>CM056376.1:31936615-32441615 GCA_029718625.1 Synaphobranchus kaupii
GGCTGTTTTTCCTTAAGGTACTGTAAACTTGTGAAAAGAAGAGGTTTATCAATTTTAAACCCTGTGTGGAATCCACAGAGTGCATAACCTATGTAGGCAGTAATAGATGACCAAACAAATAGATGAATTTGGGGGAAATGTATCACACAGACATAATCTGAGTTTTACTTTAAAAAAAACAAGAGCATCCTGTGGTAAAGATTAAACAGAATGTATTAGTGGGAGGAGCTAGACTCTTGTCATGTGGTAGACCTACGTTGGTGTGACAGGCAGGCAGGCTCTCGATCTCTGGCTTAATCTTTTTTTGGCAGGATCTGTGGCATTTGGTCAATAAAGACATTACCAAGAGATCAGTGATGGATGTATGCAGTATCTATGCCTTTGTATGCTACGTGCTTGTGTAGTCCATCACAACATCTGCCAGTTCCTTTGCCTAAAACCTATGCTGGCAGCATTGCTGGCTGGTCCCTACATGTTTTCTTTATGTTTCTGCTCTGATCTTCCCAAAATACAACTATAAGTTTGTTGTCTCTTTGATCCTAGTAGTAGTTCACAAGGTTATAAGTAGCAACATCCCGAATGCCACTGCTCATTCTGAATAAGCATTCTCACTTTCCATGCTTATTCCTCCTAAAAGGGGCCTCACTGTGTTGGAATTCAAATTTAATTGAATTCCAACACAATTCCTGTTGTAAATTTTTATCACAAGTGCCTAACCATAACTAAATTCTATTATCTTGCTTGAATCTACAGTGTGTGTAAAAGCAAAATTATGTGATTTAAAAGTAAGTGTTGTAGGGCAGAGAAGGCAGAATGCTTGCAGTTCACAATTCTTTTTATTAAATAAGCTATAAAAACACCCCTCGGCCGGGATTTGAACTCGGTACCTTCTTGCTGTGAGGCAACAGTGCTAACCACGGAACAACCATGCTGCCTCATTATTTTTAAACAAAGATTATTATAATTCAGCCTGATATAGAATTACAGTAACAAAACTGAAAGACATTCTTTCTCACTCTGTTTATGAAATTCCTCATAAAATATATATTTTAAAGGGAGAAGGTGTAAGGGGGGAGTGTAAGGTTCGGAGAACCAAGCGCCACAACCAAGGGATCTAAAAGTGTATATCGTGAGAAATACACCACTAAGCGGACAGCTCCGCAGTTGAAGGGGAAATGAAAAAAACAATGGAAATCAAAACCTCCCGGCGTAAGCCAACACAAAAACAACCCCAAAAGAGGGCAAACTCGGTGATCGCGAGTAATAAAACAACAAAAGAACCTCACGCTCTCACACAAGAAGAGTATAACTGGAGGTCAGAGAAAAACAAAAGAAAGCCCGTGTAACAAGGGCGAAAGAAACAAAATAGAAATAGAACCTGTTACCTACAGCTCTAGGTGTGAAGGAGCTGAACAAAAGGTAACAGGTAGAGGAGTATAAAAGGATAACGAGAGAAAAGGAAACAAAAAGACTAAATAAATCTTTACCCTAACTACGTTTCTGATTTGTAACAACCAGAAACGGAGAGACCACAATCCTATACCTTACCGACTTTGATGTCAAATAGCAAAGACAATATCGAAGCATCGGAAATGCGGAAGTCCTGGGCTATTTAATCCAAAACAGGTGAAAGGGATAATTGCCGGGCAAGATCCAAACACCGAAAAAAAAAAAGGCGGAAAAAATCAGATAGATTGCCCCGACGTCGCCAAAAAAAAGAACGACCGCAGAAGCAACCGGAGGCTGCCAGAAACCATGACAGAAGGAAGCAGAACCAAGGCAATAGACACATATAAACCACATGCGATGTTTTAAATGAAAACATATTCTTTTGTAGGTACATTTAAGTAGGCAGAGACATTTACTGTTGTAAGAAAAAAAGGACGTGTCTCGAACTTGGTGAAAATGATGTTTATTTCCAGGAATACAGAAAATGCACTCTGGATTCAGCGGAGTTACTCTTAATCCTGTTCTGTGAAATGTATGACTTTAAATACCATTTTCGGGCTTTGTTTTCTACAGGCGGGAAACAGAAATGTATATTCAAAAATTATGTGATTGATTTAAGGAAGCCACTGTCTGGTTCTCTTAAATCAATTAGTCTGTCCATCAGTAGGGGGTCTGAAGGTTCAACTTCCTGTGGTCTAACCAGGAACCAGTCTATTGTATTGCTAATCTAGTCTCCTTGGTTGAAATAGGCCTTGATCACTCACTCCCAGCTGCTATTCTATAATTGAATACTATGCCTATCAGTGGCGACGAGTCACTGCTTACACTTATGTTTTAACCTACATTGTATTTATGATAAGTTGGTTGATTCGGCTGGCGGCGTGGTTGATTTGTCAGTGTTTGAGTGGATCATGTCAACTTAGAATCTTACATTGTGCAATGGCATGGAAGGGATTGGCATTTCATTTTGAAGAGTAAACTATAACTATATTATATATAGCTATGAATTATAATTAGCCATGTTGTTTTCTAAAATAAAATTTTGATTGTGCTTGTTTCACATCCATTTCCTTTTGCAACACAGTACAGTCAGGCCATTAGATACGACTTTAGAGTGATGAGTCTGACCTCTGGTATAGGTGAGTGAGCTGTATGTCAATAGGTGCATATTCTACATATTCTGTCAAACAGGGCAGCCATAGCACAAGAATATTGTTACAATTTAGTAGAATATATTGCAAAGGAAGGAATTTGCACTGTAACATATGTATGCGAAGTGTACATATGTACAGTATGTTTGGCAAAGTGATTAGTTTGAAAACTCCAGAGAGGTTTAATTCCAGAGAGGTTTAAGGAAAGATAATTGAGCCATTTCAAATATCTTGTTTCTGCTTTATATCTTCCATAGAACAAGTATGGGAGTAAGTGGGAGTTATATAATGATGAATGGTATAGATGACTTTAGTGTTTATGAGTCAAAAGTTTTGAGGCACACATGATATCTAGCAAGGTGACTCAGTAGTAGTAGTAATAATAATAATAATAATAATATTCCATTTATATAGTGCTTCTCATTTGTGGGGGCAGATCTTGAGGTGCTTTACAGTAAAAATAAGAAAAATATATAGTAAAAGTCAATAAATAATATATATTTTAAAAAAATATAAAAATCGATAAAAGTGAAAATAAAATATAGGTTTAAAAGTAAAATCCCTTTGTTAATGCTTGAGTCTTTGTTCCTTGGCTAAAACAATCAAAGTAATACAAATGTCTTTGTTTTCAGTATAAATTATTTAATTGTTTTATATATTGTTAAACAAAATTCACAAAAACAAATAATTTTAACTTGTCGTTTGTCCTTTACCTCAAATGTTTTATTTATTATTGTAGCTCATGCAGACAACTGTTAGGTGCTGGTGGGGGAAGGACCCAAACGCAGGCAGGACTAAAAAACCAAAGTTTAATAAGGGTAAGGCAGCAATCCGTGGTAATGCAGGCCAGGTCAAAAAACAGGGAAGGCAGGGCAATGGTACAAAGACAGAGTCCAAAAACAGGGTCACAGAACAGGCAGGGGTCAAAACCGGGAAGGCACAACAAGGCACAAAAAACAGTATCCAAAAATCAGAGTCGCGAGAACACAGGCAGGGGTCAAAACCAGGGAGGCAAACGAGGAACAAAAAAGAAGACAAACCGAAGACAGAAAACAGAATAAAACAACCACAGGTAAAGGACGAGGGATACAAAAAACTCGGAAACAAATAACTTGGGAAGATACTAGGAGAAGCAGAAAGAAACACAATGGCAAATATTTTTTGTAAGGAACTTGCAAAGACAGACTGAAATAAAAGGGTTTAAATACACAGGGAGAAGATTACACAAAAGGAATCAGGTGTGAAGAGGAGGGGAAATGGGAGAGTACACAGGTGAGAACAATGAGGGTTAACAAAGACCAATAATACAATAATGGGGGAAAACATAAGACACGGACTGGAATACACATAGACACAATGATAACAAATGGCCTGGGGTTAGCAGGTAGACAAGTGCACAGCTCAGAGGGGAGGAAGGCGAAAGTGGACACACGTGCAGAGAATGCGAAATCAGATAGATACAGGGATAGGATAACGAGGAGGGAAATGACAGCTGCAGGTAGAAACTCAAGATGAATTAGTAATTAGTAATGTTAGTAGCGAACTCTAAAACCCTAATGTTAGTAGGTTAGCTGGTTAGTATTATATACGTGTTAGTTTGTTAGCAGGTTAGTATTAAATCTAATCTAACAGTTAGTATGATTAGTACATTAGTATTATATACAAATACAAATATAAATAAAGCCAGAAGGAAGAAAACGAGATATGAAATACAGAGGAAACCCGAATGTTCCCAAAATCACCCGAATAGTGCAATGACAAAGACAGGGAGTGGAATCTCAGAAAACATGGAACGCGGACTGACAATCGCGAGGGAAATGCAGGAAAATGGGTAAAAGAAATCAGGAAAAATAATAATACAGAATAAACAGACAAATTACAGGATCCTAACAACAACATAATCTCTGCACACCATTTAAATAATATAGAATAATACTGCAGTTATAACAAATGGCTTGTTTCTATTGGGTTTTATTTTGTAGTTGGATTATATACAGTATATTCCTCTTTGGGTGCAAAATGTGATCGAGAACTCTGGGCTTGAATGTGTTTGCTGCAGCAGCGGGCATGCCAAGGAAAACACACCAAGGAAAGTATGGCGAAAGTGAATAACATAATGCTACACAAGTCATTTTTTAGGGGGGTGGGTGGGTCACCTTGAGGTGAGCCATCTCAACAAAGAACAAATAAAGACAACTTGGGTACTTCATCTACCAAAAAAGATTTATCTGGAGGATGTAAGTACATATGTTTTTGTTTCCCCCAAAAATGAAGAACTTGGCTTTAGTCTGTTTTTCAAACCCAGAAGGAAAGCCTTGGCTTGTTTCAATATATATATATATATATATATTAAAAAAAAAGTATTTTCTTTTCATGCACGTAAATTAAACTTTATTGTCTAAGACACTGTTTGTCACTGTATAAAAAAATGCTGGGAAGATGGGTAACTTTTATTTCCATACAAGTTCAATGGTATAAGGGGAACCAATTCTGAACCAGTCTTCATGTAGAAGCACCCTGCACTTTATGTTTATTGATGTATAATACTGGATGAGTTTTTTGACACATGATAATACACTATTAGCTCCATAAATTATATGTTCTCAGAAAAAATATTGATTCTCAGAGAATTCCCAGAATGTTAGGAAGGTTTGTGTGAACGTCACCAGCACATGCATTAGTTAAGATGAACATCATCTTTAAGTCACATGGGACATTGCAACAATGGCTTTAGAAATGTATCTTGTAATGCAGGATTAAAGGATTTGAAATGTGGATGTTCACTCATGTTCATTTCATCAGGGATGTGAGCAATACTTTTCAGGGATGTCAGTTTTCAAAACGTTTATTCAGAGAATTCTTAGAATGTATTGACACCTATCCCCCATGTTTTCTACTGATTAAATGGCAACCATCAGATGTGTTGCCAATAACTTTGTATGCAACAGGACTGGAAGGTTTTGTATGCAAAACATTGTATGCAACAGGACTTTTCTGTGAGTTTGATGGAACTGGAGGAATAAAATGTTCCAAAACTGGGGAACATTCTTATCATAATATTATGTCACAACCAAATGGGAATCTAATTCAACATGATTATTCAGACTTCTCACCTTTGTACTGCTATTTGTGAACATATAGCTTATGCACATAAGCTATTTTAAAATGCACGTTCTTACATTTTTGTATTTATATCAGTTATTTATCTTAATTTATTTAACCTCATCAATGCCAACCTTCCATTGAAAAAAGCAAGACTGCTCATTTTATTTATACGTATACAGATAAACTGAATCAGCTATTTAAATAACATTTTGAAAAAACAAGTTCAACAATTAGGGTCAAAAGTTCAATAGCAATGGTTTACAAAAGGATTTAGACACATTCCACCTCTTCTTCATCTGTTCTGGTTGTTTGCTACCTTAATCAAGCACTTCACAATAGGATTATGTTAGAACCTAAATCCAGTATCGACAGTACCTATGTAAAATATATGTTATTGGTGTACATCATATTCTCAACTCAAGAAAAAAGAGGAAATTAATTCACAAAGAGAATCAGACACAAACATGAACCTGCTTTACTCGTGCAGCCCTGTGATTTCTATGACTCTCTCATTAGACATGCATTCAGGGTGGCATTAGCTCCCAAACCTCCCAGCGTAAACCAGAATTATTTTTAGGGACTCTGGATCCGCATGGCAAACCACAGATGTGAGTTTGTAACACTTACTGCTGAGAGGATTCTTGTCTTTTTCATTCTTTTCTTTCATCTTTTGTATAGAATCTATACCATTCCAGCGCAGACTGACTGCAGCTCCCACTCTTTTCAGGCTTCTAATTAGAACATACAGTAGGTGAGAGAGATTCAGTGCGATAACATTGTTGGGAAACTGCTCTTGCAACACAGAGATTGCAGTTTGCCTTCGTACTCCTGAGGATGGATACTTAAATTAGATTATATAAATGTCCTGTGAATAGCTGTTGAGTTATATAATTTGAACTTGTTGTAGAGATGCCATGTGCTGCCACTCATACTAATCCCTTATTGTCAATGAATGAGGGGATACCTAAACTTACAGTAGGTCTTCTTGTCCTAGTTTTCATACTTGCCAGATGGACTATAAATACAGGATATAAATGAGCAATGAAGCATAAACTTGGCTTTTTGGATTAAAAAAAGACATTGATATATTCTGTGTCGAAGCATGAATCTCGCAAAAGTCGAACCGATCAGGGGTGGCTTTCCCAAAGCATGTCGTAGCGAAAAGTATGTCGTAAAACGCGTCATGAAGATATACTTACCGTTCACGACGCTTTCCCGAAAGTGCTCGTAACCCATTATATATTCTCTAAGCTCATAACTCAAAGAGATCGTGAAATGTGCCGTGGATTCTGAAGACACATCGGAATCGGGAAAGCCACCCCAGAGGAGTTTCTCCTCCAGCTCATTTTTATGTGAAATAAAAAAACTCCAAGGTGGGTATAAATAACTAAAGAGAGACACATGAAAACAAAGAAAGATTATAGGAAAACATGAGTATTGGAAGCTGACGCACAGGATCACTCTAGTAATTGTAGTTTACAGTAATGTATACTAATAAGGATTGTTTCAAAAGCTGTTTGTAATACTCAATGCTGAAATAATCATAGAATTTCATAATGCTTGTGTCATTTGAAAGCTGTGTTATGCACGTATGCACACATACTCTCACTCTCTCACACAGAGGCAGGCCTGCACATTCGCATACACACAGTGTGGCCTAATTGGACAGGATGAACATGAACATGTACACTGTTTAGTAGCCCAAATTAAGGGCTTATTAACTGAGATGCATGGATTGGGGTGCTTAAGAAACCAAAGCAGATCATTTATTTACTAAATTATACTAAAATTTGAGGGAAATGCAAAAATGGGTACTCTACATTTAACAAAAAACTACATTTTATAGGACCAAAGGCCAAAATAGAAGTACATGATATAGATGAGTGAATATAAGTAAATACTAAACAGTAATAAAAACAGAGACCAATATGGGCCACTCTCAATGCTAATTCTAACTAAAATGATTCTATTCCACTGTACCTGCCACACTAATTTCAGGTTCTGGACTCCATTATCCTGTTCCATTATCTTATCAGTTATGCTGAGTGCTGTAAATGCTGTTACATTTTTGGAAGGGCCAATCATAATTTTAGGCCTATGTCAGAACTGCAACATTCTCCAAGGAGGGCCCATCAATCAGGGATCAAGTCAGAATGATGCTACGGCTAATTATGCATCACCCTGTTGCCCCCAACCACAGTTGTGTAGAGGTTTTTACACAGATGTGGACCACCACTGCAGAACATACACAAGCATCTCATGTTTCTACAGGGCTGCCAGGTTATTTGTCTTCACTTTTCATGCGTCCATTGTTTGCTGTGGTATTTCTCAGTAGATAAGTAAGTGCTCCTGCTACCACTGAAGTTAAATCAGCTCTTCATCTCCCACCTGTCTTTAACCCTTGCGTGGTGTTCGGGTCTGTGGGACCTGTATTCAATGTTTACTAAAAGAAAAATGATACAATTCATAATTTTTTCAACCTGAGACTCATTGGCCTTGGCTCATTTTCTGTGATGAACATGTAACAGAACACAAAAATCACATTTTATCACAAAAAACAAATATCACTTGTATTGATAAATGTGATCTAGCAGAGGTAAATGGTCAATATTAACCATATATGCTGTCTATATTGCTTGTAATTGAGATAAAGTCAATATCTGTGAAGTATTTGTACGTAAATTGTTATGGCTTTATTGTTTTAAAAACCCAATAATGTTTTGGGTCCACCAGACCCGCGAACACTGGGTGAGTAACATAAACACGAACACCACACAAGGGTTAAGGTGTGCTTTTGCCTTTGTGCTTCCATCATGTCACTGCATCCTGGTTATTGAATCCTGAAATCATTTTTCACTAGCTTTGGCCAGCCCTTCTCACAAGCTTGGCTTTGTCACCGCAACACTGCACACAATTCAGTGGACAAAATGTGCTAATATGGCATTAACTAATATGCTTGCAAGACCTCTTGTTGAAGCTCATAAAGATGTGACACACTACAAAATATACACCAATGGCACATAGTATAATAACCTACAATCACAAAGACTTTTAAAGACAATACTAAGCAGGAGTTTGCAATGGTGATGTTTTGCGTCCTGGAGCAGGTTTGAGGGATTCAGTCAGCAAGATAGTCTTTTTTTTTCATGGTTGAATCGGGGCCTGAGATTTGTCCATGTCAGCTGCCTCAAATTTGTAGTCCTGCAGTGCAGTCGCTGTGGTAGTGCAGGAGGCAAATTACAAACTGTAAAAGAAGCAGTAGCCTGACACCACTCGATTTGGAAGACACACGTGCTGGTTTACGCGCTCCCAAATCGAAAGAGGATGTTGCTGCATTGAGACTGCTCTAAAATGCTTGGATTAGGCATTTTAACTTGGGGTGAAATTGGGCTGAAAATAATGTCAATTATTATCCCAGAATGGTGTCACTTCAAAAACAGCAATAAATGTATTAACTAACATAAGTTAAAAGTGGTTTGAGACCCATGTTGGTGATAATGCATTTTAAATAAAATTTGATTGATTTATTGATTTACAGACACACACACACACACACACACACTAATAACTCATTTGAAGTGACAGAAATTACCTGTCTGATAAGAGCCCAGAGCAAGTAGGCTACAGTTATGGGGCTAAGTACCTGTCATGGTTTTTAACCCTTTTCCCTATGCGGTCGTTTTCCTTGGTGGCCACGTGGGGGCACTGCCCTTTTGGTGGATGCTTGCTCCGCCCTGCTTGGATTGCCAGCTTCTGTTAGCGGTCACACCTGTGCGTGGTCACCTGGAGACATATTTAAGCCTCCCGTTTCCTTCGTTCGGGGCTTTGAGATTGATTGTTTGTTGTTAGTGCTGTGGTGTGTTGTTTGGCATTATTTGTGCTGTTTTGTGTGTGGTTTATTTAGCCCTTAATATTTACGCAGTATGTTGATCTAGTGTTTTAAGGAGACCGTTTTGCTCCGTTGTGCTCTGTTGTGCTTTGTTGGAGTTTTGCGGGACTTGGCTTAGTGCTTTGAGCTTTCAGGTTATATTCCTGTTTTGTATGCTCATTTCAGTCGCCGCTTTCTGGTCTGTCCTTTGTTTGTCGTTTTGCCTAGATCGTTCGCCCTTTGCTGTCTCCTTCTCCTCTCTCTGTCTGCTGTCTTTTGTGAAAGCAAGAGGAGTCTGTTTGTTGGGAGACAGGGCGTTTTTTCATACTGACTTTAGGGCTCTGTTTATACTGAGAGGCAGGGCGTGTATTTGTGTTTGAGCTTGCGTTAGTCTGATAGCCGATAATTCCGGTGCAGCTGTCCTTTCGTCTTTTTGTGCTTTTTTCCGTATATGGAGTTTTGGGCGATTTTGTTCGGAACTGTAGTTCTGTTCGCCCTTCGGTACATTTCTTCCCATAGGGAGACCGGGCGATGTTGTGGACATGTTTGCGTGTGACTGTGAGTCTCAATTTAGCCTTGGAACATTAATTATCGGTTCCTTCGCCTCGTTACATTTCCCCTTACTGAGAGGCTAGGGCGTGTGTTTCCTAGTTAAGCTTGCATTAGTCTTTCTGCTAGTAAAGTTATGGGACGACGGTGCTCCGTCGGCTCGCCTGTAAAATGTTTCTCCCTCCTGGGAGATCGGGCGTTTACCCCTTTATGTTCTGCATGTGACTGCGAGCTTATGGAAGTAGCCACGGAACGTTATATCTGTTCCTTCGCCTCCTCCTTACATTCCTCTTTACCAAGAGGTAGGGCTTTTATTTCCTCCTAACTCGTTTTGGTCTTTCAGCCGGTAACTGTCCGGTGCAGCCTGTCCTGTTCGTTCCTTTTGGTACCTGTCTCCGTACATGGAGTTTGACGATTTTGTTCGGAACTGTAGTTTGGTTTCGTCTTTCGGTAAATGTCTTCCTATAGGGAAGATTGGGCGATGTTGTGGATATGTTTTGCGTTTGACAAACGAGTCTTTGAAAGTAGCCTTGGAACGTTAAATCTCTGTTCCTGTTCGCCTCGTTACATTCCTATTTATGGTGAGGCAGGGCGTTTATTTTCTACTAATCTCGCGTTAGTCTTTTTAGCCGGTAAATGTCCGGTACACCTGTCCTGTTCGTTCCTTTCGGTACCTTTCTCCTTACATGGAGTTTTGACGATTTTGTTCGGAACTGCTGTTCTGTTTCGTCTTTCGGTGCATGTCTTCCTATAGGGAAGATTGGGCGATGTTGTGGACATGTTTGTGTGTGACTGCGAGTCTGAGAGTAGCCTTGGAACGTTGGATCTGTTCCTTTCGCCTCTTCATTCTATCTTATTATTTTTGCAGTGTTTGTTATCAGTTTATTTTTGCCATTACGCTACTCGCCCGTTCTTATGCGTCTCGTTTCTGAGACAGGGCGCGTATTATTTCTGGCTATTCAGAGACCTGTCCCTGCGCTCTACTTATTGGCGTGTGACAGTGAGCCGGTTAGTAGCATCTGTAGTCGTGTTCGTTGTTCGTTGTCTTGTCTCCTCCCTTAACTGCGGGGTATCCCGCCTTAGTGGCCTTAGGGCTTAAAGAATCCCCTTGCTGCGTTTGGCTCCTCCTACCTCACACATCACGTCCCATTACAGTACCAGCCTCAGCCTGGGCCCTGCCCTTGGGCCAAGCCCCAGCCCCACCCACTGGAAGCAGGAGGATATATAAGAAAAAATTTTCACATGTTCTCTCCCAGTTGAGTCTCTGATCTTTACTTAACTCATGTTAATTAATACATTTATAGATGTTTGAAATAATACTAATAAAAAAAACAAGATGTGTCAAAATAGGCTCAGACCATTTACAAGGTTTTTTTTATTTTTTTTATTATTTTTTTTACAATTCCAGAAAAAAATGTTCCCTTTAGTGATCATTAGGACGGAGTTCTTTTTTTAGGAGTTACATCGTAGCTGTCCTCCTGTGGCCTCGTGAACTGTCTGCGCAGGTTTACACATTGTGTCAGCATTAGGGGAGTCATGCTCAGCTTTCACTGAGACTACGTATTAAATTCCACCAAATCTCCAAATCTCTATTCACTCTTCAGACGCAGAACATTATTTGTGATATTGTATACAATTAAATGCATCATAAAATTTAAGCAATGCTAATGAAATTACTTGAAAGTTTAACCAGACAACATTGAGAAGCATTGTAAAAGCATTTAGACAACATTGAGAAGCATTGTAAAATACTATTTCAATGTCCAAATACATGTGCATGGTACGTAATTATTGTTCATTCAAACTACTGGTAATATATCAGAAAATGAAACATCAGACCACATGTATCGCACATCTCATCACAGTCTGATATATTTAACAGATGCCTTTTTCCTCAGATTACATTTATTTTGAACACATTTATACGTTGGATATATACTGAAGTGATTCAAGTACCATGGCCAAGTAATATGACAGTGCTCCAAAAGGAAATCATATAAACATCTAATAACTGTAGCCTTCACAAGAGAACCATGAATTTTGTCATAGCCTATATGTGTTTGAAATTCTTTAAAAGTTTAATTCATGGATATGTGAATACTTCCTTTCTTTCAGCAAATCCTAATCTTGCCAACTGGATGTTGTTTTTTTCCCAAAGCTTTATAAGCATCAAGAACTGATGTGGAAAATACTGTAATTGCTTGGTGAATCTAGTCTACAACCACACCGTTTCATAATAATAATTTGCTTCATTAACGACAATGGAAAGCGCGCTTTCTCTTTAAAAAAAATTTGATTTAAAAAATACATTTAAATATACAAACAAGTATGAATATCGGTCGGCAGTGCAGTATAATGGTTAAGGAACAGGCCTTGTAACCGAAAGGTTGCAGGTTTGATTCCCAGGTAGGACACTGCCGTTGTACCCTTGAGCAAGGTACTTAAACCTGAATTGCTTCAGTATATATCCAGCTGTATAAATGGATAATATGTAAAACATGATAAAAGGTTGTGTAAGTCGCTCTGGATAAGAGCGTCTGCTAAATGCCTGTAATGTAATGTAAGTAATATGTATCTTACGCTTTTTCTATTGCAAAGGGCAAGACTGTAATGAAACAAAAAGGAATTTAGAATTTTTAAACAGTTTGGCATCATAAACTATTGTTCTAATGTAGGCCTACCCGTTCTTAAACCCCGATGCTAAGATAATTTAAATTAGAAAGGGATATTTTAGCACACAGTAAAATGTCCAATCTTAATTAATCTCTAACAGAGTACATGAGTCCAATATGTATTCAGTAAGATTTAACACTGAACATTTTACTGCGTAGGCTACAACCCATTTTTGAAAACTATCAATGTGTTGAACTTCTGCGTCTTCCTGACTGTTGTATTAAATGAAAATAGTTCGTGAACATAGTTTGCTAGACAAAGTCCTACATCCCAGAAGTGCTACATTTCTGAAGGCAGAAATATACATTTTAGAATAATTTGAAATACTATGTAATATAAAACACTGTTAAAGGAAAAGCAAATAAAATGCAAGTTTATATCTTTATGGACCAGTATAGATTACGCTGTAATGCACATTAGGGTTCAGGGGGGAAATACTTTTTGATTGTCTTAAAACTACTGGTTTTCTGTCTATTTATGTATGTAACGGATTTATATTTATTGGCTGAGATATACAGTAGGCTACGATGTGTTCTAATTCCTATCCTATCAATCAAGACTCTGCATATTTTCGTGAATTCTAGCTGACTAATTATAAATTGGATGGCATAACTTGTACCATTTCCACAACGAACTGCCAATGTTATAATATAAATTAATTAAGTAGCTGTGATAGATTTGCTTATGGTTTAATAACGTAACGATGGAGTATATCTCCACGTGCATAATTGGTCATTCCGAATTTTTCTGTACCTGGTTTGTATTTCTTGTTGAATAGATTAAGTGAAAATAGATAAGTGAAAACGGTGTAAGGTAATAATTTGACACAACTACCGTGATCTATTTAGACATTTGTCCTTATGCAACAATTGCGTTGCCACTTAAATAGATGACAAATAACGTAACGTAGGCTTTAGTCACTGGATCCGATTAGGTGTGTTCTGGGAATGCATTTTTATTCCCAGCAATTATTTCACAATCTCTCAGATAAATCAGGACACGTTATTATTAAATGTGTTTTATTATTACTATTATTATTATTATTATTATCATCCTATTATTATTATAACTGTATTCACCATGGGCAGACCTAATTCCCATCGTAGACACATATAAACACGTTTCTTTTTCTCATGTAAAATCCCTCATTGATGCAAACGATAGGCCTACCTGTTTTTATTTTTTACATTCAAATGGCCCTCTAATGCATGCACGAATTACTTATAGCCTAGATATGTGCGTTCTTCGCTTAAACTGAAACAACGCGAAGCAGCATAATGAAAGCAATCAGGTAGCCTATACAATTGTTCAGAACAGACGGCTAAGCTATATTTTGTTGTAGCCTACTGAACCATTTCAAACATAATTTTGGTTGACTATAGCTTCGCCTACTATAGAGTTTTCATACTTGAAACGTAGGCTACCCTATTCTCTTAAGTTCACATAAAGGGCAAACACCCTTGCGTGACTTTGAAAACAGTTGGATATAAATTGTATATGACATACAACTCCCTGGTCACAGCCAAGCACGATAGCCTACAGCTCATAATGTAGGCTGTTTTGTTCGCTTTAAACATACCTTTATAAAGCCTTAAATCGTTACTGTTGAGTGTGTCGATAAATTGTTTCTACACATAATACAATCAGAATTGGATTTTCAATTAAATAAGGAATATTTATGATTGACTTTCCTTACTAAAGGAAGTTTTAATAAATGTCAACGAAATTTAAGTCCCCATTTAACCAATAAGATCATTGCCAAGCATTTTGTTGCAAAACAATATTTATTCTCATTGAAAAAGAGTATAAAAATATCACATTTCGAACAGAATATAGCCTGTGCCAAATACCATACAATGTTTCATTTATAAAATAAGAACACATTGCATAGCCTATGCACATATTATTTTACTTGTATTTTCAGTACAAATCAATTTAACACAAACGATTATCAGATAAATGGTCTTCTGACAGAAACAATTATATTCAAGATTATTTGGACCCTTGGCACATGATATGTGTAGCCTACCATATAAATTAAATCATTAGCTGAATGCGCGCAACGGAAACGCATAAAAAGATGCACGGATCACTTAAGACAATCACGTTTATGAGGGAGATATTTAAATTCACATTTCAACTTTTAGGTTGTTGCTATTCCCCGTGAACCGGTCATTTCTGTACTGGATATAACTGAAGGCAAAACATAATCCTACCTTCAGTGAGATGTTGTGTGTGTGTGTTTTGACATTAAGAATACAGTTAACAGCTATCTTTGCTAATCCCGGTTGGAAAGTTATCGGCAGAATTGAAATCAGTTCCTTTCTAAACTCTGCAGCAACAGTGACTGTGCTGTAACAGGAGATGGTATGCCTATTGGAAAAACAGAACTCTGCGAGGCACAGTCACTAGTGGGACTCAATGAACTCCCTATGATACCCTCTATGGAAAAGGGGTACCGCTGGACAGGAGAGCCCGTTTTTGAAATAGTCTGTAAGGAGGCCAGTCTGGGACTGAGCTGAGGGTAAAAACGGCTCCTCGTCAGGTCAGTGGTTGGAGACATTAAAGAATGTGCCGGGATAATAGTTCCCCTCTGCGAATTTCGAGACTGCTGATGCTGAAATGAAAAGAGGGTTGAATGTGTGTGGTAGGGCTGCAGCTGAATTCCATATCCGCAGCCATAGGGTCCATAACCATATGCAGCAGTGGGGATAAAACTGTAGTGTTCCCTCAGAAGGTCAGCAGTTTGTTGCCTTTTAAAGCGTTTCCTTCTCCTCAGGAAACTGCCATTGTCGAACATGTCTGAAGAATCCGGGTCTAATGTCCAGTAGTTACCCTTACCGGGGTTCGCAGGCTCCCTTGGTATCTTAACAAAGCAGTCGTTTAACGATAAGTTGTGCCTGATGGAGTTCTGCCAAGCCGGGAACTTCTCCTTGTAATATGGGAATCGATTGCTGATAAAATCACAAATCTCACACAGCGTGAGTCTCTTTTTTGGACTTTGTAGGATGGCCATTGTAATTAAGGCAATGTAAGAGTACGGGGGCTTGACTAAGGTGTTTTTGCTAGCTGCTTGGTAAGGATTCCGGGATGCACTAGCCAAAAGAATATCGTCATGCATCTGAGCCACCTCATCTGCATAGGACCGCGTCTGGGTGTCCCCGTCCTCTCCCTCGCCGACCACATCGATGTTAGTTTCTTCCGAAAAGATAGAGGCATCTGACATATCCGAGCTCAAAGTCATGGCTCAATGCTGTAAGTTTCCGAAGCCACGTAGAAGATAGTACAATTTTTGATCTGTTTTAGAATAACTCATTAGGAAATAAATGTGAAAAGGAAGGACCACACTTTTAATCTGCTCCTTTTTTAAATAAGCGAATGAGATATCCCCGGACTCTGAAAGCAAACGTTATTTTAAGAAGGCTATAAAAGGATCTTGAGAAGGCAAGCTCTGGGTCCAAAAGAGGGCGGATTTTTCTTGACTGTATATGGGCTACAAGCACGAAGATCACATGTCTTAGGAACGTCCCCGGTGATTTTACAGGGTAGCTACAATTTTCAGAATGTTTCAACACTAAGTCATGGCTGGACGGAAGTGTAGTATAACGGTTAAGGAACTGGGCTAGTAACCGAAACGTTGCAGGTTCAATACCCAAGTAGGACATTGCCGTTGTACCCTTAAGCAAGGTACTTCACTCGCATTGCTTCAGTATACTGTATATCCAGTTGTATAAATGGATACAAACGCAAAAAGTTGTGTAAATCGCCTGTAATGTAATGACACCGGTTATTTTAAACACAAAAGCAACACTTGAAAAAACACATGCACATGGGGGAAATAAATATCAGTGATTAGATTATGACTTCATATGAGGGTATTAGTTATTACTAATGCTTTATTAATGTATAATTAATTTAAAATATTAAATGCACAATAATTTAGGCTATTGTAACCATATAGTGTACATAATGATTTTGCAAGCAGTAGCCTAATGTTTCTTTTTTTTTTGCTCTGCATATACACCATGTAAGGTGCAGTCTTTTCCTTTAAAAGGCTGTGGTCCAGGTCCATTTTCTGGAGAATGATAATGATATATTGCTCAAGTGAATAGTATATCCTACTATTTAAATGTGTGTGTGCACGTGCGTGTGCATGTATAGTAGTCAGTACAGAAATACTATAGTATACTTTTTCAATTTCAAAAGGTTAGTCTATAGATTTATCCTCTCCATATACATTTAGTCACTGTTCAGCTACAGTGAGCACCATAATTCATTGGACAGTGACACATTTTTTGTTATTTTGGTTCTGTACTCTAGCACTTTGTGTTTGAAAGGATACAGTGACAATGAGGTTGAAGTGCAGACTGTCAGCTGTAATTTGAGGGTATTTTCATCCATATCGGATGAACCGTTTAGAAATTATAGAACCTTTGTACATAGCCCCCCCCCCCCCCCCCCCATTTTCGGGCATCAAAAAACATTGGACAGTTTAACACAATGTAGAATAAAGCAATCATTTTTAATATTTGGTCGCATATCCTTTGCATGCCATGACTTCCTGATGTCTGTGACCCAACAATATCAAAAGACTCTTGATATCTTATTTTCTGGTACTCCTACAAGCAATATTATAACCTCTCTGCATTTGAATGGATCTCTATGGGAATTGGGGTGTGTGACTAGATTTAGCTGTAAATTACACTGGAACAGTATGGAACACATGGTTGGCTATGGTTGTTTTTTTTTTCTCAGAATAAATTTACTTCAATTAAAGGTTGGATTTTTCTCATTTTTTCAGTGTTAGATTAAGCTAATTCACCAAATGGTGAACTTTTTACTCATCTTTGCCAGGGGTGCCAATAATTGAGGAGGGCACTGTACATCAGGTGGCTGCACTTCTGTACTGTTGTTGTATATTATACACAGACGGGTGACAAATGAAAGGAAAATAAATAATGAATAAATGAGTGGAGAAACATAACGAGTGCGGATGTGGGGGGAATTTTCCTGGCATGGTTTGGGTCCACTTAGAGGGAAGGGTCACTGCAAATCAATACAGAGTTATTCCGAGTAATCAGCTTTATCCTATGATGAAACATTTCTATCCTGATGGGAGTGGTCTCTTCCAGCATGACAATGTTCGGAGTCACCAGATCTCAACCCAATTGTTCACCAATGGCAGATTTTGGACCAACGTGTTAGACAGCGCTCTCCACCACCATCATCAAAACACTAAATGAGGGAACATCTTCTGGAAGAATGGTGTTCCATCCCTCCAGTAGAGTTCTAGAGACTTGTAGAATCTATGCCAAGGCACATTGAAGCTGTTCTGGCAGCTTGTGGTGGCCCAACACCTTATGTTGGTTTTTCCTTTAATTTGTCCCTTATCTGTATATGTTGTTGTATATTAAGCTGTTCTGGATAAGAGCATCCATACAAGTAATTCAATTCAAAGTAATGAAATGTAAGGCATTAAATTAATTTTGTATTTTCATCTATAGTCTGTGTGCTCTGAAGGTTATTCTGGATGAAGGCATCTAGCAAAGGAATAAACTTTGGACCGTAGATTTGCTATGATCACCTCCATCTTCATATTTGTTGATTTTTTAAACTGCATGAGGAGGCAGACTCAACGCACCATAACTGGATGTACTTAATTATAAATTATTATATCAGTTGAGCAGAGAATATTTTGTTATAAAGGTAAGACATTTGGTTATGTTTGTTGTCTCTTATTTTTTGGAGTAAATGCATTAAAACTGGTCTTAAAATAGAAGTGAGTAATGCAGCATAAAAGTGATAGATACCAGATTTCCAAAAAATGTAGAAGTACCTTACCACAACTTGCTTTAAGAAAAGGTCTCAGAAGCTTGTATGCCTAATGAATAAATGACAGCAGAACACTATCTATGAGAATCTACAAATGAGTAAAATGAAAACAGCTTCCTTTTTTCTCTGGACATGAAGGTAATGTAGGTACAGTTCAAGACAATATTGGCTCATTATTATTGTCTGTGTAGACAGCACAACCCTGTGGTTAACATTGTTACTGCAACTTGTTGCCATAAAAGAAGCGCCGATGCTCAGAAATACACTCTTTTATCATTATCGTCGTCATCATCATCATCATCTATTTTTTGATCAATTAGGGCTATACACTTTTTACATTTACATGATATCAATTTTAAAATTGTACATGATTCAAATTCTTGAGCAGCATGTTCACATGTGGACACATGAAAACATCCTATCAATGATGTTTCATACAACTTCTCAAACAGGGGTACATAAACAACCAACTGCTTGATTTACTAAGACCTTTAGCAGGTTCAAAACCTTTAAGCATACGCAAAACCAATAACATGACCAATGACTGGTCACGGTATTTGTTTTGCATCAAGGTTGTGTTATTAGTTTTGCATGTGCTAAAATGTTTTGCACATATTAAAGGTCTTAGTAATTCAGGCCCCAAGTGTTTGGTCTTACCATTGAATAACCAATGTTACAGGCACTGTTCAATTTGTTTGGCACAACTTTTGCTTTTCTTGAACTAAACTTTTTTGGGAACTGGACTCTAATTGTTGTAGTTTTGAAAGCGGTTCTGAGGGATACGGAGGGATACTTTGGCTACCCCCGCCCCTTTCTTAAATTGGAACCGAATCCCACTTGGTGTGGCGGCTTTCATCCTGCCATTTTGGTGATTCTCTCCTTGAAGCAAGCATAAATTTCAGATCCGAATGCAGCCCATGGCCATGACCGAATATGATCCCTTCACCCCTTTGAGGGCGCGTTTTTGGCGATTATTTGCCAGCTTTTTGAGTGGGCGACTTTTTCTCACCAATGGGGGCACTTAAATTCCCCGGATGAAACCCTTATTTCCAGGGTTTTGTTGAGGGGACTCAGGAGCACACTCATCTGACAATTTCAGGAAATAAAAGCTACAAATTGTAGTACAAGAGTGCAACATATTACTTCCTCACTAGTTTGGAAAGAGTTTTGGAGGATTTCTTTTGCACACTGCTTACAAAGTGAGGGGAGAGGGCACATAGTAAACGGGCCTGAGTGGGCAGGGGACAGGAATGGCCCTCGTCTCGCTTTGATAAATCCCATTGATATATTCATTACAATTTTTTGTACTTTATTGTTCAAAACCCCCCCTACTAATACTAATCTCACCCTTGTCTTCCTAAGTAGCCTATACATAACAATAGCTGAACTAATCCAGAATCAATCTAATGTACAGATTAAATAAATATAGGCCGTACCTGACTGAAACCGGAGGAATATGTCACAAAAGACGCAAACAATGTCAATTTGAAGATTTTCACAATTTTGAGATTGCTGCATGGAAACAACAATTTCGCTTATTTAAAATAGGCATAAGATCATGTCACATAACATGATCGATGACTTTATTATTATCACTTCTACAAGCCATTAACTGGTGAATTTTCTTGGATATCCATCCACTGCTGGCGCGTATTTTCTTTTAGTATGCTTACGTCACTTCCTTTTCTTCCTCTGATTTCCGTCTTTCTCCCCGCGTGTGTGCTGTCCGTGTTGCACAGGTCAGTGTGGAGCTATAAAATCTTTAATTTCGTTCACAATCGCATCGTACTCGGACAACACAAGGTAAATAACATGGAGACCTGGGGCACTGGTAAAACGATAACAATAGAACCAAAGCCAAAAGACAAAACAGTTGGTTTTCAATATAGGGGCCTGGTCGGCGGATCTTCGTGACAGGCCCGGTCTAAATTAGCCTGGTCGGGTAAGAAAATTCGCGCTAGCTAACGTTAGCTAGGTACCCTCTTAGAGTGGCTCAGATTAGAAGTGACTGCTAGCTTGGCGAAGTACATATAATATAAGTGTGATTGTGTTTAAGCTCAAGTTAAATACGTTTCAGCTTGTTCGATTACTATTCTGATCCAGTCTTTAGTTTGTTAGTTTACCTTAACGTTACTGTCAATAGCCAATGCTATCGACAATTTTTGACAATACAAGATTGTGTATCTCGCAGACCATATTGAGCTGGTCGGTAGCAGTTTTTAATTAACTGCCATTAAAGATAACGGTACGTTACTCATGTTCGCTAGCTAACGTTAGCTAAGGGCGTTAACTTGGGTTAATATCAACCAACCGAGCTGTCGAACGATACAACCGAATCGTAACGCTATTCGTATCCAACATTGACTAAAACGACAGACGCTGGCTAGCTAACCTGTTAAACTCGTCACCACATGGCTAACTACAGCTAGCAAGCCAACTTTGTCTTAAGGATAGCTAACGCTAGCTTACTTGGTGTTAACGCCGCACAGCAGAGCTTGTGAAATGGATTCCTGTGGAATTGTTTGCTAAAACTGAGTCGGCGTAACGTACTTTTATGTGAAAGTAGACTGAGTGGGCACGGGTTTCTGTTGGCTGCAAAATAAGTAACGCTACCACTGCCTAGGTAGGTGTATAACCAGCTAACAATTTGTCGCTAGCCATTTGTGTAACGAGCTAACGTTAGCTGTGGGCGGTATGCTGTCATCTGAGAAGCATTGAACGAATGGAGCTTCAGCTGCTATGCGCCATGGCCACAGTGTACGTTAACGCCCAACGTTAGCCAAATGTACTGCGAGTGTCGCCATTAAACATTAACTATAATCTATATTTTTACAGATGAAAGAAACAATAATGAACCAGGAGAAACTCGCCAAACTGCAGGCGCAAGTCCGCATTGGTGGAAAGGTGAGAGATTTGTCACGTACAATTGAGCCAGTTGTGATCAATTAAACTGCTCTTTGGTTCTTTATATTTTTTTGTACCTAAACAAACAAAAAATAACCAAGATGCCCTTGTAACCCTCCTTGTATTTGGCAGGGCTCTGCTCGTAGAAAGAAGAAGGTAGTACACAGAACAGCGACTGCAGATGACAAGAAGCTGCAGTTCTCCTTGAAGAAACTAGGTGTCAACAATATCTCTGGCATTGAGGAGGTAATTGGATTAATGTATTCATGCAGGCTCTACCAATGACATTACATGGTATTTACACTCATTGAGCCCTATGCTGTTTTCAGAATATTATTATAATTACTTAGGTTATTATTATAGGAGTGTTTCCATTTTGCAGGTCAACATGTTCACAAACCAGGGCACAGTGATCCACTTCAACAACCCTAAAGTTCAGGCATCTCTGGCAGCAAACACCTTCACCATCACAGGGCACGCCGAGACCAAACAATTGACTGAGATGCTGCCCAGCATCCTCAACCAGCTGGGGGCGGATAGCCTTACCAGCCTTAGAAGACTTGCAGAGGCCTTACCCAAGCAGTGTAAGTGAGGTCAAAGGGCATCGATGCTGGGGATATTGGTAATGTTTACTCTAAGCAGGCAGGGTAGCAGATGGTGGGCCATGACTCAGCAGGACTTGTGTGGTAGATGTACATGAACGGTTGACTTCATCTGCATTCTTTGCACTTATCTCTGGCTTTGTATCTGTAACCTCCCTGCTGCTCCTCATAGCACAACATTCACCTCTCAAACGTGTGCGACACTGATATAAGCCTGGAACATAAACAATCGGCAGTAATTGTGTGAATATAATTAATTTTGCATTGATTTTTACAGTAGCTTGCACAAGTATGCAGACCCTTCCTATAATGTTCTATTTTGTGAAATTACAAAATGAAGCTTAAACACTTAAGACATTTTATTCCAAAGCTCAAACTGAACTTTTTTTTAGGGTAAAAAGTTCAGTTCCGGGTGTTGCAATAGCCTATGGACGAATAAATATATACTTTCTTGGATGAGGAAGGGGAGGATTCTCCTGATGTTGTGAAGAGAACCTGCAGGACTAGGTGGTTGCCACAGTATGTCCAGAGAAACTCGCCAGGTCATCCAGGGTTACACCAAGACAGTCTCGGTGGAGTGGCCAGACTTGAAACCCGATTGGTGGGGGTAGAGGAGGTTGTTCTGTTCTACAGGGGCTCTTCCTAATTGGTAGAGAGCTGTTAATAAGACAGGAGATGAAAGGAACAATGTCCTCACAGCATATGATTAAGACAAGTAATTGTGTGGAGAGATGTTAGGAGTTGTAGGGTTTTCGAGTTTGCAAGGGGTGAGGAGAAGGATAGGTGTGTGTTTGAGGGGGGGGGGGGGGGTCATAAAAGGAAATCAGAGGATATAAAAAAGTTGTGTGTTTAGAGAGTGGGGCGGAGGGGCATGGAGAGGAGGATGTGGAGAATAGTTTGCATGTGTACTTTTATTGAACTAACTGATGAGCTATACAAATGGATTATCCTGTTCTTGTCACTGTTGAGGTACGGTATGATGACCGTATGGCAGGGGTGTTCAACCTTATCCCGCAAGGGATCACTAGAGTCTTTGCTAAGGACCTTGATTAGTAGAATCAGGTGTGTAACTGCTTGGTTGAAACAAAAGCCCGCACCCACACCGGCCCTTGCGGGATTAGGTTGAAGACCCCTGACGTATGGGAACTAGCCTTCCACTCTAGCTGTTCTGCGTGTGTAGTGTGCTCCTTTTGTAAATCATGAAGTTAATGCTACAGGGAAATGTAGATGGTGAATTTACGGTTGCATGACTGCCTATACATAACCCTAGCAAATGGGCATGTTGTCCAGCCTTGCATTATGTTGTTATATTTTTGCTCTACGCATTACATTAATTACAGCCATTTAGCAGATGCTCTTATCCAGAGCGACTTGCACAACAGTTTACATGGTATTAATTTATATATATATAGCTGGATACCCACTCATTAGTGAGTACCCACTCATATTAGTCATTTTGGAAGGATGTGTTTCCCCTTTATAATGCTTTTGTGAGCATCTCACAGATTTTTATCTTATATGTCAGACTAATAAGAGTTGAACAGATCAGTTTCCGTTTGTGAATGGTTGTGTCTGCAGTCCATTCGGTGCATTGAATGAACCATTCTTTCAGGTGGTGTCTGCTTTGGTGGGAGGTGTGCAAATGTCATGTGATGCGATCGCATTGATATGAATTGAAGTCATGGTGATATTACTGTGAGAGTAGATGTGGCAAATGGAATTGACCATATGCTGATACAACGAGAACCAGAATGAGCATTTCTCCTAATGTCTGTTAAAGGGCAGCAGTGTAAATATAATGGTTAAGGAACTGGGCTTGTACCTGAACAGGTTCAGTTCCCAGGTAGGTCACTGCCGTACCCTTGAGCAAGGTACTTAACCTGCATTGCTTCACTATTTGTCCAGCTATATAAATTGATTCTATGTAAAAATTCAAAAAGCTGCTCTGGATGCCTGTAATGTTACTGACTTCTTATTTTGTTTATTTCATAGCTGGAGATGCGCAAGCACCAATTGCAGCTGGGGAGGAAGATGATGATGAAGTTCCAGGTGATGCGTTATAACCTTCTATTCTTGTGAAATATAAATACATTACTTTTTCACTGGAAAAGTGTGACGGTTTGAGTGGATAACAAACGGTTTCCATAACAATAAGACATTAGTGTTTGATACGGTCAGTCACATTGAATTTATAATGAGGTCAATTTGTAAGAAGGTTAATTTTAGCATTGTATTGTTCAATTAAATTGGTGTTATACGATTGGCAATATTTTCCTTTTTCAACATTTTAACATGAAGACTGAGCTCAAAGAAATTAGTGGGCCACAGATTCTCAACTCAATACAGTTTAAATCATTATGTGAACTGTCACTATAATTTTACACACTGATCGTTTCGCATGCAGACCTGCCAACCCGTATGCATTTTGCGTACCATTTACACATTTTGACATTCAAGTACGCTGGTATGAATTATTACTGTAAAATAAGCAAAAAGATGCCTGTCATTGCGCATGTTGCCATTTTTCGAAGGATGGATGATTGTCACTTGTCCATCGACGCTCTTCGGCAATATCCCGTCTCCCTCCCCCTGACATGAGTTCCGCTCCCTCACTGGTCTGCTGCTGCTCAGGTTTATGCTCA
Organism: Synaphobranchus kaupii; assembly: GCA_029718625.1. Classification (NCBI taxonomy): domain Eukaryota; kingdom Metazoa; phylum Chordata; class Actinopteri; order Anguilliformes; family Synaphobranchidae; genus Synaphobranchus; species Synaphobranchus kaupii. The sequence goes on from CM056376.1 coordinate 31,961,391, forward strand.
AGTTGGCAGCACTTAGAGTATGGGCAGCAATCTCTGGTGCTGGGTTACTCTGTGCCTAGCTAAATAGGGGGTGTATAACGTATAAGGCTGCGATCACACCGAACGCGCATTAACAGCTGGGGGTGCCTTTTCCCCCATTATTTTCAATGAGTTTGAGGCGTTTTCTACGCTGCTTTTGCGCACTGGGTGCCTTGTGTTTATCCACTTTGGGCGCCTCGCTGTTTTTAGAAAAATGCTTGTGCTCAGAGCTGAAATAATCTTTTCTTGATGCTCGGGAAAAAAGCACCCTGCCTCACTCATTCTTTTCTTCTCTGTCCAATCACATAAAAGTAGAGGTGGGCCTTGATTATACTGTTGGCTTCCATTGTTAACAAAGATAATTGAGGAGAAATTGGTAACGTTAGTTGCCATTTCAGCCCACCCGCAGTTATGATTTTGCAGGTTGTGAATACCATGATAAAAAATAAGCGGTCAAAGGCGCTCCGCTTATACACTGCTTTTTAGACAGTACACGGCAAAACGCTTTGGGTGTAAATCTGGCATAAGCCGTTGTCAGATATACTGGGCAGCATGGTGGCACAGTGGTTAGCACTGCTGCCTTCCAAGAGAGGTTCTGGGTTTGTGTCGACTCTGCATGGAGTTTGCAAAACTATGGTAAAGCCTCAGAAATTTCTGGCAGGCCACCCAGCCATGCATTCTGCTCAGTTTGCAAGACTGATATCAACATCAGTCATATAGGAGCAGCAGGTAATCATGCATTTCTTGATGTACAGGATTCCCATGTCTCCTGGAAAACCAGTAATATATAATGCAGTTTTCCAGGCATGGACAAGTTATGGAAAAAGTGGAAATTGCCTAAGTGTCCTGGAAAACAATTTGTTGTCCTGGAACCACCCCCCCCCCCCCCCCCCTGTGTATAGGCCGATGGTGTACTCATGAAATTTGTCCAGGGCTGGCAGGTCTGCTCATGTATTATGTGTAAATTATGACCACAACCGAATGCCAGGGTTATTGTGCTTGATTAGTTTTTGCTTTGGGGGGTGGGTGGGTGACTGGTTTAAATGTAATGTAAACGTATTACTGAATTCTGTGTTCTTTCAGACCTTGTGGAGAATTTTGATGAGGCTTCAAAGGATGAGGCGAACTGAAGAACACCCCAAAACCAGATTCCCAACTTGACTGGGCACTGTGGAGCTTTTTTTTGTTTTTGTTTTGTTTTTTCTTATTATTTCTTTATAATGTTACTTTTTTTATCGTTCCCATGTCTATCAAGTTTTAGAAATCGATACATTGTACACTTCAGACGTTTTGGGTATTCCATCTTTGCTGATTGTCCTGCATTACTGAATCCTGTACATGTTTAGCCTGGTTAGCTCATCATCTGGAATAAAAAAATACATTTAAGAGATGTTTATTACAATTTGCATTTTTTTATTTATTTTCTGCTCATGATTTTGGTTTGAGTGCAAGTATGAAGTTGCATTATTCCTCTACTAGTGGTAAACATGTATACAGTGTAGTTTTCATAGCTATGATAACATATCCCACAACCTCTTATGAGATGGGCAAAGAATACTGGAAAGGCAAGATCATTGAGAACTGAACCATCTGCTACTACTTGGTTTAATATAATTTAGCCTTTTCCGTTTTTAAAGTGAGGGACAAGGAAAATCGACCACGTTATTTATGGCTATTAAGGTATGTATTGACTATTGAGGACCAATAAAGCACGAGGAATCAATTCCATTGCAATCTCGTTCAATTGCAGTCCATCTATTTTTTCCTGTATGCTGAAAAAAAGGGTGGAGTCGAAAATGGGTTCAAGTTGACGTGGACTTGCGATCTCATTACATAACTCCTCCCACAGTTTGAGGCGAATAAAACTCCCACTCAGAAATCTTCGTATTTTTGAGCCAAACCCTTGTTTTGCTTACCCTTGAGAATAGCATTTGGATTTTGAGATTTGGAATAGTAGCCTAAACTAAAGAAAACTTACCGTTGTGTAATGATTTGTGTGGAACGTGCATTTGGTGGAACGTTAGCCTTGCAATTTAGCTTGCTTTAAATTGATTAACGTTAGATCAAACGATTGCAATACTCTGCTTAGCTTTTAAGTTAACTAACTTTGCGAGCTTGCGTATCATATCTACTGATAGCATTTGTTTTTTATTGGTTGTTACAAGTTTTTACAATAAAACATTTTCCTTTAAGTTTAAAACACATATACACGATGCTTCACTTTTACAGTACAAAACATAAAACATTTCTTTAAAATCAAACATTTACAAAATTTATTTCAATGGCACTTCATTATTTTCTTTAAAATCCAAAATTTCTTGCATTCGTTGCTTGGGGGGTTGTATTGGCTTTCTCTCTTGGGGGGTGGACTAAATGACCAGTTCTTTCCAATGGTCCACCCCCCATTTCTCTCTTGCCAGGCACTTGTTTTTATGAAAGTCCACCATAACGCCGTTCTGTAGGAGGTTTTGGATCATCCTCCAGAGAGCGATCAGGTCTACTGTTGTTTCTTGGTATCAAGAGTCTTGATATTGTTGGGTCACAGATATCTGTAAGTCATGGCATGCAAAGGCATATAAAATGCCTATATTAAAAATGATTACTTTATTCTATGTGTTAAACTCCAATATTTTTGATGCCCGAAAATGGGGGGGGGGGGGGGGACTAGCTACGTACAAAAGGTTCATCCCCGATATGGATGAAAATACCGTCAAATTAAAGCTGACAGTCTGCACTTCAACCTCATTGTCAGTGTATACTTTCAAACTCAAAATGCTAAAGTACAGAACCAAAATACAAAAAAAATGTGTCACTGTCCAATGAATTAGGGTGCTCAGTGTAGCCCTGAATCAAAACATTGAATGCAAGCAATTAATTTGAGCCAGGATGAATATTTTAAAGTTGGAATGGCATGTCTAATTTAAAAGCTGTAGGAGTAGCGTGCAGAGATTTTGGCGCAATAGAAGTATATGCAAGAGAACAGGCAGTGTAGCTGAAGCAACCACACTAACTATAATATTAGGAATAATACGGCAGTAGAAGTAGTGGTAATGCATTATGACATTCTTGACATATTAGGCTATGTTTGATATGATAAGTCTTATGTACAATTTCAATGACGTTACCCAATATGTAGCGTCACCTAATGATGCTGGTCTGTCCAACACCGAGTCAAACGTATTCATTAGACATTAAGTAGGCTACTGTTTTGTATCACACAGATGTTGCAATATTGAAATGGAAACTTCAAAACTATAAGATTTGAGCTGACTGAATAGTTTATAAGATTAAATATCATAAACACGATAACAGTTAGCTACCATGTTTGTAGTTGTATAATGACCCCAAAACGTGAAAATCTGTTCGCTTGTATTGTGAACAATAAAGCTAATTGTAAGCGGAAGCAGGGTGACCGAAAAAACATGGCTGCCTCCATTGAGCATACGTGACTTGAGTAGATTTTGAGTTACATTTTCATTTAATCTAGTAATAATACTTCACAATATTCTTCAAACAAAAAAGTTGCAGCAATTTGGATATTACCATCTGCAAAAGTAAGTAATGATTATGTAGAAACAGTCTTCATCAACAGCATGCTTGCCGGTTCGCTAGCATGTGCTAAAGTTAGCGTTGAACACGCTGGAATTATAGCTAGCACGATTGGTTACCTACTAGCAATCTACCGCCGTGTTAAACAAAAATGTTCTTTTAAAATTAATGCTTTTATTTGCGATGTTAGCTTTATATTTTGGAAATAAATGCTAGATGGTTCAATTAGCTTAACATTTATTAAAAATTGTAACGTTAGTGTTCTTGTTTTCCTCTCTGTCTAAACGAGCCACATGTCGTTTAGCTAGCAAGCTAACGTTAACTATCCAGCGAAAATACAGCGCAGCCACCGGCAAACGTATCCGAGTATTCTTTTCCATTATAAGCGATATCAGGGTAATTCATTCAGTAGACGACGCTAGTTTGCCAAAGGGCAGTTCTCCGAAGCGAATGTAGTAGTTGATAAATCTTGTGGTTGGACCAGCTAGCTAGTTTAGTAATGTAATGTACACACAGGAGAGTGCGTCAACACAGGCACACTATGTAGCTAGCTATAGTATCTGGCTGGAAAGCTACTTTGTACAGTGCGGTGCAAAAATGTGGGCACCCCCGGTCAAAATACCTTTTACAATTGATATTCAAGTGAACAGACGCTAACCTGACCTCTAAATGGTACAAAGTTAAACGTGACACATTTCTTCAAATTTTAAAGCAAGATTACTTTTTATCTTAATTTTTTACAGCTTCAAAATAATAAAAAAAGGAAAAAGGCCCTGTGAAAAAGTTTGGGAACCCTTTTGGATTATTCTTTGTTACTTTTAAAAAAGATGATTACTAAGGCCCAGGTGATTTACTCGTTAGGGCTTCAATGAGTCAAGTGAACATAATTGCAGGGCTGAACTATTTACTCTGAGGTAACTCCATGCCTTCTAAAGCATCCGACTGCGGCAACTGTTCTGTCTGGTGTTCACACGATGGGTTCCTCAACAGTTGTCTAAAGATGTCAGAATCAAGATATTTTTCCCCCCCTTCTTCTTGTTGGTGGAAGTGAACCCTCTTAACATTTCAAACTACCTGTTTCCACTGTCAGAAACATTATCAGAAAATGGAGCAGTTGAAGTCAAGGCAAGATATGGAAGGCCAAGAACAATTTCACATAGAATGGCCTGAGACCTGGTGAGAAATGCTCAGAAGAACCCACACATCACTGCAAAATAGCTGCAAAAAAGAGTAGCAGACACAGGTCTAGTTGTTCACAGGACAACAATACAACATAATTTAAACACCAAAGACCTACATGGCAGGGTTGCCAGAAATAAGTTTTTAAGCATCTGAAGTATGCAAAAGAAAACCTTGAACTTTTTTGGAACAATGTGCTTTGGACTGATGAAACCAAAATTGAACTTTTTAGCCACAACCAAAGAAGGTATGTTTGGAGAAAAATGGATTTGTAGAGAAGAACACCTTGCCAACTGTTAAGCATGGAGGTGGATCCATTATGCTTTGGGGCTGTGTGGCAGCTGGGAACACAGGAAATATTGTGTGGGTGGAAGGAAGAATGGATTCCACCAAATATCAAGAAATTATACAGGCTAATGTTCGGGCATCAAATTGTTGCGGCCTTATGTCACACAGGACGAAGAGGATTAAGAGATTAAGTGAATCAATGTTCAAAGGTCAGTCCAGACATTGAAGTTGAAGAGAGGTTTGGTATTCCAGCAAGACAATGAAGCATACCTCAAAATCAACCATGAAGTAGCTCCAGGAAAGACTGATGAAGGTTTTGGAATGGCCACCACAGTCCCCAGACTTGAATATTATAGAAAATTTGTGGTGAGATCTCAAACATGCAGTGCATGCAAGGAGGCCGAAGAATATTTCTGAGCTAGAGGTGTTCTGCCAAGAAGAATGGGGAAAAATGGAAAGACACTTAGCTGGCTACAGGAAGCGTTTGCAAGCTGTTCTAGTTGCCCAAGGAGGAGTTGCAAAGTACTAACTGACAGGGTTCCCAAACTTTTGCACAGGGCCTTTTTCCCTTTTTTTATTGTTTTGAAACCGTAAGCAATTAAAACAAAAAGTTATCTTGCTTTAAAATTTGAAGAAATGTGTCATGTTTAACTTTGTAGCATTTAGAGGTCAGGTTAGCGTCTGTTCACTTAGATATTAAGTGTAAAAGGCATTTTGACCAGGGGTGCCCACATTGTTGCACCCCACTGTAGATGACATTATAGATGCATTTACAACTTAAGATCTTATCAGGTAAGCCCAGCACTTCCAAACAATTCAAATGCGTTTGTAAAACTTTAGAAACATTAATACTGTGAGCGAGCGAGCGAGCGAGCCTGCATCTTGCTTTAATTACATGTTGTTTCTACCTTTCAGGTGGGCACGACAAAGTTAGACTGAAGGATTGGGATGGCTTCGTTTAAACCCACACGTATTCCAGCTTATCCCAAGCTTGGGGAGAAAGTCACACAGGACACTTTATACTGGAAGAATTATAAGGTATATGAAGAGACTCTTTATTTGTCTTTTTGTGGTATGAAATCACTGAGCAGTTCACTCACCTTGTGAATGTATTTCACTCAAATGTATATAGCCTTAACAAATTCAGATCTTGGATTCAATGTTATTTTCTTGCAGCATTATCACAAATTATTAATTTAATGTGAATAAACCACTTAATGAGGAAGTTGTTTTGCACCACTCTGATTGTATAGAAACAATCAGGCCAATCCAGAATAGCCCCTAAATATATTGCCATTTCACATGAGGCTTTGAGGAGCTGGGGATGCCTTTTGCTGTTCAGGCTTGTAATGCCTTTTTTGCCTTAGTTATCTGGAGTAATTCATTTCTCTTGGTTTATGTTTTAAGTTGGGACATGCTGCCTATTTCATTAGCCTCCAAAGCTCTGCCTTTGGAATCGTGGCTCATTCACTCATTAAAGTGTGTGTGTGTGTGTGTGTGTGTGTGTGTGTGTGTGTGTGTGTGTGTGTGTGTGTGTGTGTGTGTGTGTGTGTGTGTGTGTGTGTGTGTGTGTTTTAATTGTTTTTCAGACTCCCATCCAGATCAAGGAATTTGGAGCAGTGTCTGCAATAGACGTCTCTCCTCTCTCCCCATACAATTATGCAGTCACTGCTTCAACAAGGGTATGTTTCCAAAATATGGCACTCATAATTGTCCAACTGGTATTAACAGTGATGATGAACTCAATTATCCCCTTTTTAAAATTTTGTTATGAATTTATTCTGAGCACATATAGGGCCGTAGTAACATAGTTGGCTGTAAGATTTTGTCACTTATTTCAATAAACCGCTGGCTTTAAAAAGCCATTTGTTTAGTCATCATATCTCATCTACTACCACAGAATATAGCCAAAACATTTTTTTGCTTGTAATACCTAAGTTTTCTAACAAAAATATATTTCTAACAATGTATTGAGTTGTTTCATTGCTATAATACATTGATGTCTTTTCAGATCCACATATATGGGCCCTATTCACAGGAGCCTGTGAAAACCTTCACACGTTTCAAAGACACAGCCTACAGTGGCAGATTCCGTTCCGATGGGAAGCTCCTTGTTGCAGGAAGCGAGGACTCTGTTGTGAGACTTTTTGACATCGGTGGCAGAGTGGCACTCCGGATGTTGCGTGGGCACTCCAAGTAGGATTCCTGTCATTACATTACACTGCTTTAATCCAGAACAACTTAAAATATAGGATACATTTATATAATATATGCATACATTTATATAATGGCATAAGTGTGTAATATGAACAGGACTGCGAGACCTGGTTAACAACATTCACAAGCCAGTAAGTAAAGATGCAACATCACTAAAGCACTAGTACAAGTGAAGTGTTTGGGACAGATGTTTATATGTCCATGCGTGCATTATGCTAGCTATAGACTAAAGATCAACACACTGAATATTTTATTTTCATGCATTGCTGGCTTTGGAGGTTATGTTTATGAAATATTAATTTATGAAACAATCCCTTGCTGTTACAGGCTTTGCGTTAGGAGTCACCATAAAAGTCAGAAAAATTATATTTTTGGAAGCCTTTGTAGTTTAAGTGAAATCTGCTTCCAACCATGATGGTATTTAGCAAGTGTATTTCTCCTTCAATCTCTTTGCAGGCGTACTTAATTACTTATTGAATGTCTATACATTTCCACCTTTCAGAGCAGTACATTTTACAGACTTTACCTCGGATCGGTTCCGGATAATATCAGCCTCAGATGACTCCACATGCCGTCTGTGGGACATCCCAAATTCAGTTGAGCTGACCTCCTTCAGCGAGCACACTGACTATGTGCGGTGTGGCACCACAAGCAAATTAAACCCAGACCTTTTTGTTACAGGTGAGCTATACTTTTGTTCTACAGTTATTCAGGAGAAATGTACGTATAGTAAATGCGCATATAGTAACATTTATTAACTTGCCATTAGTCTGCTTCAGTGAGGATTCTACATCCACAGTCATGTGTAACCCGTATGGAAAAAAGCTTCTAAATAAAAGTGTAGTACCCAGACCTTATTTATAATAGTATCATTCGCTGTGACTCTATTCATGGCAGATGTGACTGACTTGATGGCCATAGAGTATAATATTGCAATTTATTATATATTTTTTATTTTGGGTTATGTACATCCCTGTTATAGATCTGTGATAAGTCTTGTTTTGGGGCAACATAAAAAATGTGCCAGTGCTTTATAATATTTTATACTCTTTAGCAAGATGGTAAAGTTTTATCCCACAGCCCCACTCTTTATTATTTTTGCTTGAGCTGAAAACATTGGGCAAATTATGTTTGGGCAAGTAAGAATTTGCATTGTATGTTTTACCCACAAATAAGGATTTATCAGTTGTAAGGTTAATTGTGGCTGTTTCTTTTAAATTTTTTCAGAGAATGCTCAAGATAGTTGTAAGCTTATTCATGGGAATCATGACACTTCCGGGCATTTCTGAACAAAGACATACTTTTATTTAGTGTTATTTATTAAGCCCAGCCATATTGTGTATTCATTCAGTGATCCATGTACTGCCCCCACAGGCTCGTATGATCACACAGTGAAGGTGTTTGATGCGAGGACGGACAAAAGTGTGATGAGCATGGATCACAGCCAGCCGGTGGAGAGCGTCCTGCTTTTCCCTTCTGAGGGACTTCTGGTGTCAGCAGGTAAATATGGGACGGTTCACTGTTAATAGTCTTAGCTGACCATCAACTGGCCGCATGCAGTGTAATGGAGTCGGTTACAACCTCAGCAAAATTAATTATTAGCATATAATGAAATTAAAGTGTTCGACATTGAATCAATGTCTATCTTCAGACCTGATGAGGGAACAGGAGTGTGGTGTATTGTTTAGGGAACTCTCCTTTGAACCAGGATGTTGTATTTTCAGAGCCTGGGTGAGAAGTTGCGTTTATGCAAGCTACTTGGCCTGGCGTCGGTTTAGTGAATGTCTCTACTCTATACTGTCTGGACTGCATATATGAACAAAATGAGAAAAGCAAAGCGAGTTGCCTTTGGATTGTCGTTTCAGCTAAGCAAATAAATTATTTAACGTAATTGATTTCAGTTGACCTAATCTTGCTTGGAAATTACGCACACAGCAGCAGATCGATGCTTTCGTCATAGTTATTAAGTTATCTAATGGGCCCTTGTAACGTGTGACAAGCAAGGGGCAGAGCAGGTCCTTACGGTCGAGTGGTCCTCCCGCAGGTGGGCGGTATGTAAAGGTGTGGGACCTGCTCAAAGGGGGCCGGGCCCTGGTGTCCCTGAAGAACCATCACAAGACTGTGACCTGCCTATGCCTGAGCAGCTCCGGCCAGAGGCTGCTGTCAGGCTCACTGGACAGGTGAGTAGGGATTATGCAGTTTGCATAGTTTGGAATTTCAATAACAGAATGTGTAAACCATTGTTTGCTTTCAGGCGTAAGGGCAAGGAAATATGAGTTATTTTTGCAGCTGTTGGGGTGGGTTCCTTTTGCAAAGTTCCGTGGTACTTCCAAGACAAGTCTGATTTTGGAAACAAAATTGTACATTGAACAAAACTGTAGATATGAAAGCATTGCTAAGATTAGTCTAGGGCCATTGATACTTATGTGAATTTTCCCCCTCAAGACATGTGAAAGTCTACAACACAGCAACCTACAAAGTGGTGCACAACTTTGATTACGCTGCCTCCATTCTGAGTGTTGCGCTGGCGGTAAGTAAAGTCATTTGCGTCCGGTTTCCACGCGTTACTGCACGTTTGCTGCAAATTGGTTTATGAAGCAACCGTGCCGCTTCACCGATTCCACAGGTCTGTTAGTCATGTGTCTGTGTGCGTGTCTCCCCGTGTCTGTGTTCAGCCTGAAGATACAACATTGGTGGTCGGGATGGCAAATGGAGTCCTGAGTGTGAAGCACAGGAAGTCTCCAGAGGAGAAGCCAGAGGCCAGCAGTAAAAAGAGGCGGAGGCCCGCGTACCGCGTCTTCGTCAAAGGGCGAAATTACGCACCAAAACAGGTGAGCTGATGACACATTTTTTTACATCTTGTTTTCAATTTGATCAATAGGGGAAATGCACAGATACTTCCAGGTGAAATATACTGTTGCGCAGAGTAACATGGCAGTGTAATTTCACTTCACTTAGAGCTTCAGACAGTGAGAAGGGTTCTGCTGTTTTTCTGAAGAATAACTACCAGTGTCTGTTAAAGGTTGTATCAGCGATTTTGGGTGACGTCACTTCTGAAGCGAAATCCCAAACAAACATACTTATGAATAATTATGTTATGTTTTAAAAAATAGTGTTCAAGCATCCAGAATTATAACCACGTTAATAACGTTTGTAAGAAACCAAACCGTTTGTAAATCCGTCAAGATTTCAGCGAGATAAGAGTATTAGCGTTTGTGCAGATCATTGTGATTGGTTGGAATACTGTTTATTTTGGTTTTGAGTGGTTGGTAGTACCATTTGTTTTTGTGTACGATCTCGGAGCATAGGCTGCCTACAGAGACGCGGTTTTTTGACGGCCTGCTTATGGGGCGGGCAGCTAGCGGATCGTGAGGAAAAATCAGATGAATGTGATCATTTATGTTTCCACCCAAAATCGCTGATACAACCTTTAATCAGATGCAGATTTAATATTCAAAAGTTTAAATGTCTTCATATGCAAATATGTCTGTTTCATGCCTGCTTGATTTCTTCTACATTTAGGAAGACTTCTTGGTCAGCAAACCAGTCAGAACGCACCTGGAAATGTATGACAAACAGCTGAAGAGCTTCCAGGTCTCTAAAGCTCTGGACACCGTACTGGAAGTGAGTCTAGCTATTTTCCTTGATAACATCAGGGTCAACTCTGCACAAGAAGAACCATTTCAGGGTGCAGTTGTCCCTTCAGTGACCTAAGTATTGTTCCGGGCACAAGAGACAAAAGCTTAGAACTGTGGTGGCAGAAAATTATGGAACATCACTGGACTACCATAGTGGACTTTATGGTTTAAAAATTGTTCTCATTAGGGTGGTGTTCAGCAGCTACTTCTGATCCAGTCGTCCCAGCATTAGAGCAATGGGAAAAGGCTTAACCTGTTCCATGAGCCAAAGTATTCGGCTCCATAACTTGTTCCTTTTATATTCTAGATTGTTTTCTCTAGACAGTGAAACCCATATTTCAGAGCTTTAATTAATTTTCAGTTTTGTTTCAAGATTTGCTGGGTAGTATTCACAGCTTTCTATTTCTAACCCGTGGGAAACCGATGACCAGATGAACCCTAGTTTATATTTCAAGTAATGCAATCTAGTGGGTTTTGTTCAACCACTTAATTCTCTGATTAAACTAAGGGTTGTTTCTTTTAGCTAATGCTATTTTTCCAAAGTTTTTTGCACAAAATTTGCCATTGATTTTTCAGTGGTTTTTAAATGTATGTGATTACTGTTTTCAGGTGAATCAGTATTATATGTATTTATGATTGTCAAATAAAACATCAACAATAATAATACTGTAATACTCAGCATTCAGAAAACTGATATAATGCATTGATTGTTAATTTACTTTCCGGTTTTAGCACATAAGCCGTATATTGAGACTTGTGTTTGCTATCTCACAGCCCAGAATTCGAAGGCATACTCCCGAGGTGACTGTGGCCGTGATGCAGGAGCTGAACCGTAGGGGAACCCTGAAGAACGCCCTTGCCGGCCGGGACGAGAAGAGCCTTACAGTCCTGCTCAGCTTCCTCATCGGGTAAAGGTGCACCCCTCTGTGGGGTGGGCTCATCGCTATCACCGGGCCCCTTTCTTCTGCATCAGCTCTTCTGTTTATACCATATCTGAAGTCTTTCATTGAATTAAAGTGGTCTACAGAGAGTTAATATTATTAGAAAATGTAACACACTGGAGCAACTGAAAAGTTTTGCGCTGTGTGTCGTACACACAGTTTTGTGCTAAGATGAGTTTTATTCTGTTTTCAGCCATGTTGTAGATCCCAGGTTTACTCAAGTTTTGGTGAATGTTGCTGAGATGATTTTGGGTGAGTATACATTGTAAATTTGTTCTGCATGGATATTGTGGCTTATATGTCCGTGTTATTTAGTTATGAACATTTAGCATGATATAGAAAGCACAGGGGGGGATGCACCTGAAAAGACAAGAATGAAGACCAATAAATTAAGTGCACAAGTTTAAATCCCTCAACCAAAGATGAACATGTAGGATGTGGCACAGGACCGCACTTAGTGTCCTCCACTATTATTGGCACCCCTGGTAAATATGAGTAAAAAGGGTTATAAAAAATTTCCTCATTTTTTCAGTGTGACGGTGATATTTTTATAACCCTTTTTACTCATCTTTACCAGGGGTGCCAATAATAGTGGAGGGCACAGTATGTAAAGCTCTATATATGTCATGAAGCACTAATTATGTAGTAGCTCAAGTCTAGTGTCAGGGTTTTATTAATGATCTACAATCAGTCATTTCCAAATTACTTATTTACACAGTTTATGAATATGGATCTTGTAATGTCCTAAAGATGAGTCTGGACTCAGCTATGCACTCTGTTAATTTTGCCCTTACGTTGTTGTGTTTTTTTATGTGGCCAGACATCTATGTGCAGGTGGTGGGACGGTCAGCATTGGTGGACAAACAGATCGTGAGGCTGCAAGAGTTGATTGAGAGGGAAATCGACCTTGAGCAGGAGCTGGTTGAGGTGCTGGGCATGCTGGACACCCTCTTCGCCACCATGACAACCAAGAAGGAGGTGGCGACCCAAGAGAGCAGAGCCAATGGGGGTGGCAGCAACTGGGGGGCAGGGCCAGAGCCAGAGCCTTCCGGCCTCTTGACTCCTTCGGTCCAAGTGCTTCATAGGAACAGGTGCCAGCCGGTGCTGGGATTCCTGCGTGTGACTTTTCCAGATTACTGCCACAAAAAAAAAGTACAGTCAGGTGATCAGTAATGGGATTTCCATTTTCTGTGCAGCTGGACCCTTTGTACTTTACGGTTTAAAAGAAAGGGCTACTGTATGAAATGTCTCAATTCATTCTCCATATACAATGGAACCATGGAAGAGAAACCGTCATAGGCTAACATATTTGTAAAGAATATGTTGGAACTTTCCTTTTTTTTGTCCAAGAAACAGAACAGGAACATGAATGGAACGTCATTAAAGAAGGTTTTGCTGCAGAGGAGCTTGTTCAACATTTGAATTGTACATATACCAATGGTAGTCCCAAGTTTGATCTTTTACCATTTCTGAAATTGAAAACACTTGGTAAGTTTAAATACATTTTTATTTAAGAGTAGGCTTTTTAAGCATCAACAGTGGAAAATTTCATGTCCAAATAGTGCTGTTAGGCAGCTGGTTTCATTACGATACAAGTTTTTATGTTTCATAAAATGTACCTGCAGAGTAAACTTTTCTATGATGACATTCTCAGTGTGTTGCTTTGGTGTTTTTCTGAGTCTTTAACACTCATTGTACACAAGGTGGCAGTGTAGTGGCATCTTGTTATCAGAAAATGAGGTTACTTGGTGTGGTTGAATAAAAATGTATTTTAATATTATTCATATATTTTTGAGTCATGCTTTTATGTAATAAGGGAATACCTTTGTTAGTGCAGATCTATTTATAGGAAAGGTGGTTTGTAATTATTACTAATGGTGATTGGTTATTTGTGAAAATCAGAATGACAGCTGTGTTCTGTGTCACGTCCTTGTTTAAGCCTGCAAACTGCGCGTACAATGGTATACACAGTTGCTGGAGAATGGATTCAAGCAGATTATGTGCTGTTGCCCTTGAATTCAGATTAAGTAAGGTAATGTCCCTGGAGAAGTGCGCTGCGATTGGGATCCTTGGACTCTTGGTCAGGGACACTTCAGACACTGTGCATCTGCAGAGCCCAGGCTGCTCTTGTAGAAACCCAACATCATTAATGCGTCATGTTTACTTTGACGTAGCATAACAACACCTTATATGTGAATGAGTCGTGTGCTATTGAAACCAGTATAACCAAGCCAGTAAGCCATTTCAGCATTCCCCTATTAAGCTCTCCCCCTCTCCTGTTAATAATAATAATAATAATAATAACTTTATTTGTATAGCACCTTTCTAATGCAAGGATACAAGGTGCTTTGACAGGCAAAGGAAAAATGACAAAATATATAACAAACAAGAACAAGAACAATAAGTATACAGAAATACAAGATAATAAAAAGAAAGAAGAATAAATAAATAAATAAAATAATACTTTTAAGTAAAAGCTAGTTTATAAAGGTGAGTTTTCAGGTTATTTTTGAAAGTGCATACTGAGTTTGCAGTTCTTAAGTTGAGTGGGAGGCTGTTCCAGAGTCTAGGCGCAACCACTGAGAAGGCACAGTCACCCTTCGTCTTTAGCCTAGAATCTGGAACAACCAACAGATTCTGATTAGCAGATCTGAGTGTCCGGTTTGGTAAGTAAGGGGTAAGAAGCTCAACTATATAGGCAGGTGCTAAACCATTTAATGCTTTAAAAGTGATTAGTAAAATTTTAAAATCAACTCTAAAAGCAACTGGGAGCCAGTGTAAGGATGCTAGAATAGGGGTAATATGTTCTCTCCTATTTGTCCCAGTTAATAGCCTGGCAGCTGCATTCTGCACCACTTGGAGCCGGACCATAGTTTTGCGTCCCAGGCAACTATACAGCGAGTTGCAATAGTCTATGCGTGATGACACAAACGCATGTACAATTTTCTCTGTATCTTCAAAAGACAATATTTTTCTGATTTTGGAGATGTTCCTCAGTTGGTAGAAGCATGTCTGGACTGATTTCTTTATGTGACACTCAAAGTTAAGATGTTGATCAAAAATCACACCAAGATTTATAGAAACAGATTTTACATTTAGTGCAAGAGAGCCTAAATTAGATTGAATTTGATCAGAGACATGTTTCGGGCCTATGATTAAGACCTCCGTTTTATCCGGGTTGAGCTGGAGGAAATTTTGAGATAGCCAGCTCTGAACATCCTTCAGACAGTCCTGCAATAGAGCTAATTTGTTTAATTCATTTGGTTTGATAGACAGGTATAACTGTGTGTCATCAGCGTAGAAATGAAAAGATATATTGTGGTTTTGAATAATTTGGCCAAGAGGAAGCATATAGATGGAAAACAGGATTGGACCGAGGATCGAGCCTTGGGGAATACCACATTTTAGTGTTACTGATGAGGATGTGAATTCACCTATTGAGATGGAAAAAGTTCTGTTTGCCAGGTAAGAAGCAAACCAGTTCTGGGCAGTACCGGAAATGCCAATCCAATTTACAAGTCTGTTGATTAGTATAGAGTGGTCAATTGTATCAAATGCCGCGCTAAGATCAAGAAGGACTAGGATTGAGCTTTCACCTGAATCTGCGTTTAGAAGTAAATCATTTACTACTTTTAAAAGTGCTGTCTCCGTGCTATGATGCGGGCGGAAGCCAGATTGGAATTTTTCAAACAGGTTGTTATTGTTCATTGCTGATGTTAGTTGTTTAGAGACGACTTTTTCCAGGACTTTAGACAAAAAAGGCAGCTGTTGTCCTCTTTTTCAGGATGCAATCATTCTTGACAATCTCAGCAAGATGGTTCCCCCACATAACAAAAGACAAACCTCAGATGAGCCTATACTGGTACATGCCAGTGTAGAATGTGATAATTATTCACAGACCTGATCCTATGATAATCCCATATGGATAACGCAATGTAGTTGAAATGCCCTCAAACCAATATAAATTAATTTGTTTTATAAAGCACCTATGAAAGACTGGGGCTGTGACCAAATACGATCCCTGTCCCCTGTGCCCTGTCCACTCAGACCCCTGTCTACTATGTGCCGTCCCCTCACTTTGCAAGGAGTGTGCAAAATAAATCCTGCAAGACTCTTTCCAAACTAGTGATGTAGTTTGTAATATTTAATTTTTTTATTGAGAATATCAATCAGTTTACATCTGACGATGGTTACAAAGTGTAGATTATGAATGAAGATAGAATTAACAAAAAACAAAAAAAATACTTTGTAATATGACCGGCTCTTGTACCATAGATATCCACATACGCCTTATGTCTTGTACGTTTTTACTTCCGGGTTACTTACTGAAATTATCGGATGTGTGTGCTCCTGAATCCCCTCAACAAAACCCCGGAAATATGAGTTTCATTGTGGGATTTGAACTAGTGCCCGCATTTGTGAGAAAAAGTCGCCCACTCAAAAGCTTTTTTACGAAGTTGATTCAAATACGAGCCCCCAAAGGGGTTAAGGGATCATATTCGGTCACAGCCTTAGTAACGTAATCATGGAGCAAAGGTTGTGACATAACCATGCCATACTTTTGAGATGCTATAAAGCAGTTAAGTCTCATTATATTACCAGTATATAGCACATGAAGGAAATGGACAAATTGTGAAGCACGATTACACATAAAGGCAAATTATGTATATGGTAATTTAAACTGGACAGGGGACACACTTTTTATTTAAATAATGAGATCATTGCTGATAGAAAAATATATTTTCCCACGCTGCTAGAGCAAGTATTATTTGTGCTGTTCTATTTTGTTGGTTATCTGATATTACAAGTTATGTGTAATGGACACAGAACGTGACCTCTAAAGTCTAACAATTCATTTGCATTCAAAGCCTTTTGGCCTCAAAGCTTTGTGGGTATCCCGGGCCATTGTAGCTCTGCTTCACACAGAGGATGTCTTCAGGCAACCAGAAGATTTATGTCACCCACATCCACATGACATGGCAGTAAAAAGTTATGTACTTTAGTGCATTGCAAAATCCACTGCATTCCAGGAGGCTGATTTACAGCGTTGTTTAAGACAATTACAGGAGAATAATTAAATGAGATTTAAACTAATCTTAGTGGAATTACTGCCCTGACTAAAATTAAAACAATAATCTCATCCTGATAAACCAGTTCTCCCAGTAAAAGTAAAAATCCCTCATGGTGTCACTCTATTGTGAGCTGTTTCCTGTACTTCTCCTTCTTCCCAGAGTCTGTTCTTCCCCATGAATCCATTCCACATGCATTCAGATACAAGGTCATTCTAGGACAAAAAGCTAAGCTTGCTGTGGCACAAACTGCATGCAATAAAAATTTTTTTTTCAAATAGAAGTGTTCATGCCAGTCCACATGTGTAATCTCAGGGGGGGGGGGGGGGGGGGGGGACAAAACAGCGGAAAGCTCCCACAATTAATTTACCTACTGGGCCCCTGGCCTGCCTCATTCAGCTAGCATTTGTGCCTGTCACATGGCTAATTATCAAGGCTATGGCATATAATACATATTAATGTATGCAGTGTGGTGGTAAGTTTGTCTCCATTTGAATGCAGCTTGAACCAGTAACTAAATATTTTTTTACATATCAATTTGAACGGCAACATATTCACTACAGTTAATCTTCCTTTTAGGATATAATTGCAACACACCACCCTTGTGTACTAGACAACAGTGTTTACTAGTTGCTATGGTTATAACTGGGCTTATAGTCTTAAATACATTTATTTCACTGTGGAAGTTTGTTGGCTATGCAGAAGCGTTCTGAAAGTGGACCTTTTATTGTTCAAATTCTCATATGAATATCTACATCTGCAAGCAGTTTATTATGAATGTCACTTCCCCATTCGAGTTTTCTTGTTATAATTTTATTTTATGCAAAGGCCTATTATTGTCTTATGTCACCACACATGATAGGCTACAACATCTAAACACAATTCGAAGAGAGTAGCTTACCATTCTATTATTATTACTATTATTGTTATTCTTAGGCCTATTATAGGCTACTGACAGCAAGAGAGTATGCTCTAGCAAACGTAGCTACATAGCCTAGCGTTTATGATGTCATCACTTGCTTTCAATTCTTCCGAAGCACACCTGTAGAGGGGGTTAACCTCCTGCCGTAGTGTTTCATCCTAAAATGAGGTTTCTGCCAGGTTTGGGTTTCTATGCGAACATGTGACGCTGTTATTGTGCGGCTCTCCATGTGACCCTCCAATAGCCTGCTGCCAATGGATTGACTGGCTCGCTTCAGTTACAGCAGAGATTGCTCTCTATGGGCTTTGGTTACAGCAAGCCAGGGCAAGATCGGCTGGTGGACTCACGGGCGCTTTCTATGTATAATGGTGATATTTGACCTCTTCGGAGCGTAGCAGAATCTCACACAAACTGAAACGTATATGCCGGATATCATTGCCTTATTTACCATTGATATCTTCTTTTCGCGCAACATTGATGAATCATTTAATCAACTGCATAGATTGCTGTGATGTGGAAGTTATAATTGCCTAACGGTCGGGCGGCATAGACCAACTCAACAGGCTGGCTTGTGAATTGAGGTAATGTGCATTTTTATTGTAGCCTACAGCAGTTCTGTGCAGCTTCTTTGAAAGAATATGCTTTGTCATTAATTTCGCGAGATGAATCTTGAAGCGATAGTCTGACTGCAGTACTGCATAACAAATTAGTTTATTTACAGCGTATGTCACCTTTATTAGAGTTAAAAAAATAATTATCCATTACAATGTAAAGTTTGTTGCATATCAACAAGCGTTGACTGGTTTCGCAGTAGCCTATGCTAGACGAAAACGGTCCTCATTGGGCGGCTATTGTCAGCAGAGGTTCAGGACGTGTAGCTACCCTATTCCACAGTTTGAACAATTTTCTATTAATAACACCAAATTGTTAAATGATAGGATAGCCAAAAGTTTTATGCATGTAGCCTAAAGGAAATAGGCTACTAATGCGCAAAAAAGTTCTTTAAACGCTATCTTTTGTTTTGAATCTGTTCGGTGAACCTTCAGAACAGCAAAAGCCAGTTCGGGGATGCGCCGAAGTAGGCTAGCTACAAATAACTGACATTATCTTAAACATTTAGCCTACACTGGGTGCCTTTAAGGTTGTAGGCGATCGGTTTGTCAAACTAAATTCGTTTTACCTACTAGAAATGAGTTTTCTAGAAGCATACATGGCGGGCCTTTTGAGTTTGTGTATTTTGGTTAATTACGCACTTATGTCTCCTGACACAACCAGATAATAGCGCATTATTCGCATCCTGGGAAACGTATGAGGAATACGGTGATATGTATTTATTTATTTCCTAATATGCATTCTTGCATTGACCTTATTTTGCTTGCGAACAATGGTCAATGTCAACTGATTAAGATTTATCATCAAGATCCATTTAAATGCCGTTCTGGTTCACCGTCCAGAAGTCTGTTAATGTTCGCATATTTGACCGTATAGATATATTTAGGGTGAATTCTGTGCTTAGTGGGTTTGCGTCAGATTATGTGCATTTAAACGAGAAAAACATGGAAGGAAAGACTGTATTGACTCTCATCCATTATTGATATTTTTTTGCTAAATTATGCAATTCTGTGGTGGGAAGTTTTGATCACCGACTAATATCCTGATCCAATTCAATAGGTAAATTCAGCAGCTTTCGTAAAAAAAATCTTTCAGTTCTAGTGCATTCTATGCGGTTAAAATACACCTTGTTGTGATTACCTCCAGATTGATTACATGTATCCTTTGAAGTAGTAGTTGATGTGTACCACAACATTACCAAAGTAAGCAGTGAATAGTGATAGCCTACTGGAATGTTCTGTGTGAATTTTTCCGTGTTAAAAAGTGAAGGAAGTTCTCACAAAGTGTAGAGACTGGAGAGTTGCCAAGACTGTTACACTTAACATTCTGCCTGTAATGCCATGCAGGACTACAGACAGAATGTTAAGGAAACAGCTTTTTTTCCTAAAGGCTAAAATTATGTTAAACAGAGTATTTAAGTCGTTCATTTTCCAGCCAGGTCATCTCACATGACACATGACAGGTGTGTAAATCCTTGGCTCTCATCACACAATGGTTTGCAGAGATGTAAGAGGGAGAGGAGGCCCAGAGCTTCTGTAACCATGGCCTCCTAATGCAGACTGAGCCTTTCCATAGTGCTGTGGTGGAGGCAACATTAACCTAACATTAACATAACAGGTAACATTAGACTATTAAACATTAAAGCACAACTGAACTTTGGTAGAACTTTGGGTTGTGTAGTTGCCTGGCCATGATATGAGTCCAAATGGTGGCGAAATACAGTATGTTTGTTAGTTGCTCTGTGCTCCCCTGGGGTGATAATCCAGAATAGGGTATATTTGTCGCTCTCCATTCACTTCTATAGGGCCGCTAAAACGGTCTCAAAATGACACTTCTAGCACGTATATGAACTGTCAATACAAATAATAACCAGTATATATATTTTTTAATTAAATGACCATTTCCTGGCTTTTTCATATTTTATTTGGAACGTAGATCCAGTCGGTAATTCTTGCGCCAGAAACAGCGTTAATGCGCCGACACGCCAGAAACCACTCTATGGTAAACAAACCGACCTGCTGAAATTTTGCTAGTCTTCTCTGGTAGCTTGCTAACAACAATGAAGAAAATAGTACTTTTCTAAATAATTTTAATTAGACAAAAAAAATATGTTCAAGGACTCTTTGTTGTTTGTATTGACAGAATCCGCTTCGTTCTAGTTTGTATACGTGCTAGAAGTGTCATTTTGAGACCGTTTTAGCTGTGAATGGAGAGCGACAAATACCCTATTCTGGATTATCACCCCAGGGGAACACAGAGCAACTAACAAACATATTTGCCACCATTTGGACTCATATCATGGCCAGGCAACTACACAACCCAAAGTTCTACCAAAGTTCAGTTGTGCTTTAAGGCTCTCTGCTTCCAACTCATCTGCGCTGTGAAAGAAAAGTAGTGGGTAAAGCCTATCCATTCTATGAATAACAATAACAGTGACAACAGTAATTACAGTAACAACAGCAACCACAACCCTACTACTACTACTAATAATAATAATAATAAGGAGGGGAGGGAGCTAACAAACCTGAGGGAGTTAATGGTCCAAAGGTTGGTACGATGGAACACTACTATTTCTCTAAACTCAAAGTTTTTTTACACTTATGCCTCTTAAATGAATTGACGGTAGAACATTTTGACTGACTGTCTGTCAGTCATAACCTTTGTACTAGCTCTAAAGAAAAGATGTGCCGTGCATACCTTTTCAAATTACATTCAAATTCCTCCTGTTTGACTTGTTGTTACCCCTTTGGATTGATGGATGGTTTGATTTCCTTAGATGCCTTTGATTTTTAGATTTTTACTCATACCGTTTTGTTGGCAACATCTGTGGATTGTCTTCATTCCAAGTATTTCATTCTCACTGGAATGTAAATCGTTGAGATACACAACAAAGCCAATGCTACCCTAAAGCACACTTGTCCCACATCCAGTGTTGATGATGCCACAAGTTTAGTGAATCAGTATAATTTCTGAGTTCATCCATGCAGAATGGTATGGGTGGCAGTTTTTGTCAAAGTAAAAGAAAAAATGTGCTTCCTAAAATGGATACTAAAGTTTTAATGGTGGCAGTGACATTGTGCTGTAATGGTGGCAGTGGTATTGTGTTGTATAGGGATGGGAATTGTTAGATTTTATTGATACTGATGCCATTATAATTTCTGCTTAAGAATCCGATTCTTTATCGATTCCTTAAATATTATTTGCTCCCAGGCTATTAAAAGAACAACTATTACTATTATTACCAGGTGTTCATCTAAAATGGATTCAATGACATAATAAAGTATAAAGCATTAATTTTTCATTCATATTCCTTAGTCATATCATGGAGAATATTTATCTGCTATATTTATGCCTGCAGAGCATCCAATAAAACAGTCAGAATTGTATAATTGAAATGGCATTATAAATGTCATTTGGATTGATCAATACGAGTACTAAAAATATCAGATATCAAAGAAAATAAGAGACACTGGAAAATAATGAAAAATAATGCGAGAAGAGAGGATAAAATCCATAAGAGACTTGTTAAACTCGAAGGCGTACGATTCTGAGGAATCGGACAACGGGAACCGGGTCTCGATTCCCTCCCCTAGTGTTGTAATGGTGGCAGTGGCAGTGTGGTGTAATGGTGGCAGTGGCCGTGTGGTGGAATGGTGGCAGTGGCAGTGTGGTGTAATGGTGGCAGTGGCAGTGTGGTGTAATGGTGGTAATGACCGTGTGGTGTAATGGTGGCAGTGGCCATGTGGTGTAATGGTGGCAGTGGCCGTGTGGTGTAATGGTGGTAATGGCCGTATGGTGTAATGGTGGTAATGACCATGTGGTGTAATGGTGGCAGTGGCAGTGTGGTGTAATGGTGGCAATGACCGTGTGGTGTAATGGTGGCAGTGGCAGTGTGGTGTAATGGTGGTAATGACCGTGTGGTGTAATGGTGGCAGTGGCCATGTGGTGTAATGGTGGCAGTGGCCGTGTGGTGTAATGGTGGCAGTGGCAGTGTGGTGTAATGGTGGTAATGACCATGTGGTGTAATGGTGGCAGTGGTAGTGTGGTGTAATGGTGGCAGTGGCAGTGTGGTGTAATAGTGGCAGTGGCAGTGTGGTGTAATGTTGGCAGTGGCAGTGTGGTGTAATGTTGGCAGTGCCAGTGTGGTGTAATGGTGGCAGTGGCAGTGTGGTGTAATGGTGGCAGTGACACTGTGGTGTAATGGTGGCTGTGGCAGTGTGGTGTAATGGTGGCGGTGGCCGTGTGGTGTAATGGTGGCAGTGGCAGTGTGGTGTAATGGTGGCAGTGGCAGTGTGGTGTAATGGTGGCAGTGGCTGTGTGGTGTAATGGTGGCAGTGGCAATGTGGTGTAATGGTGGCAGTGGCAGTGTGGTGTAATGGTGGCTGTGGCAGTGTGGTGTAATGGTGGTAATGGCCGTGTGGTGTAATGGTGGCAGTGGCAGTGTGGTGTAATGGTAGCAGTGACAGTGTGGTGTAATGGTGGCAGTGGCAGTGTGGTGTAATGGTGGCAGTGACAGTGTGGTGTAATGGTGGCAGTGGCAGTGTGGTGTAATGGTGGCAGTGGCAGTGTGGTGTAATGGTGGCAGTGACAGTGTGGTGTAATGGTGGCAGTGGCAGTGTGGTGTAATGGTGGCAGTGACAGTGTGGTGTAATGGTGGCAGTGACAGTGTGGTGTAATGGTGGCAGTGACAGTGTGGTGTAATGGTGGCAGTGGCAGTGTGGTGTAATGGTGGCAGTGACAGTGTGGTGTAATGGTGGCAGTGGCAGTGTGGTGTAATGGTGGCTGTGGCAGTGTGGTGTAATGGTGGCAGTGGCAGTGTGGTGTAATGGATAGGACACTCACTGGGACACTCACTGGTCTAACAGAAAGATTGTGGGTACCCTTTTTGTACCCTTGTGCAAGGTGCTTAACCTGAATTGCTTCAGTAAAATATACGTACATGTATGTATTAAATATAATTTATATAGGTTGCTCTGGGTACGTGCTAAATGGTCAAATTTAAAAACAATTGTGTTGATTATCTTTTGTGGGGGGGAAAATGAAAGTAAAGTTAAGGGGAAATTGCCTGACTTGTATGATATAGGCCCATGAGAGGCACTTCAGTGAGTGGGTTCCTTCTCTGGATTAGTGGGGTGTTTCTCAATGACTATACTGTCTAGACTTATGAACTTGTGTGACGTAATATTTAACGGCCAAGTTCTGTTCCAATAACGTGAGGGTGTATCGGATGCACCCTCTCCCAACACAGAGTTGCCAGACTGGGGGATTAACCCCTAAATGTAGGGGATTTAAAAAAAAATGGTGTCATATAAAAGGAATCAATGGTGGATTTTAAAAGGAGGAATGGGGGACAAATTGTATGGGAATTAATTGAAGATGGGGGGTTTTCAGGATTTATTTTTTGGGTAGGGGAATTAATTCAGGCTTCTGGCAACATTGACGAGAACGGACTTGGATATCCCATTGCATGATGGCAGATGAGACGGCACCATAGGGACATTACTAAAAATGTAGCCTAGCCTAGTTGTAAGCTATCTTTTAATCAATAAATGAGACTGCAATCTTTCTACGAGTGAAAATGAGGCGAGCAATATGTCTTACAATAGCTGGATTTGTACCTCATTTTAAACATATTTGTATAGCACTAAGCAGCGTTCTCTCCTTCAGAGCATGGGGTGCACAAAGTAGTTTTTTAGCGATGGCCCAGGGATATCGATCCATACTTTTTGCGACCAAATGAATTAACAACTCATTGTTCAACTGTTGACAATAGACATGTTTTAATAGGCTACCTAAAAGCTAAATGAAGGCGGAAAAGTTACTGAAATTAACAGGCAATTCATCACAAAAAGCATAGTGAAATTAACAGAATTTAAGGTTATATCAATGAATGATATTGTGTCCATTAAGCAGAGGTTTAAAATAAAGATGTTTGCATTTTTAAAATGTCAATGTGTTATCTATTTTAGTAGCCTAACTCAAAAGTATTTTGATTTGTTTTTTGTAGATTTTGACTACTTTGAGCAAGAATTGGTAAAATGATGAAAATTATATTATCATTAGCTATGATAGATTACATTGATAATAAATTGATTTAGCATCAGTTACATTGATTTCCATTGTTAACATCAATGTTGTTTCAACATTATTTCAATGCATTGATTCAGCGTAAACTCGATGAGCACCTGGACGCAGAATCAACATCAGAGATCAACATTTAATCAATGCTTCATCTGATATTAATTCAATGTTCATTCAATGTTTCCTTGCTATCTGGGTAGCTAAAGCCGTTAATATGTTGTTGTAAAAGCAATATACAAGTAATAACCTAGCTAACTTTGTAACACAGATGGCTGCTACTGTTATCAGGTTTTTTGCCACCTCCTGGAGTGCAGTAGCAATGATGCGCCAAAACAAGATTAAATAAAGTAGGCTTTTACACGATCATATGAAACAGACAAATGTGAACAGTAAAAAAATGTGTTAAATAATTAATATTTTTAACATTTATTTTTACAAATACAGTATAGCATTAACATTGGCGACTACCACTTTAGGCCTGATTGCATTGGAATGTAGCGTAGAGGAGAGCCAAGTTTGGGTCGCATATCAGTTTGTGCACCGCTGCTTCAGAGCTCTGCAATGTGTGCTTCTGACGTTTGGACTGTGGTTTCGCAATACAACCCATAGCCTCTATAAAATAGCTACAAACCGATCTATGCTACAAACCAGGCAGCAACTTTTCCTGAAAGTCCAGTGTATAAGCTTCCCCCGTGTCGTATGTCATCGCTTCGCGCAATGAATGATGGGATATACAAGTCCGCGTACTCCTATGGCGAGTTTGCATCCGATGCATCCTCGACATTTGGAGCAGATCAAGTTCAGTTCCGGGATCTTTGAGCGTCCTCGCTTCTTTGCGTTCTTGGCTTCGGAACAGAACTTGGCCCGTTATATGATGTCACCCTATTCACAAGAACGTGTTTTTGCAAGTGCCCTTTTGTAGGGACACTTGACAACACGTGCGTGACAAGTCCGCAAGTCCGTACTTGTACGGACTTGGTATTGAGAAACACCCAGTGTGTCCTTGTGTGAAGCTTGTTCCTGGTCAGGAAATGACTGATGGGCAGTGTAGGGCCTGCTTTGGCCACACAGGAAAGCCATGTCTGGTGAGAGACAGGAGTAGCGGGCTTGTTTACAGAAAAGCGCCGCTGGGCTGTTTTTTCTCCCTGTGTATTGCTTTGTCCTTCTGATGACATCACCAAGCCTCTTGTTAGAGTGCACTCCCATACTGTACTCACACCTCACAGAGACTACCCTTACTGTATAAAGTGCACTCTCATACCATTCTCCCAGAGACTTACCTTTACGGTATAAAGTGCACTCCTTATCGTACTTACAGAGACTACTCTCACTGTATGAAGTGCACTCCCATACCATACTCACAAAGACCTTTACGGTATAAAGTACACTCCTACACCATACTCACAGAGACTACCCTTACTGTATAAAGTACACTCCTTACCGTACTCACAGAGTCTACCCTTACTGTATAAAGTACACTCCTTACCGTATTCACAGAGACTACCCTTACTGTATAAAGTACACTCCTTACCGTACTCACAGAGACTACCCTTACTGTATAAAGTACACTCCTTACCGTACTCACAGAGTCCACCCTTACTGTATAAAGTACACTCCTTACCGTACTCACAGAGTCTACCCTTACTGTATAAAGTACACTCCTTACCGTACTCACAGAGTCTACCCTTACTGTATAAAGTACACTCCTTACCGTACTCACAGAGACTACCCTTACTGTATAAAGTACACTCCTTACCGTACTCACAGTCTACCCTTACTGTATAAAGTACACTCCTTACCGTACTCACAGAGACTACCCTTACTGTATAAAGTACACTCCTTACCGTACTCACAGAGTCTACCCTTACTGTATAAAGTACACTCCTTACCGTACTCACAGAGACTACCCTTACTGTATAAAGTACACTCCTTACCGTACTCACAGAGACTACCCTTACTGTATAAAGTACACTCCTTACCGTACTCACAGAGACTACCCTTACTGTATAAAGTACACTCCTTACCGTACTTACAGAGACTACTCTCACTGTATAAAGTGCACTCCCATACCATACTCACAGAGACCTTTACGGTATAAAGTGAACTCCCACACCATACTCACAGAGACTACACTTACTGTATAAAGTACACTCCTTACCGTATTCACAGAGACTACCCTTACTGTATAAAGTACACTCCTTACCGTACTCACAGAGTCTACCCTTACTGTATAAAGTACACTCCTTACCGTACTCACAGAGACTACCCTTACTGTATAAAGTGCACTCACATACCGTACTCAAAGAGGCTGCACCTAAATCTCAGTTGGCTGTGTCCATTGAGCCATTTTTTTTATTTTAGATTCAAGCAATTGATGTCATAAATTTCATTTAAATGTGTCATTGGTGTATTTTTGGATAAAAATTTCAGGAATCAGAAATGTAAATGGGAAAGGTGAAAATATTTACTGACCATACCTTCTTGACACCAAATTAGTGCGCTTGGTGAAAGTGCTGTCGTATTATTTATTTTACAGTATTTTAGAATGAATAGAATTACTTTGTTTGAGAATGCAACATTATTAATATAACTGTATGATCTTTTTGAATGATCAAAACCCTGACCCTTCATTCCTTCCTTAATTCTTAGTATGCAATTTTACCCTTGAATTCGTGGTCCAGAAAAACATGTGAGTTTGTGAGTTTATTTCATCTATTAAGTTCTTGTATATTTTACTGAAGTATTTTTTAAATAATACACAATAATACAGGGCACTTCAAAAGTGTTCGGACAGTGACACGTTTTTTGTTGTTTTGGCTCTGTACTCCAGCACATTGGATTTGAAATGGAACAGTGATTATTAGTTTAAAGTGCAGACTTTCAGCTTTAATTTAAGGGTTTCTACATCCACATCGGATGAACGTCTAGCAATTGTAGCCACTTTTACACATAGTCCCCCCATTTTAGGGCACCAAAAGTAATTGGACAAATTAACATAAACTTAAAGTCATCATATTTAATATTTGGTTGCATATCCTTTGTATGCCATGACTTACTGATGTCTGTGACACAACAACATGAATAGACTCTTGATATATTATTTTCTGGTACTTTTACAAGCGATACTATAACCTCTCTGCATTTGAATGGATCTCTATGGGAATTGGGGGGTGGTGCTAGATTAAGCTGTAAATTACACTGGAACAGTATGGAACACATGGTTGACTAAATGGCTGTAAGTCATCAAGGGTCTGAGGTATCAAATGCCTCAATCCATCACTCTGCTGCCAGATATGCAGTAGCAATCCATCACTCTGCTGCCAGATATGCAGTAGATATAGATGGATCACTTTAAGGGTTGCTAACACTTTTGGAGTGCACTGTAGGTCTCCACGTCAAACAGCTCAATGTTTAGTTTCATTTAATCACGAGGAGCACAAGCTATGAGTGCTTTTGCTTTCACCTTCATGCTACTTAATCCTCCCTTCACTCTATAGATTGTGGAAATGTGAACACTTCTCAAAACTTCTTTTAGATGCATTAATACAGAGGTAAGCTGTTAAGTCAGCATCTTTTTTTGTTTTATCATGTGAAATTTGACTTAATATGTATTCGATAATGCCATATCCTTGCTTGCTAACCTGCATAACAGTATTCAGATTGCATTCTGGGGACTGAAAGCAGATGAAACTATGTGAGAATATTACCCTTCGTCCAGTCTGCTGCGTTTGGCTTAAATGGTTCAGGACAGCCAGTTTAGAAGGCTCATTGGGTTATTGAGAATGAATAGGAATACCACATGCATCAAGGTGATTTAAATGGTCTAAGGAAGTAGATATGTCTTTTTTTGCTATTACTTTTAATATGCATACTTACTTAGTTTTTGGTTGAAGTTATCCTTAACAAATGAAACATAAAACTCGTAACTCAAGGTTAATGCCAAAGCCAGAGAATTATGTTTAATTTGAAAAGGGGCAGAATAAATAAAAAAAATCTATTGAATTTCATCATGATGAGTCAGTTGGGTTTCTCAGAAAGGTCACAGCTGTGTATCCGTATCTGGACAGACCCAGCCCCCGCAGGGTGAACGTGGTTTAAACATGTCTGTTTCTCTACTGTGTTTCTGCAGATGCTGAGCCGATGGAGCTGAGCAGACGAGAAGTGCCTCTATATGTAAGTAACCCCTCCTCTGTCCTCCCGTGGCCTGCAGGCTTCCCAACTCAAACCTTGACCAGCGGGGCATTGTGGGAAGTACATTCCACCTGATTTTAGACAGACAGCCTTTCTAGCATGTCTACAGGGTGCCGGGATGGGGAGTGCGCGGAGAAGAGAAAATAATGAGTTGTTTGTTGGTTTTATGGAGGTGAGCCCTTGAGCTATAAAGGTGTGTTTATGTGAAGGTGATATCTGTCACGAGTGGGAGCGGCTGTGAAAGTGGGGTTCGTGTTGAGAGTGAAATGTTTTATCGTATTTATTTATTTTAGTTTGGTGGAAATTGGGGTGATTTTTCCCCCAGCTTGGTTTCTGTTCACCTTTCTGAATGCTTGGGTGGTCTGACTGGCACTGTTGGCAGGATGTCTCATGGGCTAATAGGCCCTTTGTTTATCTGTGTAACCAGTTTCTGGGAGAGGCAGGCCATAATAGTGTCCAATACTGTTGCCTGCTTTTTCGAACACTTACCTCTTAAAAGCACGTGACCAGTGGAAATGGACCATGCCTTTGTCATATTAGAACCACATTGTAAAAAGTCAGTTTCCGTTTACCAGTTTTTTTTCTTTTGTCATCACTGCAGTACAGATACTTTATGTGTTCATTTGTTAACACATAATCAATTTAGGGTCAATGCCATTATCAGAATCGCCCCTTGGAGCTTGGGTCATTTAATGGGTCATTTAATCCTGTCAGGATTGCTAACATAATAGAAATATGCAAAACAGGTTGTCACAGTTAAATGTGAGGTGTGACTTCCTCAGATATTTCCCAACAATAGCATTCCTTCCACAACCATGCAAGGTTTTCATAGGGCGTAAAAATAGCTTTCCATTTTAGTCTAATGTGTCTTATACACCTACAAAGCTGTTGCAAAGTGATTTTTCTCCATCAATATGATTGCCCAGCTTGATACAATTTGCTGTTTGTTTGTGTGGAGATTTCTACTCCCCCAACATTTGCAGTTTGTTCAGTAGCATTGCAGAACCAGCATGCAGATCAATCTCAAAAACACACGGACTAAGTGATTTTAGTATGCAAACATGGTTTGCCAATTTAGGCTTTTATAAATGAATTATCACTGTGATGTTGATGAAGTGTAAAGCTGTGATACATTTGAGACTGTTTTCCCATTAGCACCTCTTTGTACATTGCCAGGTAAAATAATTTAAATGGGCAGTTCACCCAAAAAATCAGTTTTGATATGTTTCTACATACCCGCTATCTATGCATCCAGGTAGTTTCACTGAGAATTCACTAGTTTTGTAGATATCCTCTGCAGCTCTCCGTGATATCACCCTGATAGAACAGACCTCAATGAGTTCAAAGTTTATGGCGCTCAAAGCGCCAAAAATGTACATTCAAAAAAATCAACAGCAACGGCTCTTTCCAAATATATTGACACGGTTACTCACAAACATCCACAGACCTTGTTTTTCGAAAACTACTTTCTACCAAAGTATGCCAACTGTGTATATCCGCGCATAGTTTCAACCGTATTCTGTGGCTTATGTCAACACAGTGCGGCCTAGAATACTGGAGTGGTTTGGTTGAGACTTAGCACGAATATACACAGTTGGCGTACTTCGGTAGAAAGTAGTTTTCTAAAAAACATAAAAGCATACCAAGGTATGTGGATGTTTGTGAGTAACCTTGTCATTATATTTGGAAAGAGACATTGCTGTTGATTTTTTCTAATGTGAATTTTTGGAGCTTTGACCGCCACAAACTTTGGACCCGCTGACATCCGTTATATCGGGGTGATGTCAAGGTGAATTGCAGTGGATATCTACAAAACTAGTTCTCAGCAAAACTACCTGGATGGATAGATAGCTCTCTGGGTATATACAGACATATCAAAATTAAATCTTTGGGTGAACTGCCCCTTTAACTACCTGTGAGCTGAGTGTCAGTCTTCTACCCCAGGCATGCCAAGCAATAGTAATTGCACTTGCAGTGGAAAAAATCCACCTACAAATTCATGGCAGGTGCAGTGCAGCTGTGAGAGCAGTCCAATAGGCAGAACTCACAGGTCTCTCACCAGCTCTGAGCGCAGTCCAATAGGCAGAACTCACAGGCTCTCTGAACCGCTCTGAGAGCAGCCAATAGGTAGAACTCACAGGTCTCTCAACAGCTCTGAGAGCAGTCCAATAGGTAGAACTCACAGGTCTCAACAGCTCTGAGAGCAGTCCAATAGGCAGAACTCACAGGTCTCTCAACAGCTCTGAGAGCAGTCCAATAGGCAGAACTCACAGGTCTCTGAACAGCTCCGAGAGCAGTCCAATAGGCAGAACTCACAGGCTCTCTGAACGCTTGCCAGAGCAGAGTTTACTGGGACTGGTTTGGAAATGTGCTCTCACCCTCAGCGCTGTTGGCCGGCTGCGCGGTATCACCTGGTTGAGGCCTGCGTGCCAGGTTGTGGATAGAATGAAAAGAATGTGTGAGGTGCTTAAATCCAGCGAGAGACTCACACGGTCTGGCTGAGAACACAGCATTCTGCAGTCTTGTACATCAGTCTGGATAAATGCTGACACTTCATGAAAATTATAATCATAACAGCATTGCAGATTGGGTTCCTTGTTTCTTGACCTGTGCGTGATCTTGTACGTGTCATAGCAGAGAACCTATGTCAGAAGAACTATCTCCTTTTGAATACATAACTTCAAATATAATATGAGCTTGGCACCCTTTACGGTGTACTGTTTGAATCTTGCATCTTTTATTTGCTGAAATTCACCCATCTGCACATCATCTCGTAGATGAAGTGAAATAAATCACTTGAAAGAATAATAGTAGTGTGCAGGTATTCTTAAATTTTTTTGCATTGTTCTGTCTAAACTAAGGATGTCTGTTTGTGTCTGTGAAACGAAACTGTCCATAATGTTACAAACCATAATACCCACTATCGTAAACGTTTACAGCAGTTTTGCAACATTAGAGTTGTCGATGATCATTCAAGAGAACCTTGTGTAGTTTGAGCTGTAGTTAACTTCGCATTTTTCAGGTGACATATTTTGGGGTTCTTTATTCACATTACAATGTGTGTACTATTCATGTTGGAATTTTTTAAAATTTACTACAACATATGCACACCACACATAATAATAATAACTTGTTCTTGTGTACAATTATTAAGGCAGCAACTCTATCTCCATTAAGAATATTGTGTGAGAAACCTGATGGTTGATTTTTAAATTAGAGTGCACCATGCTGGGAAAATGTCTTTCTTAAATTGCCTTGACAGGTCACTTGGCAGCAATCAGGTTTGATAGGTGAACATTAACTACTGATTTAAAGGAACATTGAAATATGGACTATCTGTTCATTAAATCAACAGCAATGGGGCACTTTAATGCTGTTGTCAATTTCCAGTATCATTCATTGTCCTGGTGAGACTATAACAGGAAGTACCAAAAACTGACCCCTCAACTGCCCCTCATAAGGACTGAATTTAATTACATGAAAAAGCATATCCCCTATTTGCATTAAATCAAACTAATTTAAACACATTTTGTTTCTAATACAGGGGATATAATGTCAGTATAATAAGCAAGTAAAATCCATTAGCCTTTGAAGATTTACAGGTTCAACTCTTAATAGGTTTAACTGTTTCAATCTGTACTTCATCAAGCATAATTTGATTGTTTATGGATATTACATCCTGGCTGTTGCTTAGTGTTCTTGCAATTCATAAGCTCATTTAACTGATAAAAAGTTTTTTCTTGCTAAATGTATTCCAGTAGCAGAATTACATGGCTTAGGTTCTTATATTTAAAGTGGTTTCTAATAGTAGTGAGCTTAAAGAATATATTATTTGATTAAATGCATGTACCAGTCATGATTCAGTTCTATAAGAAGATTATATGGCGCCAGCCCAGTTTCTTATGATCACTGGATTCATGGTGAAGAGTAGCTGAAATATTTCTCTGAGATTTCTTTTTTGTTCTTTGAGGATTCAGTCCCTTTAAACTCATGTTATGTAACAAGCTCACCAGAGGTGGTGTTAATTGGTGGCGATTGGGCGTGAACGTGGTGTGTGATCCGACAAAGGAAATATATGGAAGTTCACGTGGGGATAGCTATTGTTATGCCGCCCGTGCATGGCAAGAATGTCAACTGGACTGTCTGACATTCTCAAGCACAGTTCTAGAGATATGGGATAAATTGCAGTACTTTACTTGCTGATGTAACCACAAAACCATCATGGCGTCTCATAATTGTAACCATTAAAAGAAATCCAAAACTGAAAAAGAGGTTCATGACCAGAACATTTTGTTTACAAAGTAAATGGTCCGTGGCCAAATCGGGAGGATGCTGTACTTGTTGATTTTGAGCTCTTTGCTTACTTGAATCACATTTTTAGCCTGATGTCCTAACTCTGTGGGCTTTGTTGAACCATCCTTCAGTGAAACACTTCATTGTCAGTCAGTAAAAATATGTGGTTATTTTGTTATAATGATGCTCAGAATGGAAAGATGCTGGTTAATAATGTGCTACTGCACTGGCATAGTTTACTGGATACTAATGGCTGTGCAGCCTAATTAGTTTTTTATGACTTGAGTGAGTTTGTTTGTATGACTTGTTTGCTTGTTTCTTGTGTTTCATGGGAGTTTGTGGATGCGCAGAGGGCTTTGGCATTATTATTGTTTCTAAATGGTACAGTATGCGCACAATAAATTGTGCTCTGCTGTGCCCTGATCTAATTTAGCTGGATAAAAACACTGTTGTTTCTATTGAACTGTGAGAACCACATACGAAAGGAGTAGTGGCAATCTCAGAAAGAATCCAATATTCTTATTATGGTAAACCAGCTCTCCAAGTCTCCATTCTGTGTTTTCTTGTGCATTGAATATTTTTGAATTCTGCAGTCAGTCAGAAAAATCTGTTTGCCCAACAATACATTTGGTTCAAAATCCCATATGATTGAACCATAATGCTATCTTGGTAAATGGACAGTTTTTACTGTTCCTGATTATAAAATTGTTTTTACAGATGCAAGTATTTTGTACAACACCAACGTCATTGCACGGCCAGTGGTGCTTACTGCTAACAATACGGTGCTCATCTGTGACCGATTTTTCATGCAAGAAAGAGAAACTACAATTATTATCTCTCAAAAACAAAATGACAGAAACACAAGCGTCAAGATTTTTACCTATCCTTACCTAGTAGCATGTTTCATTGCAAATTCTCTGGGAAATTTTTCCTGTTTCTAAAGTGTATTTCAAATACATAGCCGGTTTTACCCAGGTTGGTCAGCATAAGCAGCAGTCTGTCTTTTACTTACAGTCAGTCTTGACTGACTGAATGTTTAATATTGTAAGCTAGATCTTTAGTACTGGACTAATTGTGGCTAATCACTAACCAAGGAAACAGTTTATTATGGCTATTCCCTTGGTGTCACTTCCTGGCTGTTACAGGAAATCACAGGGGTGTGCTTCAGCTTGTAATAGCCTACACCATACACGCTCTGCTGAACTAATGTCTCCATTTTCAAAGATTCTCCCATTAAAGTCATTGCTCTCAGTCATTTTTTATGTGACTTGAACAAGGAAGAGGTGCATTATCTACTGTAGGTGTTTGTGAGTGCAGAATTAGTTTTGCTGCTTCATGAACTCATAAATATAGTCATGCATTTCTCCTTTGTTATGATCAGCTGCAGGTATCCACATTTTCACTTGTCATTCCGTGCATGCATTTCCTCGTGGGGAATTGTGTAATTGTTGCAGTGGAAGCAGGTTCCTATGATACCACCTCTGGGTATCACATTGGGGAATGCAAAAGAAAGTGTTTGCTTCAGTCCCCTGAGGTAATTGCTAAAGGTCTTACAACAATAATGTTTCAGGATATTCATGAAAATCAAAAGAAGCTGATGTGAATGGTGTGGCCAGTTTCTCTCATCAAAGATGACTCCTGTGGGTAAAGCTTAAAACTAGCATCTCCCAGGAATGCTCACTAGGTTCCATTCCAGAGACTTTATACTTGTTTAAACTGGAAAGACTGCAAAAAATTAATAAATACAAATACCCATTATGAGGGAGACATTTTTTTACATTTCAGTTATCTATTCCTCTATGAATTCTGAACTCCACATCTGTATCCACACCCAACCAGGTTATACATTATGGGTTTTGCTAATGGAAGAGCCATATAAATCATGTTCTTTAGTCTGTCCTGATCAGTGGCATTTTTTCATCTTCATCCCAAAATACCAGCGAAAGCATCATTCCATGCTCCCTTACATTGTTCTCTGACATTTTATAAAATGGAGGGCTTGTGTTTCTCTTTGAAGAAACTGTGAACTATGCTGTGAACAATGTCTCAATGCTGATAGGAATAGTATTAGCGTGAATGCTTAAGAACTGTTTATATTTGAATTCATTGGAAAAGTTTTGATGAATCACTACACCCAAGGGTACTTTAGCTCTTTTGCGTAGAAGGTCCCGCCGGCGAGACCTTTTTGCTCAACTGAGACATTCGTTGCTACTGCAGTCAAACTATTAGTGGAAATCACAAACTCTGTGTTTTAACTTCATTGGTAGACGGTTCGTGACGATTTCTGCTGAATACCGAGTTTCTAAGTGTCACTATTTCCCCGTAGCAAGTCCATTTAACAAGCAACCCCCCACCTAGTCTATACCTACCCATGCGTGACATAGTGGACAATAGCGTCTATGTTTGAGTTCATAAATATATTTATTCATCATATAAAATTAGAATAACGTCATAGCAACGAGATAAACCCAACAATAGCCTGATCGTATGCCAGAAAAGCTGTGAAAAGCCCTGCTTACTCAAATTCAAAATAAACTGGGAAAGTACTGTCTCATTCTACCATGTATTCTACTAGCAATATATGCTACTAAATATGAAATAAATATACAATCCTACCATCGGTTTTACACATCGAGATGTTCCTTTCAAAATTCAGTGGTCATTTATTGTCTGGTACAATCGGTTTGAGAAATATACAACACTTTATACCACTATTACACTATCTGGAACGTCGATGAGTAATACCCCCATGCCCTGTAAGCCTGTCTCATTCATTAGAGTTCTGGTTTAATTGTCGGCTTTTTTATCCAATAGAGTACATTACGGTATATGCCATGTCTTTTTTGGTGCTTTTTACAATTTACTACAGCCCAGCGTAACGGCAGTTTTCGTTTTAACGGTCTGGTATTACACAAGCTCCATAGAATACGCTTTAGGTAGGGGAGTTTCCCTTTTCCGATATGTAAGTATTTTTGCGTCTAAAATACCGTTGGTCTCGCTGGCTACATATGTACGTTCGTGTTTCCACTCGAGCACTGTCTTTCCAATATGTTTGATAGTCCTATTGTTATTTTCACATTTTGAGTGCATTTCACATACTGTAGTGCAATCGTTAAATGTATTTTTGATGTAGGCTACCGATGTTCATTGAAGATAGAACATTTGGCAGCATTTTGCAGATGGTGGAATAATATTTTATGTTCATAAATAATATTAATAATATTATCGTACATAATATAGGCTCATTCCAATTTACTGTGCGTTGATATGTGGTAGATTAAGGTAAAAATTGGAGTCATTATGAATAGGAAAATTAAAAAAATTTAAAAAATACAGAAAAATGCAATCCCAGGACAAAAGTATACATACTGTAGAGTACAGGGACAAGTGATGTTCTATTGAGGTACAAGAGTGAATGATTAGGCAACATATTTAGGTGTATGTAACACTGATATCAATGTTTTTATCTTAAGCCATCAGAAGGAGCAAATGTATATGCTTTGTAATGGAAAAAAACGTAATTTATTCATGTTTTGCATAGGGGTTTTGGACCCATAGATATCTACCCCCCTATACTGATGAAAATATAGTAATTCCCACTTGAAAATTATGCAGAAGTGAGCCAAAACTGTTGATTTGTAGTTAAATATATCTTTTTTTTTTAATTTAGAGCAGTGCACAATTTAGCCATTTGGATAGATTTGGAGACACTAATGGACAACAGGGTACCCTGCTATATTTTGCATCATAGACGTTTAGTAGTTCTGCATATCATCCTCAGATTTAGCAAAACTTGTGGACATGGAGTTTATGATCCAGGAAATGTATATATATTACCGATTTCACTTATGTAATTTAAAAAAAATTTTTTCCAAAGTTTCTTTGCATTTGTGGCACTTTATTTTGACTTAAAGTATGAAAATAAACAAATCTAAGTTTGTATTGTAAGTGGTACACCTGTCTTGTTTCATTTAACCCATTTACCAAGTTTATGTGATGCTCACACCTGGAGTTATAAAGCCTTAAAAAGAGCACCCCCTAAATAGGTGAAATTTGCCATCTGCGCCAAGGGGTCAAAGGAACAAAAATTATTAATTATGATGTTTCTTGTAAGAACCTTTATGAATGCAGTTGTATTAAAAAAATACACACTTATGGTCCATAAATAATCTTATAAAGGATATGGAAAGCTGAGCATTTTATGTTTTATGCATATATTTAATGTTTGCATTATGTACAGAAAAATCGCGTGGCCTTGAATTTGAGCCCAAAATTCCCCCATTCCAGTGTCCTATCCACTGCTCTGTACTCTTGTTCCCCAAACGCAGCTTGCGTCTTACACCGGAAAACAAGTTCATGTTTAACAGGAAAAGAAAACTGCCACAATCACTTGAGTGGCCAGTGTGCTAAAGACTGAGTGTGGGGTCATGTGTGGGTCGTAGCATAGAGGCGTAGTCTGGTAATAACTGAGTAGCTGCGCTTTCTCTTTTCGTGGTGCCTTTAGTTACATGGCATGTCCAATTCTTTGCCTTTCTGACAGCCTGCAGTAATTTTCAGGCAGTGTGAATGACTCTTTTTTTTTTTTTTTGTCTGACTTGAATTACGGTCCTAATTCGTACCCACCCATCTGGTGTTTAGCAGCCTCTACAGATACTAATTATGGGAAGAAACTAAACACCCATTGTAGGGGTCCCGTCAGAATGGGGAGAGAATCACAGGCGTTCATTCATAATCCTGAAAAACAACTTTGGCTCAAGAGAGGGTGAGAGGGAGGGTGATGTGTCGTTTCCCACATGAATAGCCTTCAAGGAGGTTTTTTACTTTGCGACATCATTATTTTTGAAGGGTCTTGAAATCCAGGAAGTGGAAGAATTATCCAACTGGGATGAAGAATTAAATTAATCCACCAGGAAAAGAAGTGAAGGACAGTGGGTGCCCACCTTGGCTGGATGAACTTTATACTTTTACGACATTATTTATCAAGCATGTGCACTGTGTAGCATATTATTATGAGTCATTTACAATACGCCATGCAATACTTCATGCCCTTCATGCATTGGTAACTCTAGAAACTAACTTGGGATTCGTTTCAGAATTACCCATAATGCACAAACTTCGCATCTTAATAACAAAGTTATTGATATCAACACCACATATAGCATAACACTGAAACGTTAGTAACCACTTTCAGAATGTGTAATACAAAACAAGGAAAACTTCTCTTTGCTACCACTAGCCCCCTGGCCTGCAACCCCCCCGCCACACACACACACACACACACACTCTGTTGTTCAGGAACATTGGCGTCATGCTGTCATCTACCTCATGGTTTTAGATTACTGGCAGACACCTGTTTAGCTGCCTTGTTCCTCATCCATTGTGACAAATATTTACAACTGTTGGTCTAGCTGACATCAACAGGGCAATGCATTTGCTTTCCAGATTACATTGCATTATTAACTACTGGGGTTGTTGGCCTTCAGGGATGTACAGCTATTTCAGACTAGTTTAAAACCACATGTTATAGAACCTGCACAGACGCAGTTCTGCTGTTTACAGCATTGCACCTTTCTATGCCCTGTGTTTCCGGCTATTTTCAATAACATGCTGGCTGCACACCATAACAATGAAACTGAGTCACCAGTCTGAATGTATGACTGGATCAGGGTATTGTGTTCTTTAGTCTGTTGTGACAAAGCTGCACCACAAAACAGCTATAGCATCATAATATTTACACAGATGCTGGTTTAAAATGTAAATCTGATGTTCTTTTCAGTGCTGAAAAGGTTAGTAAATATCCCTTTAAAGGTTTCTTTTTTAAAGGGATATCTGAACGCCATATTGAGGACAACACCAATAACAATGAATAGTACTTTACAAAGGTACTGAAAACCACCCTGAGAAATCACAAGTGCTTAGTAGAGGCTGTATGAAATTAGATGAACACATTTCCTATGCACAAGGGACATCTTACCCTGGTCTCATCTAGTTTCCGCAGTAACCCATGATTTGAAACAAAGTGCAGTTCCTATAAAGTCGCCCCCCCCCCCCCACTCCCACCTTCCCGCTTGCCCACCCTATTTAAAAAGATAAAGAGCCAGTTACTACCATCATTTTTTGCGTTTTAGCTGGAGCTTCCTTGAAGAGGCAGCCGGGTACTATTCAGACTGTGACCGTTCTTACCAGAACAACTACCTCTACTTCAAGTAAAAAGGCCCACACGCATGGGCATTCATTTTTTTGAAAAGTCCCAAACCCCACCCCCTGTCTGTACACATTTTTATTGCGACCATAGACTCTATAAAAATATGGACAAAGTCACTGTGACGTCGCCCATTGCCTTCCCATGGCCTCGTAAAAACCAAATTGAGTCTCCGGAACACTTTTTCGCCGCCCGTTTGTACAAACTGTGTCTGCTCCGTGGAGCCGAAGTGACGTTGTCGGGAGCAGGGTCAACCGGATATGGTCTTCATGGTCCAGGCACAGTATGATTGACAGTTTGGGGTGGAGAAGCCACAGAACTATAAACCCCATGACCTGACCAAACCCACCATTTTGCAAAGCGAACTTGTGGTAAACTTCCTTAAGTGGCTAATGTTTTATAATATAACATTTAATTTTCATCCTCGATTTTACTGTGTCATTTATTCACATTGAATGTGTGGTATTCGCCACATAATTAACGTTCATTCAGTTATCTTCAATTTATATTCAGCTAACATCAGGTAACTTGATTAGCTAGATAGCATACCAACTGAGCTCGGTAGCCAAGCTTAACGCATCACCACACACGGATGAACATAGGGTAACGCTATTGACCTGAACTATATTGACGGTCAATCAATCACATATGTTATTTTGACAAGACTACTTTTATTATAATGTATTATAATATGTATTATAATGTCCCTAGCGCCTCTAGAAAGGTAGCAAGCTGTCCCCATAGTCTTAAATGAGCAAACCACCACCGTCTTTTTGGCTAACCGATAATTAACTTGACTGTGACAGAGCAGTCTCACGGTTTTCCGCAGCATGAAACCCCGTGCTGAAAACTATTCCAGAAAAAGTAGGCATTGTAGGTTAGTGGGTTCACACGCTAGCTAAAGCGTAGTAGCCTACATTACATCGTAGCTGGCATTAACTTTCATAATTTCATGTTCTAATCACAAACATTGCAAACAATTACAAACGCAGACTCCGTATTCTTTTTCGATAAATTACTGGTTTTATTTTAAACATCCCCGTATTGAGTCAGTACAAACATACCGCTAACACTTTGGCTCTATTCCACACACATTTTCAGAATTTTTGGGACCGAAAAGAAATGATCCAGGTGTAGAAATGTCCGGTTAGGGTTCTAGTTGGAGCAGCTGGCTAACGTTAGTAACGTTAGCTACGCAATCACGGTAGCTAGCCAACTTATTTGGCCAGCCAGCAAGGATGACTTTAAGGAAGTCAAATAACTGTTAAATTAAAAGGGCTTGCCATAAGCTATTGTTAGCTTGCTAGCTAAATATTAAAACGACTTGCCGTGAGCTATCGTTAGCTTGCTAGCTAGCTAACCCAGCATTGCTAAGCAATGGTAACGTTCATGGCAGGGGGAGTATGGCGATTGCTTACGAGAGGGGGTGGAATAGCTAAATTAATATCTCAATTGATAAGGTTATACAGGTATGGAGCAATTTATTTCAGATACTTAACCCCCAGTTTGGCTGCTTGCTCCGAGACTCTGGGCCTGTAATGTAGCTGCAACATCCCTGCTGTCTCATCTCACGAAGCAGTATCTTTTTTTGTAGTAGACACATCATAGCTTGCTCCAAAATGAATATGTGATGAAAAACATGTTGAAGATGAGCGACAAGGCAGTCAATTTATTATGTTACGAACTGCGTCCACAAAACAACAGCTTGTTCACGGTAGGCTACTAAGGGATGTTCTCCATCGACTTTCACTCAAAAATACAGCATGTCTCCGTCTCCCTGTCTCAAGCATAGACCATATAAAGGTCCCAAGATGCCAGGGCGCGTTTTAGACCAATGATTGTTGTCTCCCCCTTCTGGTTCCGCCCCTCC
This sequence comes from Synaphobranchus kaupii, assembly GCA_029718625.1. Classification (NCBI taxonomy): domain Eukaryota; kingdom Metazoa; phylum Chordata; class Actinopteri; order Anguilliformes; family Synaphobranchidae; genus Synaphobranchus; species Synaphobranchus kaupii. The sequence continues at coordinate 32,002,461 of CM056376.1, forward strand.
GAGTGAGAGCAGTGAGAACCCTATAGAACCTACTTTGGCAGTGACCCCCAGGATTCAACCTGTCCCTCTGATTGGTCCTGAATAAATGTTAATACCTTGTCCAAACGACACAATAATTAAAAAAATTGGCACATGGAGAGGCATTAGACGAAGGAAAAGCACCTATTGCCAGTACATTTTCTTGTGGAAAAAATGTATTGACTTAGTATTTTGACAACATTGCTGCCATGGTGAAAGACCTATGCTGGAGCCAACCGCAGTGGCGCTAGCAACGGCACTATGGCCGCTCCCAGCCCAACCAGGAAGTGAGCTTCAAAACGAAAGCCCGGTTTTGGCTCCTTGATGGTATTGCAAATCTGTAAATGGAATCAGAAATCTGTAGAATGGCTTCACAAATCTGTAAATGGTTTCACAAATCTGTAGAATGGATTCCCAAATCTGTAAATTAATGTGAGAATACGTGCAAGAACATTTGCAAACTTCTACAACACACTGCAAACAAATCCATGGATTACAACACTACGAATCTGCTGCTGTGGATTACGTATTGTTTTTGGCAGTGTCAAATCTGCGGATTCAGAACTCTCGACTTTTGCACCAAATGTAGCAGTGAACCTGGAGCAAAAGTTTTGAAAACTTCGTATCTGTAGGAGTGCTGTGGTGGTTGATTTATTTTTGTTCGACAAATGATTGATAATGTTCCATGTGGATTTTATGGTTTTGGTTGATTCTTTACATTTGTTGCATAATATTTCTTCTTTGCTACTCAATTAGAAATGTGTTTTTATACTTTTTATAGTTTATGGAATTTAAAGGAGTTGGACATAGAAAAAGCATTTTATATGGTATAAATTTTTTTTTATTGAGGATTTCTGCAACCAAGGAGTAAACCAGGGTTTGCTGCTTTTGTTGAATGATGACCTATTCTTTTTCACAAGTGGAAAGTGATTCAACAAGTGATTCAGCATTATTTTGTATGTACACATCATCCCATGAAACATCATCAATCACCGCCTCGAAGTGATCTGTGTTTGTTTTACTGAACTTTCGATGCCACCCTTTCTTCCATTAGATAAAATAATCTGGAAAATTGGAAAGTGGTTGGATATGTCTGAAAGTAGCAATGCTGATTTGGCAAAATAATCAAAGGAGTTTGTAAAGATGTTATCAATAAGAGTGGCGGATCTTTTATCGTCACTCTTGTTGGTTTATATATTGGAGAATATTAAAAAAGTCAGTTGTTGGGGAATGAAAAAAACACATTTTCCCTTCTTTTACTCATCTTGTCTAAAGTGGAAGCAAAAACATAATTAAAAATATCAGTAGCAGGCAGATGGCAAATACAACCAATTACAACATTTTTACCACCAAAAGAAGAACAAGAGGGTAACTAGGAATACCCCTTCTCTATCAAGTTTCTCTGATTTTATTGTGAGATCCCTTGTCTCAATGAATTGAACATGTACATTCCTATGTACAAAGATGGACACTCCCCCTCCTGATCTATTATTTCTACAGAAATGGACAGTCATAATTGGACAAGAGTTTGGAAGACTGTCAAAGTATGATACTCCAGCCTGCAGTCCTGCTTTATTTGACAGTTATATTCAATAACCTAGTAAGCAAGGACTTCTGTTCTTGTGCATTATCGGAACAGCATGTGCTTGAGCATGTCTGAGCTATATTATGCACTCCTGTATCGAAACCAATTTGATCACAGAGCTCCCTTGTCAGAATTTATTAAAGTCAACAGGACGGAGAGCGGTTTGTATTAGATACGCTCGACTCGTACCTCCAAATCAATACGCGATTTCTTGGAAATACTTAACTACCTATATTTCAGAAGAAAAGACATTTCAAGGACCAAGGACATTGTGTCCCAACAGCATTTCTAGGTCTGTGTTTCTTGTGACCGATGCAACTTATTCACATGCTGTGTTTTGAAGTGAAAAAGCCATAGAACTGCCAGCATAGTGTTGTGTGCTGATCTGCAGAAGGCTAACTATACGTGTTTGGCAGGAGTTTCAGTGACTAAGACAGAGCAGCAGTGTATTTGGAATTGATGGTGAACTGATGGTGAACTGTTTATCTCACAAATGCCATGTACAAACTCAAGGTCTCACCCATGTGTCCACATTGCTGCCTCAGTGCACTTCTGCATTTTCCCTCCCAACACAAGCAATGTCTCTTCTCCCAGGGGCAGGTGAAGGTCTATGCAGTGCTGCAAACATCAGATCCTGTGCCAGAGGATGCAGAGGTCTACATAGTGCTAGAAGGGTCTACCCTGGACCACATCACTGCAGCTCAGAGGAGCAGCAAGGGATGCATGCTGGGCTTTGTAGTCCCAGGTGAGTCTGACAATAGCTCAGTTTGTTGACTGAAACTCCAATTTCACATGAGACTTTATTCAAGCAACTCCATTGGGAACCACAAACATTTACACATCTTGTAAGAAAAGTATTGCATGTATTTGGGCACATTTTCCATCTTATAAATGCAGATGTCACAGTGTCAGGCACATGCAGCTTAGCAACATCTGTATGACAATTCAGATTCCGACTTCATTGTTATGACCTGATAATGACTGGATGAAAAAAGCACACCTCTCCTATGAAGTTTTTTTTATGGAGCAATAAGAAGTTCTGACATTACAGAATTTGGATACGCACATGCACACAGAAACACTGTGGTCTCACAACAAACTCAGTGACCTCTCGCGATCAAAACTGAAAGGCTGTTGTGTCTGATGGTGGTTGAGAAGGATGTTTGATCTTATCACAATTTCCTTTCTGTTGGAAACAATCTCTGCACTATAAACAGTGCCACCCCTGTTTAAGCCAAGCAGACTGGCACACTGCACCAGAAATACCTGCAGGCTCTGAGGACAGTGCATGATCCTGGAAATAAAGTGGTGTCATGAGATACAAGCCTAGAGTAAGTTCCTGTGATTTCGCAGGAGAATGTGTACTAGAGTGGAGCTCTCCAATAATTGAGTTCAAAATTCAGTTGCTTTGCCACAAGTGGTGTTAGCTATTGTTGCATAGCTAATGCAGTACCAACCAGCAACTATCAATGCCGCCTGCTGGTACGGTGCTTGAAAAGCCGTCTCCTCTCATGGATAGCATGAAGGCAAAGCATTGAGGCTGTGAGATCATTGGGAGCTTTGCTGTATCTGAGCTGGGAACAAAGTGTATGTTCTTTCCCCAGTTGGAAAAGCTCTATGTGAGGCTGAAAAGGGATTCCTGTCTCAGTAGCTGTTGTGAAACTAAGAGTTATCATGTAATTACTTCAAGCAGGTTTTATTGTACATTTTAAACAGTTGCAGCCTGGTTTACTGTGGCAATGTTTTGTAGGCAATGCTAATCTACATCATCCAGTATTTTGTATTCATTGTTGTATATTCAATTCAGTAGAAGATTTAATATTAATGTTGAAATCATATGTAGTGATGCGTTTCAATTGATGTCACCTTCATATACTGTATGTAGGGTAAGGTTACCATCAGGTACAACACAAGATGATAAAAAATGAGCTGTTTGTTCCTCTCTAGGTCATAACCTATTGGAGACGGTGTCAGTCACAGCTTACCTCTACACTGTAGAAGGGCCCATCTCCTGCCAGCTCAAGACCATCCTTAAGTATGTCCAGGATGATGCCCAAGAGCTGTCTGAGTTCCTGGTCACTCACTGCCACTGCCTGACTGCCAGCGGTTCCCAGGACATCCTCAGCAGGTTCAGCCTCGAAGATGAGGCCGCCCGCAGGAAGATGGATGAGAGTGTCACACGGGCCATGGCCAACTTGGATTACCCATACACCTGGAATATCCTGGGAAGCCAACCTGGAGTGGGTACGTTTTGGACTGCTTGAATGGAATCGTTGTCCAGTAGTAATATTTTGGGAATGGATGGATGGCTTATTTTAAACATCAAACTTTGGAAAGGTTGTGATTCAGAAAGGTTTTCAAAATAAAGTGGGTTTCATGGTACATTTAATTGCACATTGTATTAGTGACTGCATGCTAGTAACCAGCGTGAACTGGTTTGCTGACATTAAATTCCATGTTCCCTGTTTTGGACCAGTTCCAAGAAATTATAATTATATTTCCCCTTTTAGATTTCTGAGATTACAGATGTTTTTTTTTGCATTACAGGCTAGACCATGTCATATAGGTAACAATTAGTGACAGCCGTAAATGACAACCTGCTAAGCCTAGTACACATCGTACAGCTTTAAAAAATCATCAAAACAGGTGTGCTGTGAGTGTACAATAGGGGTTGGCTGATGTGGAATCAATTTTGTCACGGTAGACACTACCTACATTTATTATTTAGAACTAGTCCACTACAAAGCATACTTTTTTTCTTCCTAGTTTGATCTGAGGTTTACAGGCATAATTACAAGACACTTGTCCGGCTTCCAGTTTATGTTGGGTAGGTTTCCGAAATGCAGTCTTTTTCTCCTCTGCTGTTTTCTGTGTGTATTTTGCATTTGACCTTGTATGTTTTTCATTGTGTAAATTTTTTACACAGTTATCTTTATGCTCGTTATGTTTTTGCTGAAAACAACGTCTGGCATATGTTGTTTAATGGGAAATGGAAGTGTTGATGGTTGATTTTACACTTTGATTTAAAAACATGGCAGTGAACATGTTTCTGGGGGGGGGGAGTTTTGGACAAAATTGAATGGCAGCTTGTAGGTGCTCACAAAAGTAGTTGTGTGAACTTGACATCCTGTATGGTGTGTACTGCTAAGGTCATGCATATTTTCAGTGTGTATGTGTAATAACAATAGAAACTTGTGGGCTGTTTCTAGGGCTAAATTGGAGCTAAAATTGTCCTGTGTATTCCAGTACCTCAACTTGGATGCTGTGTATAAAAGAAAAAAAAGGCTGATCACATGTTCTCAAGACACAGAAGAGCAAAAAAACATTATTTCTTTGTAGGGTCATTACAGCCATTAGTGGAAAGAAAGAAGATTAAGAGGCTCCTGTTAATAGTGATCCCCTTTGCTCAGTTATAAAAAGAAAATCTCAATGTGGTAAGACTGCCTAATATGCTATTAGCAGTAAAAAGCTTTGCTTAATAACATTCATATTTGTGCAGCAGGGATTACGAATTCTTTGGAAACCGTCCCTCCCTACACTGTAGAGAATGGTCATTTAACGCATGACCATTGGGGAAGAAAATAGGAAAGTTTTGAAATAAATATATGTTTGATTTCTTGTTTTTTCTTCTGATTCTTCACCGTGAATGTTATTTTTATTAATGAGCTTAATCAATACTGGCTTGTTTAAAAAAAAAATTAGATTTCTTGTGTGGCTGCACCATTGTTACTGAAAGAGACCATTGTCGTGTGCAGGGTTGATTGAAATGCATTACAGCCAGTGAAGCAGCAGGCGATTAAATTACAAAGGCGGGAAAATTATATGTGGGAAGTAGCCAGAGGGTATAGCCAGGGTTAAATGCGCATGTACTCGCCTCTTTAACATAAAGGGCAAATCTAATTTAACTTTAATGCAATTATAGTAGTCTGTTTTATGACATGTCACAACAAACGTCTCAATAAAATGCAGGCAAAATTACAGTTATGAGGAAATTCAATTTGCGGGTACTTGCCGCCATGTTCCAGACTCTGTACGTCTACTGTATACAACACAATCTCAGCCTTGACTATGTCTGTGAGCTAGCATTACTAAATCTAATATGCACTGAGTTTTTCAGGAATTTTAAGCCTATACAACTACATCTCCCAGGACTATAGATTGGAGATTAAAAAAGTTGTTCAAGTGAGCCACAGTGATTTTTTAAAATGTATTCAATATACTTAATTGGATCAATTATTGAACAGGTACAGAGGTTGCAATCCTGTGTACAGTGTTTCTTTGAAATGACCTTAGAAAATCTACATGGAATCAATCCAAGACAAGAGCAGCTCACTTCTTAACCCTATTAACTTTGGCCCAAATTAGGCAATTTTCACCTAGTTTCTACTAGAATTATTTAATTGTCAATATCCCAAAACGTATTCACTGCACATCCATAGTTTAAAGTTCTAATTGAAGAAGAGGCTGAATTTGCAACAGAATACATTTATGTCAGAATCGTCACATACAGTATATACATAACACGCATAAAATACATAGCCTAATGTTTTTAAATACGTTTTTAAAAAACGTACAAAAGTGTTTTTATATAACAACAATATAACAACAACAACAACAACAACAACAACAACAACGTATTACAGCCCTAAGTGGGATAGGTGGTCGCTGTGGAAATGTCAACTGTACAGGACTTTGGCAAAATGTAACAAGATAAACTCTTCAGGGTTACTCAGAAAACAGTTGTAGCTTCATAACCAGGTAGGATATTTGGTTTCATAAACATATTTACACAAGATTTTGTCAAAAAGAATTATGGTAGAACCGGTAGTACATCGGGTACTGTAGTCTACATAGTACAATAAGAAAGGGAAAACGCCAAATGCTTATTTGTACAATGTTTTAAAAACAATATTATTGTTTCTATAGCTGAACATGATTTTATTAGCATGTATAAACGATGCATTTTATAGTCTGTGGCTGTGGCAAGACGAGGGTCGTAAGTGCTTTGTGCAATTAATAGCACCCTGCTATTTTATTGCCCTGCAGTGCAACTTGAAAGGCTTGAGGTTTGCGTGAGCGGTGGCCCTTTTAAACAATCCTGTGTCAAAATTTCTGGGGTTTTCTTAAAGCTGTAGTTTATAATTTCAGATAAACATGAATACTGTAATTGGGACAGATACGACTACCACTAGGGGGCCAATGTCGATCTGGTTAAAAAACCCACTGAATTGTTGTCCGATTGTTAGTGGTGTAACGGAACGTAGTTGATCCGTGATCCGTACGGATCGCCCCCCACGGTTCGGCACGCATGTGAACCGCGGATTAATTGCAAAATTTAACCATCATAGTGAATTACAGTTTTACTGCCGCTGGTACTTTTAAAAGTATTATACCATGGCTTGGATAAATACTCGATTCTGATTGGCTGGAGGGTGGGCATTTATTTCGTTAAACCGCCCGGCAATGAAGTAGCGCTGGCAACATTTTAATCACCGTTCTAAATTAATACGCCGTCTACGTTATCTGCTGCCAGCGCCATTAGAGTCGACCCTTATATGAATGGTATCCATAGCAACACCAACAGCTGATTAATAAAGCCGGCAAATAACGCTAAATCCACTGATTTGAAAAGTTTGTCTTCGCCAAATATCTTAGTTACAACAACTTTAATCTAGCAAAGACGTTTTGTGGTTAGAGGTGCAGTATTTATTCAGTTTGGAAATATGAACGTAACATAGTAGGGCTTTACCTAATGTAAGGTAACGCTGACGTGAGCAACGCTGGTTGCGAATGCGAACAAGTTACTTCACAAAGCACATTAATCTGTATATTAAAAAAAACATTTTATCCAGCGAAATGTCTTAGATATGACACGTTACATCTAACAGTAACAAACTCTGTATCTACAGTAGGCTATTTTTTTCAGATGTTCCCATCTCATGATGCAGATCGTGAAATGCAATTTCCTTAGCCTGGGCTGTTTAAAATAGGCTGCGTGACCAAAGCATTTTTAAAACGCAAGACGGAGAGAGATGGGTAAATTGAGTTGCGGTTTCATGCAATTTTCTTAAATAATCTAACTAATGACAAAAATAACCAAAATTGGTGCCAATTTTATGGTATAAAGTTGAGAAGGAACTATTTGCTTCCATATAGAATCAATTGTTTTCAGAACTACCAACGAGAGGTTTTTGCATAACTACGGACAAAATAGAACTAGTAACGAGAAATAGAATTGAATGTTGTTTTCATTTAAGACCATGGGCAAAAGTTCCTTGCTTTAAGTGTTTTACAGAATAAATGGAAAGCAAAGATATACTTGTCTCCCTTTTTTTTTTTGCTGATCCGAAAAATGATCCGATCCGTGACTCAAAACCGTGATACGATCCGAACCGTGAGTTTTGTGATCCGTTGCACCCCTACCGATTGTAATTGTATTGTAGCATTTGTACATTCAGCACAGTAGGTAAGTGCATTAGATGAGTGATCAGTCCTATACATGCAAAATAAAATGGCCATAATCATATGAAACAGTGGGATTCCCCAAAATAAGACATCAGAGTTGTGTGCAAACTGCTGCAGATTAAAAGCAGTAGAACAGTTGTTTAGCTACTGTATATATATTCTTTTTTGTTTGTTTTCAGACAATATTGCACTATACAACTGCTGCCACCTGTTGGGAGGCATGGTACTGCACTTAGTATTTGCATTTAGAAACAGTCTAGATTTTTCTTTGTTTGGCACATGGAATAACCCTGGATAAACCTTGAGCTACCTTATGCATGCATGTTAACCATGTGGGTTCAAGTGTACACTTTTAGCTTTGTGTTGAAGTTTAGGAAGTAAATAGCATGAAAAATGGCACACAGCTCATATGTCACATAAGCTGAAGTGAGAAGAGAGAAAGGGATAGAGCCACACATCTACCCCAAGGCTATTAGTACTGAACCCTTCAGTCACTGATAGGTGTGACACCGGCCACTAAGTCATCAGACTGATTGCCAAGGAACACAGAAACAGAACATTAAAACAAATTAGGCTGTGCAGCACTCTAATGCAGTTTGTCTCCAGATGAGTCATTGGTTAAATTATACCCCCCCCCCCCACCCCAAACAAATAGCCCACAATACAATTCAGCAGGATTTCCTGTCCGCCAGCAGGAAAGGTTGCAGATATGGACAGACTGAAAGAAAACCAGTAATGGCAGTCATGCTGGAGGTGGTTCTTAAGAACAAATGATTGTATATGATTGCATATATTGTATATATGATTGTAATATATTGTATATATTACTTGTAAATAACTTTGAGATGATGAAAAATTTTATGCGTATTATGTATTAATAATATAAACTCATATTATTAATTGTATTATTTATTTATCCTGCAAGCACGTCTGTTTTTTTTTCATTTCACGTTTACATGTAGGCCTGGCAAGAATGAAATGGATAAATAGTGCCAATAAAATGCACTAATTTTATCTTCGACAGAACTTCACGTTGGTCGACTCTTCACTCCAGATCTTGTGATCATTAGTATTACTGCTACAAAAAGGTCCTAAAGCAAAACAGTCATTCTTCCTTTCATTAATCTGATGGAAAGGATCTGAGCTTCTCTCCTGAGATGGCCATTTATTGTTTGATTTTCGAATATGGAGAGGTCGATTTACACCCTGTCTGCTAAGGTCGCTTTCTCATAAAAAAAGAGGATGTTGTGCTAAATGACTGTTGAGAGCTCAGATTTAGCCTTTTCTTACAACTTACAAACCTTGGCACATCCTTGGGGAAAGGGGATCCATCTATGGATGTCAAAACATTTAGCAGCAAACGAGAATTTGCAGTCAAGAAGTAAGCTCCATTCCTCTGTCACCAAGGCTGCCATGTGGAAAGCTTTAGGCACTCGCGTGTGTCACAGAGCGGATCCATGCCAAGATGTGCAGAGACGACTTTAAAGCCCCTTGATATTTATGGGTAGGGTAATGCCCCAAATGCAATCAATTGCAACTTGCATAATGTACTTTTTACATCTTCCTTGGCCAGAATGAGATTTAAGGCCTGGAAGAGGTGTGTCTTATGTACTGTTTACGAGAACTGGATGCAGTTAATTTTTTGCCCAGGCCAGATTTTGTATTAATTCAAAAAATACTTTGCTTGCTATGTTATAGCCTAACTAGCCTGGGAACAAACATTATATACTCTGTAATGAAGTCCAATAGAAAATGCTTTAAATGGACATCTGTGCTGTTTCTGTGTCTGGAATGTTAATTTAACTTTAAAAAACGAAATAAAACAAACAAAAACAATAATTCAGTAAAGCCACTCACTTTTAAAAAGGAGAAGGCTGAGCAAATGTGAATTAACATCTTGACAAGTCAGCCTTGCCAGGAAGAGGAAAACAGTACAGATAGCTGAAGTTCATCCAAAAGTTCTCACAGAATGGGTGGATTGTTTGTGGTAAATTGTGCAGCTTAATTTGCACTGGTTGCTGTGGTTATGAATTGTCTGGGCAGTGTTCTGTCAGTTTGAATTAGCAGATGGATGCTTCAGTTGTAGCATTCTCCCTCTCTGAATGTGACATTTCTGTAGGTGCTAGCAGCCCTGCTTCACTCTGAAAATAAATGTCTCTTTCTCTGCATTAGCAACAGAATTGCTACCCGTTCTAAGAAGTTTCTGTGTCAGGACTGCAGCTTCATTACCAGCTTTTAACCATATGGACAGAAATGTTTTGCACTTTGAAGTATGGCTGTTGAATTTTAGTAGTGAAAACTGGGTCAATGGAACAAGACTATACAAAGCATGCCAGTAAAACAGAGAGCATTAGAAAATGAGATATAGTCAAAACATGTTTTCTGTTCTGAAAGTTAGATGTTGGTAAGTAGATGGTAAATAATATTGTTGATAGTTCAATAGAAAAGAAAAATCATATGTACAGCAAAAAGTAATGAAGGATAGGGAAAAACAGATTATGTGTTTTAAAAGTGATACATAGTACGTTGTAATATTTGTGGTTATGTGATCATATCATAAGAAGCTTAGTTTATTGACTAAAACTGAGTGGACTGTCTGAAAGTCTAATTCAGTTCCTAATTACATGAAGGCAAAAGCCAGAAGAAAAAGATCGTCATTAGGACATGAAAATTCATTGTGTAAAAAGTTTCCTCTTAGTCTGGTGATCTGCACAGTACAGTATTTAGTTCTTTGGAAATTGACAGAAACATTTGCACAGTTTTATCCATTCTACACAGCACAGTACACATAGAAAACAACAACAGCAATAATCTCTCTTTCACTCTGTCTCTCCCTCCCTCCCCCACTCTCTCTCCCTCCCCCCACTCTCTCTCTCTCCCTCTCCCCCCACCCATCTCTCTCTCTCTCTCTCTCTCTCTCTCTCTCTCTCTCCAGTACTCCGGCCCAGAGAGTCTCTGCTCCACCTGGCCGTGCGCCTGGGATTCCTCTGCCTCACCGAGCTCCTGCTCTGCCAGCCTGGGGGTCTGATGGCTGTGGCCATGGCCAACGAGGAGGGGGACACCCCGCTACAACTGGCACAGCGGTCCGGTCATGGTGCACTGCTGGAGCTTCTCACCAAGTAAGAGAGCACACTACCACTGTGACCAACTAAGATAACACATTACCACTGTGACCAAGTAAGATAACACACTACCACTGTGACCAAGTAAGATAACACACTACCACCGTGACCAACTAAGATAACACACTACCACAGTGACCAAGTAAGATAACACACTACCACTGTGACCAACTAATATAACACACTACCACTGTGACCAAGTAAGATAACACACTACCACTGTGACCAAGTAAGATAACACACTACCACCGTGACAGCCATATGGTAGCACCACACAGTAAGATAACACACTCCCACTGTGACAGCTCTATGATAGCACCAGACAGTAAGATAACAGCCTACCACTGTGACCAAGTACGATAACACACTACCACTGTGACAGCTCTATGATTACACCACACAGTAAGATAACACACTACCACTGTGACCAAGTAAGATAACACACTACCACTGTGACGGCCATATGATAGCACCACACAGTAAGATAACACACTACCACTGTGACAGCTCTATGATAGCACCAGACAGTAAGATAACACACTACCACTGTGACCAAGTAAGATAACACATTGCCACTGTGACAGCTCTGTGATAGCACCAGACAGTAAGACAACACATTGCCACTGTTTTTTGTTACAGACCTGCGGCTGCAATGAAACTAGGCTGTTGAACACAATTACACTGCTGTATGAATACACAATCTACTGTAATGAACTTATAATAAAAAGTATTTTTTACATTTTGGACCCTGGTTTTAACCATGATATGCCAGGAATGTGATTGCAGATTCACTTGCTGTAACAATTAAGGCTGTAGTCAAGGGAATCTCGGACACAATACACCTGTTAAAAGTTCTAATATACTATTTCTATTTGTGATGGATTTTGAGAGATAATTCTCAAAAAAGTCAGATTGCCAGTCCAGTAGGTATTCATTGTTGAGTAGTAGTACTATTGAGTACTAAAATGTATTTGTCATATGAAATATTATTGGATTTGGTCCTATTCTGTCTGATAGGTCAGTGCATAATGAACTGGATTAGTATTTGTATTACTTTATTATATTGTGACCTGGATTGAATCAACATTTTGATGCAAGCATTCCGTTTTTCTAAAGCACAGTTTGGCGAGATCATTCTGAATTAGCCGATTCTCCAGAGTGTGTTTGTCAAAGTGAAGGAGGCTGAGACTGACCGTGCTTCGCCGGATTAGCCTCTTCCCAAGGTTGTTAAGAAACGGCTTCTGTTTCGTCTTGTTTGGGCAGTCCTCCCAACCCGCTGGTCACGCCCCTAGCCGGGGTGTCCCAGATGTGGGCTGACAGCTCCCGGCTGCTGCGGTTCTGCCACGAGTCGGAGGCACTGTCGCTGACGGTCCGGAGGGCCCCGGACCAGAACCAGAGGGCCCACATTCTGCTCCTGAGGAAAAGCTTGAGAGACAGTAACTTCTTGAGGGAGGTCAGTTCAGAGCCTACACTCAGTTAACCACTAACCCTAACCCTAAACTCAGTAAATCCCTAACCCTAACCCTAAAGGTAAACTCAGTAAATCCCTAATCCTAATCCACAACACTTTTTGCAAGTTTTGAGCAGAATGACATAAGAAATGATAGTTATCACACGCTGTTGATTGGCCCAACACAAGCTTTTTATTGTGATGTTTCAAAGTGGATTGTGGTCAGGTCAGTGTCAGAGACTACCCACCATCAGAATTATGCATGGCCCTCCCCCTTCAAGCACTACAGTATGCTGGAAAGGGGATTGTCTGCTTGTATTGAATGTCAGGAAGTCACAGCACAATGTCTCTACTTCTACTTGCCATTGCGCTGATGGGATGCCCCCGCCCCCCCTATAATAAAAAAAATAATTCCTAAAGAAAATGTCCTGTTTGTTGTCACCCCCAAGTTTAAATGAGATCTATGTCCTTGGATTCAGTGACCACCTAATTCATAATAAATAACAATAAAACTCCGGACTATATGCATTTAGCAACCTTAAGAACAAAGTGTGTTACAGATAATCTCCAAATCCATGGGTTTTTAGTTGTACATACTATTAATGGATGAATGAAAAACAGATTGATTTAAAGAAGACACATGGACTGCAACTGACTCAAAGAAATGTCCTGACCCTCTAGCTTAATGTGATTGAATTGCATTATGACATTAATGTGTTAACGTGAGAGAGATTCACTGCTTTTAGGCAGAGTAAAATTCAGAGTAAAAACGCTTTGAGTGCTTCATTCTGCTTTTAGTGAAGGAGATTTCTTAATGATAGTATGCTTCATGCGTTCTGTTTTGAAGACACTGTAGTTGGCCAGTGTTTTGAAATGAGTGCTTTAAGGTAGAAAACATATATTACATTGAGATAAATACTGCTTATGTGGACTGAAATTACACTTAATTGAAAGAAGGGGGTGTCAGGTAATAACAATGTTATGAGATCTAGATGGGTCTATGAAGCTTGTAAATGTAAGAGAATTAAGAAATGCATTGCTAAATAAAATAGATTCTACAGTAGATACTCAAGGTGAAATACTTTAGGTAAATCATCACAGTCATCATTTATTGGGATCCTAATGTGTTTAGATGATTGTGCACTGACTACGGAAGCAGACTCATTGACAGAAAGGCTCCTGACAGCTAAAGCTCAACAATGATCAGCTCCTGTATTCTTTATATAAGTGATATTAAAATGGGCTACAGCTTCCAATGGAATGTCTTCACTTCTGCTTGTTATTTACATATATATAAACTCCTCAAAAAAAGTTTGGGAATGTTATTTCGGTCGATTATTCCTCCCCTTTAATAATACCAATTGGTATTGTATTTTATATCGTTGGAAAGCCTGATTAGTCACCTTTACAACGAGGTACAACTTGTAAGGATCATGCATTCGTGGAATGAGCAACACAGCTAACCGTGTGGGTAGCGGCCCAAAAATATGTGCCAAAATCCCCTGCAATATTCTTCTGTTGGTATTCACTCTCGTTTTGAGTTGCTTGGTGGATTGGATGATTGCACTCTCCCACAGTAATAAGGAAAAAACAATGGGCAGTGTCATGGTGTGGGGCGGTATCTCTCTCACAGGCAAAACAGAACTTGTCATCATTGAAGGCAATCTCAATGCAGTGAGATATCGGAATGAGATTCTGGAGCCAGTGGCGATCCCATATCTCCAGAATCTGGGACCTAACTCCATCCTCCAGGATGACAACGCTCGCCCCCACAGAGCCAGGATCATCACAGAGTACCTCCAGAATTTGGGAGTGGAGAGGATGGAATGGCCTGCCGTGAGTCCAGACCTCAACCCAATTGAACACCTGTGGGATCAGCTTGGGCGTGCTGTACGTGCCAGAGTGACCAACGCAACCATGTTGGCTGACTTGCGGCAAATCCTGGTTGAGGAATGGGATGCCATCCCACAGCAGTGTGTGACCAGGCTGGTGACCAGCATGAGGAGGAGGTGCCAAGCTGTTGTGACATGGATCTTCCACACGCTACTGAGGTCCCTGACAGTGTAAAATGAATAAAGTGTAAAAAATGGCCAATATGTGTTGTTTTTTCCTTATTACTGTGGGAGAGTGCAATCATCCAATCCACCAAGCAACTCAAAACGAGAGTGAATACCAACAGAAGAATATTGCAGGGGATTTTGGCACATTTTTTTGGGCTGCTACCCACACGGTTAGCTGTGTTGCTCATTCCACGAATGCATGATCCTTAGAAGTTGTACCTCGTTGTAAAGGTGACTAATCAGGCTTTCCAGCGATATAAAATAGAATACCAATTGGTATTATTAAAGGGGAGGAATAATCGACCGAAATAACGTTTCCAAACTTTTTTTGAGGAGTTTATATAAATATATATATATACATGTACGTTTATAATTTTGAATAATTATATGTAATGTGTTATATGTAAAGAATCAAGAAAAACAAATACAATTATACTAAGCATATTTTGTTTGCTTTTTAAATTACTTTTTCTATGCTGAAAGCTACACTTTCTGATTTCATTGGGTCTTTAATGGCAAGTTAATTGCACTGTGAATCTCTTCAGCAGATCAAACCTGCACTGTAAATCTCTTAATCAGATCAAACCTGCACTGTGAATCTCTTTAGTAGATCAAAACTGCACTGTGAATCTCTTTAGCAGGTAAAACCTGCACTGTGAATCTCTTTTGCAGCTCAAACCTGCACTGTGAATCTCTTTATCAGATCAAACCTTGCACTGTGAATCTCTTTATCAGATCAAACCTGCACTGTGAATCTCTTAATCAGATCAAAACTGAACTGTGAATTTCTTTATCAGGTCAAACCTGCACTGTGAATCTCTTTATCAGATCAAACCTGCACTGTGAATCTCTTAATCAGATCAAAACTGCACTGTGAATCTCTTAATCAGATCAAAACTGCACTGTGAATCTCTTTATCAGATCAAACCTGTACTGTGAATCTCTTTATCAGATTACATTACATTACAATCATTTGGCAGATGCTTTTATCCATAGCGACGTACAATAAGTGCATATTGAAGGTTCAATATATGCAAAGTGCATATATTCAGATCAAGCCTGTACTGTGAATCTCTTTGTCAGATAAAAGCTCTTAAAAGAAGTGGCCCAAAGAATGAAAGCAAGAAAGAGGGGAATGAAGGCAGTGCTGATGACAAAGGTGGGTTCTCTATGTTTGTGTCTGTTTTTAAATTTGACTGTTGGGCTCTGTGTGTATCTGTTTTCACCCTTTGGTTCTTTGTGTTTCTGTTGGAATTCTAGATGCACCATCTTTCTGGTTATATCAGTTTTCTGTTGCTTTGATTGATTGGCTAGTGACTTTGAACTCCAGGGAGCTGTCTTCTTTTGTAAAAAAAAGAAAAAAAAGAATGTATTCTTCACAATTATTTTTCTTTGTCAAAGAGCTGCTTACTGGGAACTAAGTGTTATTTACTCAAAATGCAACAAATTGTCTATCATTCTGATATTGTGTAAGGACTGCTATCACTTAAAATTCACACATTCCTTCTGCTACTGGCCAAATAGTTACTATAATACACTGCACCGGCAGCCTGTGTCCAGAGCAGATGGAGCAGATTCCATGTCTTTTTAAAGTCCGCGCCTCTTGAAGTGGCTATAAAAATAGACCCTGTAGTTATGTTAAAATGGTGTGGTCAGGACCGGTTAATATATAGTTAATATATCGAACCTCTTGAAGGTTCGCACACGTTCCTCTCGACCGCAGCATGCATGGCACGGCCAAGCAGTGGGAAAAGGAGAAACTCCACGCATGGGTGGTCCCCCTGCATTCAAACCTTAACTCAAACCACACTTTCGCAGCCGTGCATCTCCTGTACGTGCTTATATAATGGGAATAATCAAGGGAATACCGGGAAACCCAGCAGACCAGTTTTCACTAAACTGTAAATAAAGACTTACAGCAGGGAAATAAGCACAACATGAATTATGCAGAGAGCCAACACCAGTCAGAGGGAGGATCTGATTATTTTAACTGCTCTGCATGCTACAACATTTTCCCAGCCTCGCCAGGTTAGGAAAACAAACGGCCCTAATCTGAATTCTGTTGAGTATGCCCAGAATAAACCTGCCAAATCAACAACACGATGTTCCTTGTATATTTAAAGTTTGTGCACTGACCCATGCTTTTTTGTGGCTGTGAACATGCCTCTTTGGGGGTAGCTCTGACATGAATACACAGTGACATTTTAAGGATGGCCCAAATCTTTTCAGTAACAGGAAATCAGGTCAGGGCTGTTCAGTGCTGCACTCTGCTGGCTGATGTGATTATGGCATAATGACCCAATGCCGATGTACTGTATATACAGTAACATAGTTCCCCCATATTTTTTAATTCAAGTCTATTTCATACTTAATGCATTATTTACATTTTTCAGATTGCGCTTCCTTTCTAATATAGTGTCATGTCTTATATTCTGAGCAAGGGGCCAAAACCGGGCTTGGTTGTTGAAGCTCACTTCCTGGTCTTGTGACGAGCGTTTCTCCCTGGCACTGATCCTGTTGGCTCCAGTATAGGTCTTTCAGTCCCATTTTTCAATGCAGGTCAATGGTACAAAATGCAGTGAAAATACGTCAAGTCAATAAATTTTTCCTACGAGAAGATGTAGTCGCAATAGGTGCTTTTTCTTCATCTATGCATGTAAAATGTAAAATGCATGTAAAATGCATATAAAAGCAGAAAGCATTGATTTGTAAATTCTATTTTACATATATTTAATCGAAAAAATATATTTAATGCTTTACCTAATTTTAAAGGGTTAGTTCGGAATTTTGGACATAATGGGCTCTATTTTCAAACCAGCGCAAGGGGACGGTATAGTCAAACGCAAGCTTGTTGACAGCATCAACGTCTTAAAACTGGCGCTATGGCGTTTCTCAGCAATACCGCTAGGATCAACAAATTCTCAACATAACATCCTTTCGCTTGCGCTGCAGTGGGATGGGTGGCGCTGTCTGGGGCGTGTTCTAAAATACTTTCGGCTCAGTGACAATTTGAACCAACGAAAACCCATTGCGTTATGATCAGCTGGAACCACCTCTTAGCGGAAACGCAATAGACTCTGGCAATTTGGTAACTTATTAGTCATGTAGTTCTATGTAGTGTCTATAGGTGATGCCAACATTACACTTCCATTTAATGAACAAATAGCCTATAATTATTATTAATTAATTTTAATTTAAACTACTAGAATAAAACAGGACAGCTTACAAGAAACTTGCGATCATGTAGGCCAATAGCCTATAATATATAAATTACACATTGACACAGTTGAATCATAAGCCTACCATTTGAATCATAATTATGCCTACATCACCTAATGTAGGCTAATTAATGCATTCGCCACCTCCTCCCGTGCCTTCCGAACTTCTGGGAGACGAGGTGGTGTGGATTGTGATCCATAAATTACTACAGTCCTAGCCTGTACTTCTGTTGCAAGTATGTCTGATTCCTGTGCGGAAAATCGCTCTTGTCGTTGACGGTCCAGTGCGTTTGGGTTGCTCATTATGAAATTGCATGGAGCGATTGCGTTCCAACTGGCTTTTTTTTAAAGCATGAGAACAACAATTTGATTGGCTACCATAGAGACACACCTTGGACATTTAAACCCAGCCTTTTAGCAATACCGCCATCAGATGCGCCAAGATTGCCGTCATGAAATTACCAAATTTCTGGCCGACACGCCCTCAGAGCGATACCGCCAAGCGATTACTCTTGCGTTCACCATTGCGTTTGGTTTATTAAAATAGAGCCCATTGTCTCATTTACGACTTACCCATGATGATGTTGATTGATGGAGACTATTTTCAGCTGATTCCATGCTGTCCTTCTCGTGGACATACACACGTTGCTAATGCTAGCGCAACTCTATGGTAACCGGTAGCTTCCACTACCAAACACACTGAAACACTCCACAGTGCACCCAAAGCAAATAAAATACGACGACAGTCTATCGGGGTTAATTTGAGTGTTTATGCCATCATTTTTGAAGTCAAACTATCGTTGGATCCTTTACTTTGTGCTGACCTATATTCTCTGTGGAAGTAGAATATACGGAGAAGTATAGCCGTTATCAAGGCAAAGGGTGGCTACTTTGAAGAATCTAAAATATAAGATTTTTTAAAATTTGTTTAACACTTTTTTGGTCTTTGCATAATTTAATTTGTGTTATCTCATAGTTACTATTCCAAAATGTGGAAAACAGTAAAATTAACAGAAAAAAACCTTCTATGAGTAGGTGTGTCCAAACTTTTGACTGGTACTGTATATGTAAAAGAGAATTTACAAATCACTGCGTTCTGCTTTTATGTGCATTTTACATACTGTCCCAACTTTTTTGGAATTGGGGTTTGTATTTTGTGGACCAGTCTGGGGCAATTTGCGACTTTTCACAAGCCCATGGAAAGTCAATGGCTGATGTCACATGCAGTCACTTTGTCCGTATTTTTCTACAGTTTATGATTCTGTGGTACGGATACTCTAATCTGGCCCTCAAATCCCAAACTAGCCCTGGTAATTAACTGAACAATTAGTGCTATTGATTGGCCATATTGTCTTCACACCTGACTCCCAGGTAAAGGGAGGGTGGAAAACCAGCAGTTCTCAGTCTTCAAGGATCATGATTTGAGTAACAGGGTTCTGAGGTTTCCAGTTATATTTTAGAATGATGGTGATGCAACGTACAATATGCGGCTGCTATTTGGCTGAACATATTTTTAGATTATCCCTGCCTATTACCGTGGATCCAAAATTGATATGAAATCCTCAATTGTGTAATAAAAACAAGTAATTTTTTAATTTTCTTTTTGTTTAATTTGTCACAAAGAAAGCAGACTACAGCATATTCCATTTAAAAAATGTCACTATATTTTATTTGTAAGTACATTTTTTCTGTGCTTGTCATATCAAAGAGAAACTAATTTGCACAAAATTAATATAACTGCATAATCTACTGACACAGGATGTTGTAGTGAGCAGGTCTGCTTTGTTTAAAGCCCATATTTGCCCATATTTGCTTTCACTCATGTCAATGTGTGATTTAGTTTACTCCAATAACAATTTTCAGTTGAGAAAATCAAGGCAATCTCCTCGGCAGTCAGAATTCAAAGAAATCAATGGTTCTTCTCTGCTTTGCAAGCTGTCTAACAAAATTAGAACAATATGTGCCTGTTTATAGGTCATATTTACGTCAACTTTGTTGACGTTTCTTTATAGTATTGTTATAGTTTATTGAATTGGTGTTATTTTACGTGCACTGTGTTGCAATTGAGCGAACTGCTGGTGATGCTCTTACATAGGCTACTCTTTCGTTTAGTCGTATTGCATTGTATCTGTTGAAATTTGCAACATACACTATCTGTTGATTTAAATGTAAGCATTCAGTCTCATTCAGTGCCAAACGCACCATGTTGAAGAGACCTGTATGAGGCTTGTTTTGAATGTGTGTAGCGCTGTGCTAACTGTATTAGCGCAGCCTTGTAGACCTTGGGATCAGTGAATTGGCACACTTATTGCTTTATGTGACATGGACACAGAACGTCCTTTGAGAAGCCTCAGCGGTGTTTCCCAAGTCTGAGACCAAAATGCATTTACTCACTCTTGGGTGGGCCAGAATCGAGTTTACTAGCAGCATCATTTGTGTGGGGGTGTAGTTGTTTCAGCTGTGCAGGTACAGTGTGTCGTGTAAGATAACCACAGCAATTTGATTGTGGCTATATAACTGGAAGCCAGTGACTTCTCTTACTGTACTGTAGCCACCGTGTTAGATATAACACCTCAAACCATTTATTCATCCTGGTCATTTGAATTTTATTCCAGGATATAAGTTCACGTCATTTGCAAGACCGATAAGAAGCACAGGAATATGAAAAACAAACCTTGCCCAAGCTGGGCAATAACAGAGACTTCTGAAAATATTCACACAGCACTTGGAGGATCGCCGTTGTTGCGGAGGCATATTTCACCACTGGAAGAGAGTTGCTTAGTATTGGCTGTGGGAAAAATAAAGGGCTTATATTTGTGCTGTCAGCATTTTAACATTGCAATAATATTGCTTGCATATGCATTCTTGTGTGATTACCTGTAGCCACTATCAGCATCCCTGCGAACCAGAGCACTGTTGCTTTCTGTTACCCAGGGTGATTCTTTACTCTTCTTCTTTAGGTGAATTTTGACTTACTTTTCAATGTGTGGATTTAGAAACTGAAACTAAGGTTTTATTTTTTTTCTGTTTTATGAGTGATTTAATTGAATTGGTTGTGGAAGATGCAAAATTATTGTAATAGTATTACACCCATAACTCAGTGTAGACACGTCCATTCACATTGCATGTGAGAATGCATCCAGAGAATGAATATCATTTCTCCAGTCCACATCTGTAAAAAATGACCCTGGATCCTCTTGTATGTATTTACATTGGTTGTTTGTTTCATATCTCCTTGTATTTAAAAAAAATCAGGTTACAGCTAATTCTGTCTTGTTTAAAGTATATTTACACAAAGTGCTTTATTATTGTTTGTTTTATATTTCCAGGTTTGTCCAAAGACCTGTGTGAAAAGGACCGTGCACCGTCAGACAGCGTGAGTATGACTCTCAATGTGTACCTGTTTGACTCTGGCCGCTATTTCATCAATACAATATTATGGGATTTTGTGTATGTGCAAACTTACTTGAGGAACTTGTCCCTTTAAAAACTTGTCCCTTTTTTTAAAAATCTGGGTTGACCTCATGATTTGGTACTATGTTTATTTTATTTTTTAAAATTGTATAATTGAAGACCCTGCTGCTAAAAGTCACAAAATGTCTATTTTGAGAAAATCAAATCAGAAAATATCATTGATCCATAAAATCAGCCATTAAAAGTTTTGCTGTTTTTATGCATTGCTTAGGCACCTTTTCTGTTAACAATATTTATAGGGTGGACTTAGCTAAACAAATACAACATGTTTCTATGCTCAACTTGAATTGTCTAAAAATGTGACTTTTAGCACCAGGGTCTTCAATTTTTTTAAACTTTTTTGAAGAGGCTCATTAAATTTCTAGTCTTGTTATCCCATGTTATCGATTGAAAGCAGTGACTGAAATGATAAAAGTTCTATGTTTTTCACATAGCCAAGTCTGACGTGATATAAATCACTAACTAGGATTGGGCATTAGATTACTCTGAACCCTGCCAGTCAGCACAATCTTGAAAATGGAACCTGATTCTCACCATTGAAATCATGGGGAATTTAGAGGGGACATCTGGCAACTTCAGATAATATTGATCTGTCAGCATAGCCTTTATTCATCCTGAAGACCAGACTTTGACTTCCAAATGAACATGTTAAGCATATACATATCCTTTCCAAAAAATGTGAATATCATGGAAAAGTTTTTTTTTTTCCATAATTCCATTCAAAAAGTGAAACTTTCATAGATTATAGATTCATTACACACAAAGTGAAATATGTCTAGCCTTTATTTGTTTCATTTTTCATAATTTTGGCTTACAGCTCCAGAAAACCCCCAAAACAGTATTTCAAGAAATTAGAATGGTGTGTCGAAAATCAGCATTTACTTCAGTTATTTCAGAGAATTAATGTTTTAGACTGAGTGTCACACTATCATCTAATTTACTCAAAACACCTGCAAAGTTTATCTCAGTTTGGTTCAGTATGGGGAAGACTGCAGACTTGACAATTGGCAGGAAGACCATCATTGACACCCTCCAGAAGATGGGTAAGCCACAAAAGGTCATCGCTAAGGAGGCTGGCTGTTCACAGAGTGCAGTGTCCAAGCATATCAATAGAAAGTTTAGTGGAAGGGAAAAATGTGGCAGGAGAAGGTGCACAAGCAAAAGAGATGACCGTAGGCTTCAGCGGATTGTCAAGCAAAGACGATTCCAAAATTTGGCGGAGATGCAGAGGGAGTGGACTGAGGCTGGAGTCAGTGCTTCAAAAACCACCACGTACAGACGTATCCGGGACATGGGCTACAACTGTCGGATTCCTTGAGTCGAGCCACTCCACTCATTCTCTGAAATAACTGAAGTAAATGCTGATTTTCAACACACTATTCTAATTTCTTGAAATACTGTTTTGGGGGGTTTTCTGGAGCTGTAAGCCACAATTATGAAAAATGAAACAAATAAAGGCTAGAAATATTTCACTTTGTGTGTAATGAATCTATATTCTATGAAAGTTTCACTTTTTGAATGGAATTATGGAAAAAAAAAACTTTTCCATGATATTCTAATTTTTTGGAAAGGATCTGTATTTGTTCTTTCAAAAAGGCAGATTTTGAGAGAATTTGTGTTCATTTAGAATTTTTATGGAAGTAAAATCACATTTTTATACTTACACATCATATTTATAATAGTGTAAAAGTATCTAAATATCTAATTTATCAGAAAAATTATACCCACCTTGAAAAATATGGTTCATCAAAACTGGGCTTAGTGAGGTTTGGAAAAACATAATTTGGCCTCATACCCAGCAAGTATGTACAGTCAGATTCCATACAAGATTCCATACATGATGTTTCCTAATAGAGCCACACTCTTTCTTGGAGTCTTTTAAATTAAATTATTTCTCCCAGCCTTTCGCAGCTATTATCCCATTCCTTAATATATATTAAAAAATATCATATGACTCATCATTATCATCATTGTAATGCATTGATATATTGGTCCTGCAGACTTTCACACTAAAATTTCATACTTTATGTTTGCTTACCGGTACAAAGAACATATTCAGAATGTGATTTTGGTTTCAACATATGCTCTATTGTAGTCTAAGCTTAAGGTGTTTATAATAACATAATTAAATTGTATTATGTGACAGTGCTATCATCTAACTGTCATCAAACCAGTGTAATTAGTGCCTGCACTGAAAGGTAACCTGTGGTGTGCAGGTGCAGAAAGAGAGAGTTACGAGAGGCAGGTGGTCCACTAATGGACTGATGAAAGTACCCACCCCCACTCCTATTAGAGGTGCCTTTTAGTGAAGTCACTATTTCCCTTTGTCTTTGAAGTGCTGTGAAAATCGCATCTCAGTCTTTCGTTCTGTAGGTTTTCGAGGAACAGCTCATACTTTCTCTGGACGAGGAGGAAGAGCCTTCACCACCTGACTCTGGTAGGGCTTTTATTTTGAAACCATAAACACTGTGTTTCATTTCCACAACAACAGGATGGGATACACAGAATCTCAGATTCTCAAAATAATAGATGCTGCAGAATTTGGTACAGAATTTTTTGAAAAAAAAACACTTCGCTTCTCCACAACCATCTACAGACAGATTGCAAGAACAGCAGAAAACACACAGTTCTGGAAAGCTTTGTCATTGGTAAATTGGTAGATGGACCTACAGTTAGTCCAAGGTCCACATGTGTAGAGTATATGGTGTAAGCTTCTCTGGACAAGACTGCCTGATAATCGCTTAAATGTAAAATGAAAATGACAAGTTGGTTTGTCTTAACCTTCATATTATGTTGACATTTTATGACGCCTTTTATGTTTGGGGTCAAATTACATTACATTACATTATAGGCATTTAACAGACGCTCTTATCCAGAGCGACTTACACATCTTTTTAGCATTTTTTACATATTATCCATTTATACAGCTGGATATATACTGAAGCGATTCAGGTTAAGTACCTTGCTCAAGGGTACAACGGCAGTGTCCTACCT
Organism: Synaphobranchus kaupii; assembly: GCA_029718625.1. NCBI lineage: Eukaryota > Metazoa > Chordata > Actinopteri > Anguilliformes > Synaphobranchidae > Synaphobranchus > Synaphobranchus kaupii. Next base: position 32,026,847 of record CM056376.1, read on the forward strand.
GGGAATCGAACCTGCAACCTTTCGGTTACAAGCCCAGTTCCTTAACCATTATACTACACTGCCGCCCAAATAGACCCCAAATGTTCAAATGGACTCAAAATGGACTCAAAAACACTTTCTGTGTCACCATGCAGAATCATCAAAATCTGAGATAAAAAATAAAGGTTGTATATTTTCTTATATTTTATATATCTACCCCACAAATGACCCCACACAACACCTTTGTATACAAAAAATAAGGTTAACTGGTTTTAAGAGACGTCAAACCCTGAATCGGGTCAATTGACCCTGACCATAGTTTGAGGGTTAAGGTCAGGAGTATGCAGATGTGCAAGTCTGTGGTATAGCTGCACTTGCTGTTATGCTTGAGAGAGGAAAATACCCTTTGAAGTATCACCAGCAGCCATACAAGCCTTCTTTTTCCATACATGCAGAACGAACACAGTGATGATAGAATTTGAAACCTCTTGATGAAGAGTTAAAACCTTATGTGCACTGGCAGCTGTAATGAAACAGGCATAAAAATATTATAAACAGTCTGTTTTGGCCAAGTATAACACCGCTCAGTGACCCTAAGAAAGTATTGGGGTAGGGTGCTGTTGTTTCTACAACAGCACCCTACTTAGGTAGGGGTAACCAGGTGGCTGCTGGAAGTTATGGGCCAGTAGGGGGCAGTCTAATAGAATTCCAGTTTTCCTGTGTAATTATGAGGTTACTACTATTATTGTGATGTATTAGTTGCCATTTTTCAGGGGAGATGTAAACCAAGGTGCCAAGTTGCTGTGGTCATGAAAAATTCAATGCTGGCAAAGAGTTTGAGTTTTAACTCCTAATTCCAAATAATGGGCTCTTTATCTGGTCGTCAAATCATGTCCCCATTTAATTAGCTAGATGGCTGCCATCCAACATCCTGTTGGTTGCTACACATTAGTCAAGGTTGAGTTATTCTGTATACTGTAAAGTACTTTGAGAATCTTAAAGAGCACTATGTACAATACATTTTTAGTGGTTCTGGACTCAATATTACTGCTCTTGTTTCCTTGTAAGGCACCTCAGATCCAAGTGTGACTGTTGTAGAGATGCATTATGGATTTATTATTACAATGGTGAAGTGCCGTTGTGTGTTTGAGAATGTTTAATCCTTAAAATTAAATGCACTGACCCCTCTTATCTGCTTGAACTGTGGTGAATGTAGTTTGTGTAAAATTCACATATGGATGGTACAATGAAACATATAATATTGGTAGTGAAAGTGCTGTTGCCCATTGTTCAGGCGGATAGTATTTTGAACAGTACTTGTGAGCATATAGCTACACTACTATATATATATATATATATACAGTGACACATTTTTTGTTGTTTTGGCTCTGTACTTCAGCACATTGGATTTGAAATGGAACAGTGACTATGAGGTTACTATGGGGCTGGGCTACAATTGCTACATGGTTCACCCGATAATAAGCGAATGAGTATTTGTATTCTACATTGCTGACTCAAAACACCCCAAATACAAATCTGGTTAAATCTGGCCCAAACTTCAATATAAAATTGTATAAACCAAGTGAAAGGATAGTAGGTTTTTCTTTAACAGATTATCTTTGGTGAATGTTGATATTTCTGAGTTCTTCAAAGTCTTCCTAGATGCCTTTGTTTCTTAAAATGCTCACTTTCAGTTTTGAGCTACTCTACTTTCAGGATGTGCAGAATAGACTTCTGCAGTTAATATTTTGTTGAGAGACATTGAAAATAAATGCCTTGATTTTAATTATATTATAATGGTTAGTTTCTAATGTAGATGAATGAATGCTTTGGGCCTCATTGATGAAACATGCGTACAATCAGATTTTGATTGTGTGTCAACTGTGCTTAAGAACGTTTCCACAAACATTTTGACATTATCATATTTTTATATATGTGAATTTGTTCTGACGGCACGGTGGTGCAGTGGTTAGCACTGTCGCGCCTCACAGCAAGAAGGTACCGAGTTCGAATCCCGGCCGAGGATGTGTGGAGTTTGCAATGTTCTCCCCGTGTCCGCGTGGGTTTCCTCCGGGTACTCCGGTTTCCTCCCACAGTCCAAAGACATGCAGGTTAGGCTAATTGGAGACTCTAAATTGCCCATAGGTATGAGTGTGTGAGTGAATGGTGTGTGTGCCCTGCGATGGATTGACGGCCTGTCCAGGGTGTATTCCTGCCTCTCGCCCAATGCATGCTGGGATAGGCTCCAACACCCCCTGCGACCATGACCAGGAATAAGCGGGTTAGATAATGGATGGATGGATGAATTTGTTCTTTGCTACGATCAAAATATTTGTCTGTTTGAAAACAAGCGTAAAGGCATATACGCAGAAGCAATTTCTATTTAGAAGGCTTTATTCTTTATGCAAAGTCAATTTATAGCTAAATATGGTATTAACTACAGTACCTTAACTAACCTATCTGAATAACCTGAAATTGTTCACTAGTTTTTATTTAAATTTTGTTTTTGATTTTGATTTCACGTTCAGTTCAGTTTTAGTAAGTTTCTAAGGGTTTCCCCTGTTTTCATTTGCTATTATTTATTTATATTTTTTTACAAACTTGTTTTTTATTTTTATTTCAGTTTATACAATGATGTCTTTCACACTTAGTTTTAATCTTAGTTTTGGTTTGCGATAATAACCTTGTTGGGAACACATGTAATTAATTTTGTTTATTTATAAATTGACTGATGATTATAATTGATGATGATATACGGTATAAAGAAGCATTCAGTCAAATCCAACACTTAGCAAAGGTGTATTTGCTGCTTTTGGATTACGTGGCTAATCATGCCTTGGGGACAGAGTGTCTTTAGGGGCCGCCCAGATATGTTTGCAGAGAACGATGAATGGCTGATGTTTGCACGTGACCCTGAAGTCGGCATGCCTTTTATGGGATTGTTAGGGTGTTTCTTTATGCTAATCACATGAACGTGCATGCACATACAATTTACAAACAATTGGCATTCATCATCTAATACTCTTTGGATATACGTAAAATCGATCTTCGCATGTTTCATGAATCCCACGTTGGTTGGTAGGAACTTTTTTTAAGAGCAAAAGTAAGGAGAATTTTAGAAAAGTTTTGTGAATGAGGCCCATTGTCTTTGATAGATTACATCTGTAATCCAGACATTTATAGCTATTAATAACAGAAACATATCCTGTTGTGCTAAAACAAAAAAGATTAAGCACAACTGATATGTTGTATTAATAATTTAATTGAAAATATTTTCATCACATAATAGGAAGTTTTGTATATTCATACATCCTATCTGCATTCTCCCAAAATGACAGTGGGGTTCGTGCAATGTATGTGGCTCCGGTTGCAAAAAAAAATAAAAATAAAAATAATAATGGCTGCCAACACATGCATGTACGCTGTCCATTTAGGTACAGAACTAAAATTCTGCCCTCATAGTGACACCGTTTATGGTTCATTGCGCGTGGTTGAGTACTTAATGGAGCAGAACTGCTTGCCCATGGAGGTTAATCTCTTTCTCTCTTTTGAAGGTTCGGCCTGTTTACAGATTTCCAATCCACTAAGCCAACCTGAAAACACCACATTCAACAAAAAACTGTTGATTTAAGCTTCTGGTGCATTTGAAATTTAGGAAACTAGCTGTATGAACATTGGAGCATTCAAACTTTGTCCGAGGTCTCAGGGGTCTCGCTTCTTCAGTAGTATTTACTTTCTCGAGATAACACAGGCTGACATAAGCTTTTTTTGTTGATTGCTGGCCCAGTAGATTTAAGATCACGTTTCTAACCAACAACAAGCCATGTCTTGTCATTGAACATTGGGGGGGGTTTTGTGATTAAACATTTTCCAGTTGCTGTGTTTTGCTTTCCACCCCTTTCTTCCTTAGTGATGATCAGTTAATGATTCACCTTTTCAGGCTTGGGGAGACTTGAAAAGACGTGGAGAGATTTGGGGAGACGTGTTTCTCATGGGTGGAATGCTGTGGCCCTGTGTTCATTCACAGAGCTTTAGACTTGGCATTTGCTGTGTTAATATCTTGAGGTTGGAGCTGCTCTGTTTTAGCCATTTAAAAAAAAAAACTAATTACTTCCCCAGATCTTCATCTTTTCATCTGGTGCCTGTGACCTCAATTGGTTCTTAGCTATGGAAACCCCAGTTACTGGTGCTGGGGGGGAGCCATGGAAACCCCAGTTACTGGTGCTGGGGGGAGCCATGGAAACCCCAGTTACTGGTGCTGGGGGGAGCATTGAAACCCGTTACTGGTGCTGGGGGGCATTGAAACCCCAGTTGCTGGTGCTGGGGGGGGCATTGAAACCCCAGTTACTGGTGCTGGGGGGGGGGCATCGAAACCCCAGTTACTGGTGCTGGGGGGGGGGCATCGAAACCCCAGTTACTGGTGCTGGGGGGGAGCATTGAAACCCAGTTACTGGTGCTGGAGGGAGCATTGAAACCCCAGTTACTGGTGCTGGGGGGGGCATTGAAACCCCAGTTACTGGTGCTGGGGGGGCATTGAAACCCAGTTACTGGTGCTAGGGGGAACATTGAAACCCCAGTTACTGGTGCTGGGGGGGGGGGGGGCATTGAAACCCCAGTTACTGGTGCTGGGGGGGGGGGGCATTGAAACCCAGTTATTGGTTCTGGGGGGGCATTGAAACCCCAGTTACTGGTGCTGGCGGGGCATTAAAACCCCAGTTACTGGTGCTGGGGGGGGGGGGGGGGGGGGGGGGGCATTGAAACTCTGTTCTGTGTTCATCTGTTCTAACTCAAAACATAATTTCGAATGAAAAGCCTAACAGAAAGTGGATCATCATGCACAGCTTGTTGTATGTGGATTGTAAAGTTATTAGTCCTTGTAGAACAACAGATACAAGATCATGGTACTGTGAAGCCCATAAGCCCATTGTATAGAATCATGAAGAGAGGCACTACTGACAGGTTATACTAATATAACATTATTAGAGGCTCTACTGACAGGTTCTACTGATAATAAACAGTATCTTGAACTGGAAGATGTTCAGAGATTACTGTAGTTTGTTTTCTAAATGCAATGTGCTGTGTTGTGAAATTCATTAGTTCATCCAGAAAAATTAGAATTTTTATAAAGATATTGTTTTTCATATTGTAGTGTTTGTGACATTTCATTGTAAATGTTCTATCAAATTACACATTAAATGAGTACTTACCAGTGTTTCTACAGCAAAAACCATGTCCTCTTGTAGATTAGCTATAGGCTGTGCCTTTCTCCTGTAGTGTAGCTATAGACTGTCCCTTTCTCTTGTAGTGCAGCTATAGACTGTCCCTTCCTCCTGTAGTGTAGATATAGACAGTCCCTTCCTCCTGTAGGTTAGCTACTGTATAGACTGTCCCTTTCTCCTGTAGTGCAGCTATAGACTGTCCCTTCCTCCTGTAGTGTAGATATAGACGGTCCCTTCCTCCTGTAGGTTAGCTATAGACTGTCCCTTCCTCCTGTAGGATAGCTATAGACTGTCCCTTCCTCCTGTAGTGTAACTATAGACTGTCCCTTCGTCCTGTAGTGTAGATATAGACGGTCCCTTCCTCCTGTAGGTTAGCTATAGACTGTCCCTTCCTCCTGCAGTGTAACTATAGACTGCCCCTTCTTCCAGTAGTGTAGCTATAGGCTGTCCCTTCCTCCTGCAGATTAGCTATAGACTGTCCCTCCTGTAGTGCAGCTATAGACTGCCCCTCCTGTAGTGCAGCTATAGACTGCCCCTTCCTCCTGTAGTGTAGATATAGACGGTCCCTTCCTCCTGTAGGTTAGCTATAGACTGTCCCTTTCTCCTGTAGTGCAGCTATAGACTGTCCCTTCGTCCTGTAGTGTAGATATAGACAGTCCCTTCCTCCTGTAGGTTAGCTATAGACTGTCCCTTTCTCCTGTAGTGCAGCTATAGACTGTCCCTTCCTCCTGTAGTGTAGATATAGACGGTCCCTTCCTCCTGTAGGTTAGCTATAGACTGCCCCTTCCTCCTGTAGGATAGGTATAGACTGTCCCTTCCTCCTGTAGTGTAACTATAGACTGTCCCTTCGTCCTGTAGTGTAGATATAGACGGTCCCTTCCTCCTGTAGGTTAGCTATAGATTGTCCCTTCCTCCTGTAGTGTAACTATAGACTGTCCCTTCTTCCAGTAGTGTAGCTATAGGCTGTCAGTTCCTCCTGCAGATTAGCTATAGACTGTCCCTCCTGTAGTGCAGCTATAGACTGCCCCTTCCTCCTGTAGTGTAGATATAGACGGTCCCTTCCTCCTGTAGGTTAGCTATAGACTGTCCCTTCCTCCTGTAGGTTAGCTATAGACTGTCCCTTCCTCCTGTAGTGTAACTATAGACTATCCCTTCCTCCAGTAGTGTAGCTATAGACTGCCCCTTCCTCCTGTAGATTAGCTATAGACTGTCCCTTCCTCCTGTAGGTTAGCTATAGACTGTCCCTTCCTCCTGTAGGATAGGTATAGACTGTCCCTTCCTCCTGTAGTGTAACTGTAAACTGTCCCTTCGTCCTGTAGTGTAGATATAGACGGTCCCTTCCTGTAGATATAGACGGTCCCTTCCTCCTGTAGGTTAGCTATAGATTGTCCCTTCCTCCTGTAGTGTAACTATAGACTGTCCCTTCTTCCAGTAGTGTAGCTATAGGCTGTCAGTTCCTCCTGCAGATTAGCTATAGACTGTCCCTCCTGTAGTGCAGCTATAGACTGCCCCTTCCTCCTGTAGTGTAGATATAGACGGTCCCTTCCTCCTGTAGGTTAGCTATAGACTGTCCCTTCCTCCTGTAGGTTAGCTATAGACTGTCCCTTCCTCCTGTAGTGTAACTATAGACTATCCCTTCCTCCAGTAGTGTAGCTATAGACTGCCCCTTCCTCCTGTAGATTAGCTATAGACTGTCCCTTCCTCCTGTAGTGTAGCTATAGACTGTCCCTTCCTCCTGTAGGTTAGCTATAGACTGTCCCTTTCTCCTGTAGTGCAGCTATAGACTGTCCCCTTCCTCCTGTAGTGTAGATATAGACGGTCCCTTCCTCCTGTAGGTTAGCTATAGACTGTCCCTTCCTCCTGTAGGATAGCTATAGACTGTCCCTTCCTCCTGTAGTGTAACTATAGACTGTCCCTTCCTCCTGTAGTGTAGATATAGACGGTCCCTTCCTCCTGTAGGTTAGCTATAGACTGTCCCTTCCTCCTGTAGTGTAACTATAGACTGTCCCTTCTTCCAGTAGTGTATCTATAGGCTGTCCCTTTCTCCTGTAGTGCAGCTATAGACTGTCCCTTCCTCCTGTAGATTAGCTATAAACTGTCCTCCTGTAGTGCAGCTATAGACTGTCCCTTCCTCCTGTAGTGTAGATATAGACGGTCCCTTCCTCATGTAGGTTAGCTATAGACTGTCCCTTCCTCCTGTAGGTTAGCTATAGACTGTCCCTTCCTCCTGTAGTGTAACTATAGACTATCCCTTCCTCCAGTAGTGTAGCTATAGACTGTCCCTTCCTGCTGTAGATTAGCTATAGACTGTCACTTCCTCCTGTAGTGTAGCTATAGACTGTCCCTTCCTCCTGTAGTGTAGCTATAGACTGTCCCTCCCTCCTGTAATGGCGTTTAGTTTATTTTTTGTCCTTGCAATGAGTTAATATCTTTTGCCACAAAAGATGGAGCGGGAGCTGGTTTCAATCCCTGCGCTTAAGCGATGAGATACTGTAGGCCTCTGCATTTGAGACTGTAATTGAAGTGAAGTGCAGAATGTTAACAAGCTCAGATGTCATGGTCTTACAAAAGCAGACATTTTAAGATGGTCCACACGTCGGCTATCCTCTCCACTGCCCCTCCCCTTTCCTTCCCCCCTTTAATAAACTCACTCATTCTCTCCCCAAACCCCTCCGCCCCACCCCCCTGGCCTTTCCAGCACACATCACTCTGTTAGAGGGAGACCAACAGAGACGTTTAATGTGAGTTTAGTGAACAAACAGCCGAGCAGGCGCTTCCGCAAGACTCACTCCCCTGTGAGCACATATGGGCTCCTGAAGAAAGGAGTTTTGTGTTGCCTAGAAGATGCTGGGGGGAGGGGCCAAGGCCAGGCTGAATGGTAATTGCAGGCAGAGGCTTGTGTGAGTTTGTAAGAATGGGGGACTTTGTAAAATGGTCACTGGCTCAGTTGTTTCAACTAGCAGAGGTAACCCCCAGGGTTGTAAAACAGCTCTGGTTTGGCGGTGCTAAAATTAGGGGACCTTACAAGAATCAATAACGTGGCCCAGATGAGATGATCTAAGGAAAGCTGGAAAAAAACTTGTTTTGCACAGAGGGCTCTGCAGAGAGTAACCCCCCCCCCCCCCCCCCCCACACACACACACACAGTAAATGATGTGGCGCTGCTCCAACGTCTCTTTTCTCTGCTTCCTTCTCCCGGGTGGCTGTTCGCTCACAGACATGTGAGTTGTGCCATTTGTCTGGAGGGTTATCTCGCTCTCGCTTTCCCGGCCGCCAAAGCTGCCGGGCCGAGGGGGGGGGGGGCGCAGAGCCGCCTCTGCGGACCGAAACCAGAACCCCCCGGGACCCCCCGGTCTGTGCCTGTGTGCAGAAAAGGCTCCTCTGTAGCAGCCAAAGAAAACAGCGGCGCTCTCCGAGCGCTCGCTCGCTCGCTTGCTCGCTCACTCCGTCTCCAGCGCTGTAGCCGTCGTCCTCTTGCCTGGTCGCTCCTTCATTCCGGTGCGCCTGGAGTTTGCGTTCTGCTCCGCAGCGCTGCGCATTTGCATGGAAACTGGAAAGAGGAGTTAATGATTCATGGGCCTGGGCTGACCTTTCCGAATTCTTCACGGGACGCTTCATGCTCCCGTTTGCCTTCCCTGTCCCGTCGCTGTGGTGTGGGGTGGCTCTTGTGCTCTGAGGAAGCTTAGGAGCCCTCCCACTCGTACCTGGGTCTTTGTCTGTACGGTCCGGATTGTGTAGAGCCAGGTTGTGCTCTGGGAATGCGTGTGCTGGGGATCACTGCAAGCTGACTGAAACACACCGGGATCCGACATGGATTCTGATTCGGATTCCCCCTTCAATTATTCCTGGCCCTCCTTTCCCAGAATGAGGATTCACAGGAGGACATCAAGACAAGGTAAAAAAAATAAATAAAAAAAAACTTAAAAGCTAATGCAGACACCTGTTATTCACTGTTCATTATAATTAATACATTTTTTTATGTGGTTACCTTCAGTGAAAGTTCATCAGGAGAGTTTAATTGGAAATTCAAAAATAATTTATCTTGTCTTGCCAAGCAGATATAGATAGATATATGTGGTATTTAATGTATAATATGCCTTATCATTATATATTATATAATATATAAAAGTGTATTATATGTAAAACATAAAGTACATGATATATCATGTATAGTCATGCGTTTATATACATGGGGTGGCCATGTTGCATCTACAGAATATCTGTAAGATCAAGGTTCCCAGGTGGGGCACTGCATTAAGGTGCTTAAATTACCCTGGATCAAGGGTGTGGCTAAGCAAATAAATAGCATGTAATGTGATGTGATGAAATAAGCTTAGCATTAGCTTTAAATCTAGAACTCAATAATTATCAGTGCCAGGTGTATATTTAATAAACCTGGAATATTTTATCTTGTGTCACTAGTGTGACAGGAATAATGGCACTATTAAAAGAATAAGCTCAATATTCACTGTCTTTGTGTAGCTTTGCCATGCTGGTATATATGCACAATTTTGGTATATAGCTACAACATGTAATTTACTTTTTTGCCAGCAACCATGGAAAGAAAAATAGTCTTTGTCATCACACTTTCAACAGTGTTTAATGTAAGATTCTCAATAAATCCCTTATAATTTGTCGTTGGTCTTAAGATCATCTACAAATTGTTTGCTCTTGGAAAATGCGAGCATGAATGTCCTCAATGGCAGTTCACCCAAGGAAACAAACAATACTTATGGCATTCACTGTTCCAATGTCGTACTTCACAAGGGTTCTGAAGTGGATGAATTGTAGGGTTCAACAGTCCAAATTCTCAGTATTTTTTCTTGAAACAGTATAATCAAGTTTCAGCCATGTCTGGGTCACTGAGAGAACTTCAGCTCTGAGTGTTCTTGTGGGCAGAAGAGAACAGACAGACTTCTTAACTCTATGCTAATGTGCATACTACACGGCATGCACATTACTGTACTCTGCACACCACTGCATAACAATTACATTTGGAGTCGGAGGTTGTAAAATAATTTCATGCTGATGTCATACCACCCACACACACATACAGGGAGCCCAGCTGCATGTGCATGCTCTGATACCCACACCTGTATTACCCAAACCCGTGATACACTCACCTGTATTACCCGCACCTGTGATACACTCACCTGTATTACCCAAACCTGTGATACACTCACCTGTATTACCCAAACCTGTGATACACTCACCTGCGATAAACTCACCTGTATTACCGAAACCTGTGATACACTCACCTGTATTACCAAACCTGTGATACAGTCACCTGAATTACACTCACCTGCGATACACTCACCTGTATTACCCACACCTGTGATACACTCACCTGTATTACCCACACTTGTGATACACTCACCTGTATTACCGAAACCTCTGATACACTCACCTGTATTATCCACACCTGTGATACACTCACCTGTATTACCGAAACCTGTGATACACTCACCTGTATTACCAAAACCCGTGATACACTCACCTGTATTACCCACACCTGTGATACACTCACCTGTATTACCAAAACCTATGATACCCACACCTGTATTACCCAAACCTGTGATACACTCACCTGTCATACCCAGACCTCTGATACCCACACATGTATTACCCAAACCTGTGATTCCCACATCTGTATTACCCAAACCTGTGATACATCTGTATTACCCAAACCTGTGAGACACTCACCTGTGATACCCACACCTGTATTACCCAAACCTGTGAGACACTCATCTGTGATTCCCACACCTGTGATACACTCACCTGTGATTCCCACACCTGTGATACACTCAGCTGTGATTCTCACACCTGTGATACACTCACCTGTGATTCCCTCACCTGTTATACCCTCACTTGTGATTCCCACACTTGTGATACACTCACTTGTGATTCCCACACCTGTCACACACTCACCTGTGAGGCACTCACCTCTGATACACACACCTGTCACACACTCACCTCTGATACACACACCTGTGAGGCACTCACCTGTGATAGCCACACCTGTGAGGCACTCACCTCTGATACACACACCTGTCACACAATCACCCCTGATACACTCACCTGTGATTCCCTCACCTGTGATACCCTCACTTGTGATTCCCACACCTGTGATACACTCACTTGTGATTCCCACACCTGTCACACACTCACCTGTGAGGCACTCACCTCTGATACACACACCTGTCACACAATCACCCCTGATACACACACCTGTCACACACTCACCTCTGATACACACACCTGTGAGGCACTCACCTGTGATAGCCACACCTGTGAGGCACTCACCTCTGATACACACACCTGTCACACAATCACCCCTGATACACTCACCTGTGATTCCCTCACCTGTGATACCCTCATTTGTGATTCCCACACCTGTGATACACTCACTTGTGATTCCCACACCTGTCACACACTCACCTGTGAGGCACTCACCTCTGATACACACACCTGTCACACACTCACCTCTGATACACACACCTGTGAGGCACTCACCTCTGATACACACACCTGTCACACAATCACCCCTGATACACACACCTGTGAGGCACTCACCTGTGATAGCCACACCTGTGAGGCACTCACCTCTGATACACACACCTGTCACACAATCACCCCTGATACACACACCTGTGAGGCACTCACCTGTGATACCCACACCTGTGAGGCACTCACCTGTGATACACACACCTGTCACACACTCACCTGTGATACACACACACACACACACACACACACACACACACACACACACACACACCTGTGAGACACTTACCTGTGATACCCACAGCTGTGAGCCACTGACTCTTTCACATGCTAGAAGCCACACAGTGTGCTCCAGTAGAGCAAGCAGAAATCAGAAGGTGAGATGTGTGTGTATATGAGAGAGAGAGAGAGAGAGAGAGAGCTGAGAGCTGAGTGCTGCTCAGTTGTTTGGGTTAATGTGCTTTTTATGATCGAAACGAGGGACACTGGTTTAAGAAGCTGTTAACTGTGTCAGTCCTGTGTTCATCCAGGTTTACATGAGATTGTTTGGCACATGCTGAATACATTGGGAATCTAACACAGATACTCTGATATGCATTGATCATTTAAATGAAATGTGATTATTTCTCTTTCTCCAGGATTTACATAAACTTTAAAAAGTGCTTTTTTGTGAGCTCCTGGACAGTCTTGGACTGAACTGATCTTAGAGGTTGTTTCTTTTTAAATGCCCTTGTTCCCCAACCCCGGCCATGAGTGAAGTCTTTGTCTGAGTGGTGTGCTCCACTGCCTATTCACAAGTTCTGCTGAAAACTATGCATTCACTTCCAGTGAGAGGAAGTTTTAGAGTCTCAGGCTGAACTTTCCTTGGGTCCTTTACACAGTGCACAATAGAGTGGTTTGCTGCAGCTATTTGTGGCTTTACCGATCGTGCGGATCAGGCACATCCCACTTTACCAAATTTTGATTATATAATTATGATTTCGTGCTATGATTGAAGTACTGTTGTACTGAATGATTCCATTATATCGTTTATATAATATATTTAATAACATATAGAATATATTATAGTGAGTAATATTTAAAGCAATTTTGAAAAACGACAAGCCAATGAAATTATCATAAAAAGTATTGTATTTGGCATTTTTAAAAGCTGAAAGGACTGCACAGTAGTTTATGTAGTTTATCTATCACATGGGGTAAGAAAATCCCCCTTTTAAAAGCATTATTTTATTTTCTTGGCAGTTTTTGGTCCTTGGCTGAGCCTGGACTGTTGAGGTTTGGATGGGAAGTTATAGCATTTTTAAATGTTCTTGTTGTTGAGACCAGAATGTACTACTGTTTGGTTGATTTCTTAACACTGTTAATACCAAGTTTATGTAAAGATTGGGTCTCCGTTTAAGCTTTTGCAAATTCCCTTGTCAGTCATTTTAAATATTAGCTGTAATAGCCTCCCTAAATATTTAGTTTTCTGAAACACAAAATTGGTTTCATAACTTTTTTAATGTTTATGGAAGGATTTGTTTATGGATTGTTAATGATAAGTGCTAAGACGCTCAATCTATCACCTCCAGTCTTGGCAGCAGAGTTCAACTGGTTTCAGGCCTGCTCATTGGGCCCATCTGTTGAACTTGTCAGACCACAGATGTTTTTGAGCTTGTGATACACGAGACCCAGTGCTCTCAGGAAGCTCTGCCAATTGCTGCTTAATTTATGTCCAATAGATCCGGTCAATTTCTGGTCTGAGGAATTCTGTAAATACGCGCCTTTGTAGGCTGTTGTTTCATTGTGTCACAAGCAACGGCTTGTCTAACTTTAGCACAAACTTTAGTTCATGACAGTATCAGAAATATAGCAAGGACCTCATAAGTTTCGATCTCATGACAGCTTTAACATGTTGTTGAATTGCACTATAATCAAATTGAATAATAGTATAAACACAGAATGGTAATTTAAGATCCCATTATGATTTTTTTTTATTAGAATGCCATGCATTTCCTTGTCGGGATGAGCAGACAGGTCTCTCTTTAGGGAATTAGCAGTTACTGATGCAGGAGCCGTGGGTTGGCTCCCAACCACAACATGAACTGGCTTAATTTCACAACCTTCGCAACCTGCCATATCACCAGGGAGAGCTCACTGTAAAATGTGCTGAGAGCCAGTTCCAGCCTTACAGTACCTTGCCCTTGTGCTCAGTGTTTCTTCAGCAGCACATGTCCTGTTACTTTAAATGAAAGAGGGTACACATTGTGAGTAAGATCTTTCAAATATTGAAAATATAGGAGTTTGGTAACCTCCCAGTGAATCTGACCTATATCCCTCTGAAGTTAAATGTTAAATGGGTATTTCTTGTTAATGTGCGCTAGTTATGCTTTGTAAACTTTTTTCAATTGCCATTATTTTGTTTAGTCTCCCATTGAATAGAAAGTAAATGGAAAGTTAATTCAGAACCTTTTCTAAGGTTTGAAAGTAAATGTAGGCTAATGTGGGTGTTGCATGCTCAGTGTGTGTATGATCTCATCTGATATACATTTCCCCTGAGCATGTCTCAAAAGAGAGAAAGAGTGTGTGACTTCACTTCACAGAGTTCAGAGTTTTCTCTGCTCCTGAACGGCCACGTTGTGCTGCACACTGATGCTATTATTTGCCTGGCCTGCCTAACTGAATCTATGCAGTCAGCAAGCTTTGAAAAAGCCTCCAACAGTAGAAGTTAGCTTTTATTTTAATTCATGATAGACTACCTGTGAAGCATATAAGGTTGTAAATCATTTACAAATAGAAGAGGATGTATAAATCACTGTACTTGATTACGGTAAAGCTGAAAGGATTGTAGGTTTCTGTTTTAAATAATGTCCAGTGATCTGTAATATTCAGAAAAACCAAAAACCCATGAGATAGGTACAGAAAAAAAAATCAATAATAATGAAGCATTCCTACTATTTCTTGTCGAGAAAATGGGCAGTTAGATTTACTCACTGCAACCCCTATACCAAATAGAAATTTAGCAATGATAGTAAAATGACATAGCAATGATATTAAAAGCCCTACACCAAATCGCACCAATGATATTAAGAGCCCTACACCAAACAGCACCAATGATGTTAAGAGCACTACACCAAATAGCACCAATGATATTAAGAGCCCTACACCAAATAGCACCAATGATGTTAAGAGCACTACACCAAATAGCACCAATGATATTAAGAGCCCTACACCAAATAGCACCAATGATATTAAGAGCACTACACCAAATAGCACCAATGATGTTAAGAGCACTACACCAAATAGCACCAATGATATTAAGAGCCCTCCACCAAATAGCACCAATGATATTAAGAGCCCTACACCAAATAGCACCAATGATATTAAGAGCACTACACCAAATAGCACCAATGATATTAAGAGCCCTACACCAAATAGCACCAATGATATTAAGAGCCCTACACCAAATAGCACCAATGATGTTAAGAGCACTACACCAAATAGCACCAATGATATTAAGAGCCCTCCACCAAATAGCACCAATGATATTAAGAGCCCTACACCAAATAGCACCAATGATATTAAGAGCCCTCCACCAAATAGCACCAATGATATTAAGAGCCCTCCACCAAATAGCACCAATGATATTAAGAGCCCTCCACCAAATAGCACCAATGATATTAAGAGCCCTCCACCAAATAGCACCAATGATATTAAGAGCCCTCCACCAAATAGCACCAATGATATTAAGAGCCCTCCACGAAATAGCACCAATGATATTAAGAGCCCTCCACCAAATAGCACCAATGATATTAAGAGCCCTCCACCAAATAGCACCAATGATATTAAGAGCCCTCCACCAAATAGCACCAATGATATTAAGAGCCCTCCACCAAATAGCACCAATGATATTAAGAGCCCTACACCAAATAGCACCAATGATATTGCTATTTGGAAGTTTTGCTGCGTGCCCAGGCACCTCTCTACTCTAATCTTCTTTAATTTTACATGTCTTGAACCCTTATTCATATGTATATGTATTCATATGTGATTTGATTTCTGTTGTTCTGGTATTAAAATCTGCCATATTCACTGAGAGCAGAATTGTTTTTGTTTGCAAGAGTACATATTCCATGTCAGTGAAATGAGTTTGCTCTCATGTGAATACGTGGAAAAATTCAATTTGTGGCTCACAAGTTCACCCATAGACCCACAATAGGGTTCAAAAGATTGTCTTCCAATGAAATGCTCCTAAAATGGATTAGCCTATTCTGGCCTACTTAAAGGTCATTGCTTCCTTTGAGAAGGTCATGGTTCTGTATTGTACGCGTTTCCACTGCATTGTTGTTATGAGTACTTTATTGTGGCTGTGTTTGATTTATGGTGGAAACACACATTCAGTGAGTCACGCTCACATGTATCAGTTTACCACCAATATGATTACAAGAAAAACAAAAATATTTATAATAATGACGTTCAGTCGCATACTGTTTCAAATTAGATGCGTTAGCACGTACATTTTCTAGACCTTATGCCAGTTACTTTAAAATGCAGAAGTATTCATATTAGAACTGACAGCTAACATTTTATAATGGTCCATTGCTTTAGCATGACAACGTTAACATTTGGTATTGTGGTAGTTTCAAATAACAGATGATTAGTACAGCAATGCAATAATAATCATTCTGAATAAAAAACCTATTTGTGAGAAAGTAAATGTAGCTGTACCTGGCACATCTTTCAGTTACTAAATAAAATGGTCAAGTGATTAAGTATAAAATTAGTAAATATATTTTGGTAAGTATTTGTCAATATCTCAACACAGATATCGATGATACCTCAAACACAAGCCTGATAATAAGGGATTTTTAACACCATTTAATATTAAAGTGTTAGAAATTCTAGAAAGTGGGTTCCAGGAGCTCCAAAGCTGTCCATTTATAGTAATACACAGACAAAAGTGTTCATGCAGGATTTGCATCACATCCTTTCTTTGTCAAACCATGTGGTACTTCAATGGATGAAAAGAAAGTAAAATCAAAAAACAGTCCCTTCACAAGTGAGCTAGACATTATTGGCCTTTGTTTATTTCAAACTAAAATAAATGCAAATAAAACTGTTTGTGTAAGGTATTCTGAGCACTTGTGTTCTGAAAGTTGAACACCTTTGGGAAGTATTGGTGGGTGCCCCTATAAAAGGATTAGGGTTACATATGCAATTATTGACCCAGTATTGTGTTTCAGCAATATTTACTCAAAATATTCAGTGTCATGGAGCTTTGCAGTTTACTCTCTTATAATGAATGTTTATGTAATAAGTAATTATGGCTCAGAAAAACTTAAATTAATGTTCATGCTATTGGATCCAAAGTGTTTTTTTTTAACTTATAGGTTGATTGACAAGCACTGCAATAACATGCTGGATTGATTGTGCCATAAAATGACGAAACGCAAGGAAAAATATAATATGAATACATTATATTGTACTAAGATTGTTGCTCTGACTTTGGCTTATTGCTGATTTATTTTTAACTGTTTGCTAAAAAATTTTCGCTACATGCCTTCTAGTTATTTTCATGGACATTTGTGTATTTCATGTTTTTATTATCTGTTGACTGTACATATTCACTCTGTTAGCTGGAAAGACTGGAAAGTGACACGTTAAGCTGCATAATCCACAGAAATAAGTGATCAGAAATACTGTAGGAAAGCAGACCCTGGATTAAATGAGTTTGAGTCTGATTTATTACTCCTTCAGATACGACCCATATAATCCCAGTCCACAAACATATAGTGCCTACTAGCTGCCCAATATCAGCGTGCCATTTGTGCAGCTGTTGATTTGCCAGTGTTTTGCAAATTGGCACCACAGTAGTCAGCTGGCGGACAGTTGAGGCAAGGCTGTTTTGTGATGAGAATCAGCTGTTAAAAGAGTAGAAAATAGTGGGTGAATGATCCTGTTGTTTGCAGACAGCTATAGCGCCCATTTGCTAAATTCTGGCGGAATGACAGCTGGCACTGGTGGCATTCCGATAGGTGCCTGCTTGCTGGAAGTGGGAAGTGTTGACTCGTACGGACAGAAATGTGGATGCAAATTAGAAAGAAAACCGGTTAAAATGAAGTGGAAAATAGTGTTGTTTTTGTTGTAGGGAAGAATCAGTCCGCATCCCTCAGCACACCTGCAGTTCAGACCACCTTCACAGCTGCTGCTAGACTTTCTGCCATGCTGAATGGGAAGGACCGGATCTGCGCAGGTGGCGTGCAAGTGGATCAGGAAAAGGACCAGATCTGCGCAGGTGGCGTCCAAGTGGATCAGGAAAAGGACCAGATCTGCGCAGGTGGCGTCCAAGTGGATCAGGAAAAGGACCAGATCTGCGCAGGTGCCGTGCAGTTGGATCAGGTAAGCGCTGAATGGGATAATCCAATCTTTACCGTTTCTATCTCTGGTATTCAAACAAATTGTTGAAATATGCTTGCCAATAAAAAAAATAATGATGCCAAAGGGTTCCCAAGTGGCACATCCACAAAACACGAAAGCAAATAAATAAATGAATGAAAATAGCCAGTACTTCTAGTTTTATGTTTACAGTACAGAAGGGCAATCTCAAAATTTAAATCACCATTTTCTATCTTCTAGTTTTGTAACGGAAATCTTTTGATTGAATATTTGACATAAAGAATACCTGGGTTAAATCACCTCACCCAAGTGTTTTTAGTTGTTGGACATTTTGTTGGTTTTACATCGGACGTATGACCTGTTGGCTGGCCAAAGTCACTTAGAGTTGGCTATGTGCATGTGTTCTACTGAAATCTATGGAAGGACAGTACAAAACACATTTGGAAAATTTGCAGTTATATAAAATTTTTACCTTTTTGACCCTAAAACCTACAAATGTACAGTGAAATATGGTACTGCATGAGCACAGAATAAACCTTATCTACCATCATTTAAAGCTACTTAACATACAGGGCACAACCCACTTCAGTTATATGCAGCCATGTAGGGCTGGTTCTAGACTGCTTTGGTTGGGGGGGCATGAAGAGATGTCGGTGGGGCACAAGGGGGGGAAGAAGTAGCGGGGGATTTGAGCCTTTTAAAACTCATTTCCTGCATTTCTACACAACCTCACACAGGGCATTTTCTAAAATAAAATGTTTACATGGTTGGCTAAATGGCTCTAAGTCATCAAGGGTCTGACGTATCAAACAAGGCTTAAACCATCACTCTGCTGCCAGAAATACAGTAGATATGGATGGATAACTTGAAGGGTTTCTTCTCCTGACTTATTTTTCCATAGAGTTCAATATGAAAATTTGTCAGGAGAAACAACCCTTAAATTGATCCATCCATATCTACTGCAATTAAAGGTTGGATTTTTCAAATTTTTTCAGTGTGAGATTAAGCTAATTCACCAAACGGTGAATTTTTTATAACCCTTTTTACTCATCTTTACCAGGGGTGCCAATAATAGTGGATGGCACTGTATATATATATCATTTTTTCATATAGGTTATATTTTATGCCTGAGACGCTTGGGGGCTTGCCTCTGTTGACGGCTGCCATTTCGCTATGAGAGTGATAGAGAACGTAAGAGAGAGAGAGAGACAGATATGATAGTGTATTTTAATATATGTGAAGTATTCCAAAGTTTGAGGAAAGTTGGGCTGACTAGCCAACACGCAGCAGTAGGCTAGCTAACACACACATACACGGGTGCGCACACACACGTGCAGCCAGCTAATGCAATGCTGCAGATGTTCCACAGAATCGCAGCTATAACAACTAGGCTAGATGCAACATGTAATCAATCTATTTAAAATCGAATCTCCCAGACGGAGACTCTCGCCACTGAGTAAGCTAGGCTAGTAAATATTATATCCTAAGCAATGCGTAACAGTTAGTTATCAAGAAGAGACAGCATAGATTGATCAAAGAAACTGACCTCTTTCTCTCGCTGTGTCTCCATGGTTTATATGGCCAAACCAACCAATCAGATAGGCCAATCAATTAGAGAAATATATTATTTCGATGTGGCATTTTTATGATTGGCCGAATCGTCTGTAGCTCTAAGTCTACTGATGGTGCTACGGGCGCCGACTTCACATTGTCGGATTTTTTTTTTTTTTTGCATTTGGCTTTGGGGGGGCAGACGGAGCATTTGCCCCCCCGTGCCCCCCCCCCCCCCCCCCCCCCAGAACCGGCCCTGCAACCATGTGATTTACATAGTTTTTTGTCCATAAATATCCTACCAGACACTGCTTAAGCATGTCTCCTGGGAAATTTAGCTAGTGCAGCCAATTTAATTTTGAAGATGTCTGAACTTTTCTTGCCTTCATCTTGACATATGAATCGGTATGGAGCTGTTTCCTCGAAGAGTCTCTGACGGGAGAGTGTGGGCCAGGAGGGAATTTGGCACAGTATATTTTATTGAGATTGTGAGGTCCCAGGTTGGTGTTGAATTTGTCTGGAATTTTAGCAGGTTTGATTTTGCTGAAGTTTAATTTCACTTAGTGGGCACTTACCCAGGCACGGACGTTAATGAAGTGCACAGATACTTTTGAACATATCCAAAGGAATTGTATCCTCATAATTATTGCATGAAAAACCACACAAGAGGCTAAGAATTAATACAGAGGGGGAATATATAGAGGGTCAAGAACACAGCTTAGAGGAGAGGGCTAAGGGGAACAGTTATTGGTACAGCTCATGGCATCTAAGAAAAACATTTTATGGCTGTCCCAGGGTTCCTAGCTTTGAGATCTCTAGATTCTATTGACACACTGACTACGCAGAGGGTCTTTACAGCTGGGAGAAAAGATGATCACGTTCAGTAAGGGTCGTCAGATATTCCAGCAGTTGTCCCTCTTGGAACCCCATCCGGGAGTATTGAAGGAACGGTTATGTGTATTGTTCTTGAACAGCATGTTCAAGAGTTTTAGAGATGAACAGGAAAAGAATGCACAAGAATTACAAATCCATGATGAATATTACAACTTTTTTGGGAGGTATAGAAGTCATGGGAGGGTTTGGACATTTTTCTCCTCAGTGATGTTGGCACGCTTCCTGTCACAGGTAGACGGCCTGGGTATGAAGTACAGCATCACCGGCGTGACAGAGGCCAGCTCACTGACAGAAAGCAGAGGATTGGACATCATGAGGGGAAGCCCCCCCAACGTGCCGGCCCTCTTCCTGGAGGCAGGCCCATCCGGTTCTCACGTGGTCCAAGCCGATGGGTGTGGGGGGAGAGGCACCCCCCCACACAGGGAACAATCGCCCCCCCCTGCTCCTTCCTTCCCCCCCCCCTTCCCCTCCTGGACTGAACCAGCCGCCTCTAACTGACCTGCTCAGACAGGGAGGAAGCCCCCCACAGGAGACGTGTGCTCTGAGGTAAGGATTTAAATATGAGCGTCTGTTATTACAGTGCAATCTGCATGCATATCTTAAGCATTTAATTTGTCTTATTTTGCTGTTGTAATGCTGTTTGTACCCGATTGCATTATTTGTTTGACAATTTGAATGAAATTATTTGCTAAAGTTTTCGTTTATGAGTGATGGCGTGTTATAGGACTGTTTTCTGAAAACAGAACATCCAGTGTTGCTGACTCATGGGTGAGCAGTACTAAAATGATACTATGTGGGAAAGTGAGTCCTTTAAAATTGACAGGAGGGTCTGACAAAGGTGTGGCCATCTACTGGCCAGTGGGGGTGCTGCCATATGTCCTTTGAGATCTACACCAATCAGAGAAAGCCACAAAACTTTGCTGGTGTCATTTTGCTAATCTCTTTGTGGATTAATTCCATGATTATTTCCATTTAAATTTGGAATAATACACTACCTTAGCTTTGGTTTTTTGGTCCTAAAAATAGACCACTATCTTACTGCAAAGTTGTTGAAAGTAGTCCACATCCTGTTTTTCTTCAACAAAAATTGAAATGCAGTTGGGTACAGAAAATTGAAACTTGGGCTCTAATGATATATTTCTGGCCCTAGCTTACGTTGTTGACAGTAGCCCCTGGTTTAACCCTAACACATTTTATGACGCCTTTTATGTTTGGGGTCAAATTGACCCCAAAACTTTAAATTGACACAAAACTATTTATTGACACTTTGTTTCACCTTTTGTGTGTCTCCTAATTGGCTAGCCTTGTAACCCGAAATATTTAAATGAAACATCTGATTTTAGAGCCTGAGGTAAGTGAAATTTTGTGAAGTTTAAAACTTGTATGGGAAAGTGTCACCTGAATCACCCACAAAAAATCTGAGATAAAAAATCTAAAAGGTTGTATATTTTCTTATACTTTTTACAGCTACCCCACACAACAACACCTTTGTAAGTTGGTCCAGGACTTTTGAAAACATAGCATTATGTTTGTTATCTAATTAGGAAAAGTCATATACTGTCAAGATGAAAAAATATTGTTAACTGATTTTATGTCAAACACTGAATCGGGTCAAATTGACCCTGAAGAGAATATGAGGGTTAAACTTTGTCTCCTTCTGAAATTAGGATACACTAAGTTGACTGATTTTTAGATCTTTTCAACCTAACCTGTCTTTTGGATATTTAATAAAGCTTTTGTAGTCAATTAAAAATTTGTGTTAATAACCTGGAAAGTACTGCATCCTGAAAGTTGAATCGATAGACTTTGCAAAAGATGATCTGCTTTTGTAATAAGTACAACTATTGGACACTCACTCACTGATTAACAGAATTCTGGACAATGACCCTTTTCTTTACTAAACCTGTAAAATCACTACCCTAACCAACAGAACAACATAGTCTTTTACTGAGTGCATATTTGACGCCAATTTAATTTATTTCTACCTGCATGTTTGTTGTAAGCTCAGTTTAGCCCATAGTCACTGTAGCTGTTTCCCCCCTGTTCCTCCACACATGCATCCATATGTTTGACTGAATGTTTCGCTTTAACCCATTCTACTCTGTCTGAAGCCCCGGCCTGCTGGCCCTGGAGGTAGACAGCGAGGAGGACGATCTGCTGGGGGAGACCCGCCTGTCCCACGTCCCCACAACCCCCCAGTGCAGCAGCATCCTGCAGGCCAACAGTGGGGATGAACAGGACTCATTCGAGGCTTCTCCTGAACTCAGCTGCAACCGGACCCACTCCTCCTCCTCTTACAACCATCCTCCCACAAAGGTGTCTATGTAGGACTTCTTAACAGGTCTTATACTCTATAAAATACAAAGAGACTTTATAATATTTTATTAATACATGGCACTACAGGATATATCAAAAAGTCTTTAAGGCATTTTCTGTGATTGGAAATGTGTTGATTTATTTTAAGTTAAGTTTAAGTTACTATCTAAAAGTTGCAAAGTGGAAAAATTGTCTTTAAATATCAGAATGCTGTTACATTGCCTTTTTTAATGTGTAACACTGTTTAGCTAATAGCAATAGGGCATCATAGTGTGTCATAGATTGAGTACTGGACTCTTAACCCGACATTCCTGTATTGTGATATGTTTTAAATAAATAATCACTTAAAGGTAATCTCTCATATTGGGTACTGGTATTGTTAGATCTAATCGTTATATTAGGCTATATGATGGCATCTGCTGAGACATTAATTATTATTAATTATTAGTTGTCAGGTTGCAAATGACATGGTTGGAATTTTTGCAGGATTTCCGGGACCCAGGTATTCGCCTACGGTCCTACTCCTCACCAAAGATCAGCCTGGTGCGCTCCCGTTTCACCCGCGACTCTGCCATCTCCGACCTCAGTGAAGGTCAGTATAAGTAATTCTCACTGACCGGGCCTACAATTTAATTGCACTGAGTACATAGCAGCCACAAAAGACAGATTTTTTAGAAACTGACTGGAAATGGTTTTCCATATTTGAATAATTTTCCGTTTGACATTAATCAGAAGGCACCTTTGTGTGTTTTCCTTTGTAATTGTGGGAACCAGGACAAATGATGTACTGTGTTTTTATATACCTTTGTGTGATTTTGGGGTGAATAGGATATGCTATAAACCTCCAGTGTACCATTTGCAGTGTTATAAACGTTGTGGTTGAATGAGTTTTTAGAGGCGTAGGTTCTCAATCATTAATCTTGTAAGGTGTTTTTGGCATAGAATATAATGCTCAATTACAGCCTCTTTGCATCTAACTGTTATTCATGTTAGTGTGAGTGACATTATGATATTGAGTTTTGTAAGTGGGGCATGTAGTTTTATTGAGGGCTGTGTTCCAGCCCTGTAGATGGCCCCTCCATCCCAGAGTCCCGCTGTAGATCTAAATCAGTGTCACTGCTGAATCCTCTTAGTAAGTAACTAACCACTCCAGCTGGATCAGGGTGGAACCCACCCAGTTAATAGCATTTAATTCCCAGCACTGATCCGCAGGGGGGGGCACAATCACGTACCGAACGAGGCTCATTTAGCTCTGAAAGCATCTAGCCGCCCTTTCCATGGCAGTGACATCATTGCAGTTGTGCGGGGGTGGGGTGACCGTTGGGGAGGCCATGTTCCATGGTGACATGGCTACAAAGTGTTTGAACTGATTATAATCCACTGAACTAATTAGTCTGTGAACCAGACTCTGAGAGTATGGGCCTGGTTTCAGTCAAGATTTACGCACGAATAAGTAAATAAATGTAAGTGCTGTTTTACCTTCACAATGGTTTAGTGAGTCCAGGGATAACCATTAATGAGAAAAAAATGTATGGGTTTGTTTTGGGGAAACTAGCTCTAACACTACCAATGAAAGTATGAAAGCTAAGGACAAAGTGAGTGTGGGAATCCCAGCCAAGATCTGGGCAGAAAACAAATCAGGCGTGCATTTTGAACCTGTGATGTGGTTTATTGTTGTCTTTTGTTCCGTAGACCTCATTGTTCCTGACTATGTCTTCCCTCTCTCAATGTGCTTATCAGTTTTAAAACAGCTGTTTTCATTGTGTAATGAGCATTGTGTAATTCCATTAGCTGTTTACCCCAACTGCATCAACATTATATTAGCATTATGATTCACTGGAATGATTATGTGTCCCTTTGGGGCTTTTTAAAATATTTCTTTACTAAAATCATTACATTAATTATATTAATGAGTTATGCACCCATGAGAAATGTGTGGTTTTATTTGGTTTGTTTTACGCACACACGTGTTTGTCTTTACTGTTTGCAGAACAGCGCACCCTCAGCTTGTCCGAACAGCCCACAGAGAAAAGGTATTTTCCTGGCTTTTTAAAACAGAAAATATAATAAAAAATAGAAATATGTCCCTCTGAATTTATGTCCGTTCAGTCAAACTTTCTCTTTTAGAGACCTATGTGCACTTATAAGACAACCCTATGACAATCTTCCCATTGTAATGACCATCACTGATACACAAGACGCTGCTGAAATATGAGACATTTAATTTAGCCTGGAAAATGTGAAATAATGACATTTGGGATATAAGATTGCATCTGGATGGCTGACTTTTTTTTCTTTTTAATGGCGTTTAGCTGTAGCTGTTGTTTAGAGTTTACGTCGATCCATGCCAAATTGGAAAATAATGGGTTCCTAGCAGTGGCAATATGGCTGCTTGTCTCCGTGGCGACAGGGGGTTGTATTGACGTCTCTCTCTGTTCTCAGCTCTGCGCTGCAGGAAAGGGGGTTGTTTATCCAGGGTTATTCTGAGGTTGTAATGACACAATTTGCAGACCTGCATTTCTCCTACAGGAAGTGTGTCATGTCTGAAGACTTATGATATAGACCTGCAGCAGAGACAGCAAGCTTATTTGTGTAGCACACACTCCTGCTTATCCACCTGCATATAATGCCACTGAACTTTAATTGCTATTAAACAGCAAATTTTTCGCTACTCTGTGCACTCTGACTTACTTTGGTGTTTTAATCAGATTACAGGAGCCACATGTATAAAACTCTTGAGTACAAGAATGCGTAGAAGAACGCTCAGGGTGAAAGTAGGAAATCTGCTTGAAAAAAGTTTCAATCTTTGCCTTTCTGTCATGGTGTCGCCATATCACACAGACTCCAAACATTGCGTACGTATGGTGTCCATCGTGTGCAGAGGTACGCAGATTCTCACAGCACGTGTTATATTATACATCTGAATTTCTGCGTGGAAACCCGCTTACGCGGCTTTCTGAGGGCATTTTTCTGCTCAGCACTGTTTATACATGTGGCCCCTGGTCTCAACGCTTTTAAGCATAAATGTTGTTGTAATTAATGCAATTATTTCTTTCAGAAGGAAAGGATTAAAAAAAAAAAAAGCTGCTAATATGTTTGCCCTCTTTGTCCTATTGCTAAGTAGTTCAATGTAGCATCTAAGCTGCAAATGGAATGTAATTGGTCAGTGGGCTGACAGTAGATATGACGCGCTGTTTGTTCCTGAGCTTATATTAAAGTATCATTTCTGTTCATTAAAATGCCACTAGGGCGGCACGGTGGTGCAGTGGTTAGCACAGTCGCTCACTCACCGCAAGAAGGTACCGAGTTCGAATTCTGGCCGAGGGCCTTTCTGTCCGGAGTTTGCATGTTCTCCTCGTGTGGGTTTCCTCTGGGTACTCCGGTTTCCTCCCACAGTCCAAAGATTGCAGATTAGGCTAATTGGAGACTCTAAATTGCCCGTAGGTATGAGTGTGTGAGTGAATGGTGTGTGTGCCCTGCGATAGATTGGCAACCTATTCCTGCCTCTCGCCCAGTGCATGCTGTGCAGGCTCTAGCCCCCCCGCGACCCTGACCAGGAATAAGCGGGTTAGATAAACTAACCATTTATATCTGTTGTCATTACAACATTCCACCATTTATCTCACTACAAATGAAAAATACTCAATATGATTGAGACTTGCTGTCTTTTAACTGATCTCCTTTTTGATACCTGTTGTGGATATTATAAACTACATAATCACAGAGAACAAAAGAACATGAGCAGAATTAAGGTAAAATTTATGAAAGAGAGGTGGCAGTTTTTTTGTTGTTGTTTTTAATTGCGAGTTCGGCCTGGCTTTGCAATCTTTTAAACCTCATCATAATCGCAGTCTCTTAATTCTTAAGCATGCTCACAAGAATAATATCCAACATGTCATCCAATGCATCACAGCAGCAACATCATCAATCTGTCGTTCAATAAAGTACTTTTGCTCTGACTTTCTCAACATGATTCCTGAAGGACTCTAACATTACATTGCAAGCATTTGGCAGACGCTTTTATCCAAAGCGACTTACAATAAGTGTAACATGTAGCATTAGCCCTTTTCATTACATGTTCCTCTTATAATTGCCCATTACTGGCACATTTTACTATAGCTTTGAAAGATTGAACCTGAAATAACATTACTGGCAGTGTCCAAGACCGACAATGGAGAGCACGTAACCCCCTCCGCTCATGCCTTGGCAATCTAGGAATACTGTGCTGTTTCCTGTAGGGAGATAAGATTCCGTAAAAGGGCACAGTCGGCCGAGGACGAGGGCAGCTCAGCTCTGGCCAACTCCCTGCAGCACCTCACCCTCTCCGAGTTCCTCAAAGAGTATGTGGGCGGCCGCTGGGCTCCGCGCCGCGCATGTGTAGGACAGCCAATCATAACCCATTAACCGGTCTGCCGTCAGTCACTGTCCTACGTGCGTGCTTCACATGCTTGTGACCTACCCAACTGTCCATAACAAAGCTTAACATACAAGCCCCGCAAAGCCTTTAGCATGCAAAGTCATTACCAGCCCTAACCACACCCGCATCTCAGAACCACGTTAATGATGACAGACTCATTATTGGTGAGAAGAGCTCCTACTTTAGCTATACCACCCTGAGGTACTGCCCATGTATATCTTAAATTCCTTAAATAAATGGAGTTATCTTAAATAAAATAAATCCTGTGTTAATTAGAATTTAATTGGTGTGTTATGGCTTAGTGGGAGTTTTTCTTTCTTTGGCTTTTGTGTTGCATGTAGTGTACTGTAAGCATCATCGTAGACATTAACTCCGTTCACTAGTAGTGGTTTATTGCCAGGAATGCTAACTATGTCATATTAAAATGAATTTTGACAAGCTGATGCACGTGTGAAGTGTACCGTGAGCTTCCTAAACTCAGGATCAAATTGTGGAAGATGAGGTAACTGTTATGATACATAATTTCTCCATGTGCAACAAATATGTATGGTATGCACATTTATTTCAATGACACAATGAATGACTTGCATACCACATATTTTAATTGTTTAGCAATAGAAATGGCCATATTTATAGAGGTCATAATTTATAACTAGACATTATGACCCTTTTAAATGTGTGATTTTTGTGGTGCAATTTGCTAACCCACAAACAGAATCGAAGACGAAGAGTGGGATAAATATATAATCCCCTCCAAGGCGGAGTCAGAGAAGTACAAAGTGAGTCGCACCTTCAGCTTCCTGAAGAACAGGATGTCTAGCACTCGCAACAAGAACAAGGTAAAATGAGAAATACATAAAAAAATATTATTTTGTGTGATTGCTGAACTCACTAAACTGTGTGTGTGGGAAAAAAGGTTTAACACTGCATTTTTTTCTTGCATTTAAAAGGCTGATGGCTCTGTGTGTTTATATATGTAAGGGGGTTGTTGGTGCTCTGGCTTCAAAGTCTTCCTTTTTGAAGGGGCAGAACATCCTTGATATCAAGGGGTGTGGTCAATGTTTTGATTTGAAGCCAAAATGAATGCAAATCAACGATCATGAAAACCACACTTGTTAGAATAGCCAGGGCCACAAGAATAGCCAGGCCTTTCCAAAAGGGAAACTCTGGAGGCAAAGAACCAGCAATCCCATAGAACACTGCACCATTTTTTAAAAGGCCCTAAATTGGAGACTCTAAATCGCCCCCAGCCTTTTTTAAAGCAAATTTTGAAACAGGAACCAAATGAGAGGTGTTCTTAATTACCCATTCTCTGATTTTTGAGTTCATGTTTTTCCAGTGAAGGCTTCCTTCAATTGTAAGTCTAAACTAAGGTAAATTGTTGATTGAATCAGGTCTAGTAATATTGTTCACTATTTAATCCATTCACAATGTGTTTTTGTCCTTTCAGGAAGACTTTCAAAAATATCTTACTTTTTTCTCAAGGATGTTTTGTTCATTTCAATAGCCTCTGGACATCTAATGTAGTGTAGGAAGAAATAGAATGTGTCATTTATTTTAATAACCTGCTCACTATTCTATTGGTTATTGCAGTACCCACTGTGAGGTGTGTTTTAAGAGGGAATTTAAATTCAAGCGGAAGTCATTTTAGGCCATGTCCAATTTAAGAACCTGTAAAACCCTCTATTAAGTACTGAGGACAAAACAAGTTTGGTGTCATAAGAATCATTTTCTAAACAGCACCTTGTTATAGTTTCCGTTTAGCCTCAATTACCCAATCAGCCTGTTGACTGAACATCGTCTCTAATATAATTTTTGGCCCAAAACCAGCTCCTCACCCTGACGTACAGCAGCTGTGCCTTGAGTGGACTTTAATAAAGCAAACATGAACAGTTAAAGGGGCCATTTTGCTCCAGTGGATTCAGGCTGAATATCTGTCTCTGGTTCACATTTCCAAGGCAAAGGGGAAAGAGAAAGACGGGAAGGAGAAGGCAATGAACGGACACCATTTTGTGCAGGGGGCTGGCTCAGCTCTGACGCTCTGCCTGGTCTGTGACAAGCCAGCTGCAGGAAAGGAACTTCTTCAGTGTTCCAGTGAGTATTGTCCTCTCCGCTTCCTGTGTTTGTGTTCCACCAGAGCCCTGTTTTACACAATCCCGCTCCCTGTTTTACACAAACAGCTTCCTGTTTTACACAATCCAGGGAGCATGGTCTGTCACCTCATTAACTGAAGGATGGAATGCAGCTTCCATTGTTGCAAACTTCCAATTGCTGCCACTTTAACATTCCAGAGTTAGCATAACTTTCAGCCTTATTCAGCCTATTTTAATGACCATTTCTGTTTTGGAATTACTGTTATTATTGGTAACAGAAAAGTCAGTATGTATTTACGTATTCAAAAGTGAAGATATTATGGGGTGTCAGATGGGATGTCCAGCTAAAGCACTCATATCTCATAGTTCAGTGGTTTGCCCCTGCAGTCTTCCTGTGACTGCTGCATATGTAACACAGCCTGGATACCTGCAGTCTTCCTGTGACCGCTGCATATGTAACACAGCTTGGGTACCTGCAGTCTTCCTGCGACCGCTGCATATGTAACAGCTTGGGTACCTGCAGTCTTCCTGCGACTGCTGCATATGTAACAGCTTGGGTACCTGCAGTCTTCCTGTGACCGCTGCATATGTAACAGCTTGGGTACCTGCAGTCTTCCTGCGACCGCTGCATATATAACAGCTTAGGTACCTGCAGTCTTCCTGCGACTGCTGCATATGTAACACAGCTTGAGTACCTGCAGTCTTCCTGCGACCGCTGCATATGTAACAGCTTGGGTACCTGCAGTCTTCCTGCGACTGCTGCATATGTAACACAGCTTGAGTACCTGCAGTCTTCCTGCGACCGCTGCATATGTAACAGCTTGGGTACCTGCACTCTTCCTGTGACCGCTGCATATGTAACACAGCTTGGGTACCTGCAGTCTTCCTGTGACTGCTGCATATGTAACAGCTTGGGTACCTGCAGTCTTCCTGCGACTGCTGCATATGTAACAGCTTGGGTACCTGCAGTCTTCCTGCGACTGCTGCATATGTAACACAGCTTGGGTATCTGCAGTCTTCCTGTGACCGCTGCATATGTAACACTGTTCTCCAGCACAATGGCTGCACTAAAGGGGTGGAGGACGGGTCAAAAGTTACAACAGGCCCTTCTGAATTATATTGCATGCAGAGCTCAGTGGTTTGCAAGGGCTACAGGTTTGTTAATGGTCTACAACTAGATTATATGGCTGTAAAATACTGTGGAGCTCTACAGAGATGTAATGCTGTATGATGTCAATTCCTTTTCAGACTGCACCATTAATGTCCATAAAGGCTGCCGAGATTCTGCCACAGCATGCATGAAGGTAATGTGTCCCTGAGCTGAGAATGGATGAAATGTCTGCATGACTGAAATGGAATGCTGGGAATGATATGCACATCATAACATGAAGTTCCACATAGTTGTTCAGTGGGTTGTCCTTGTCAAATAATCTTTTTTCCCAATGCTCTAATGAAGCAGTAATGGATTAATAGTTGAGTAGTGTGTACACTTAGCAGTCAATTATTAAATCAAGACAGACAGTGTGTTTTACACAATTCTGAATGGATCTTGCTAAACTTTTATTTGTCTCTCTCTCTCTCTCATTATAATATTATAATATGAAGAATGATTGCTGAAATATTGTGCAAAGCAAATGTTTAGAAAGTTTTGACTTTTATTTATTCACACAGAAGCCTCAGGACAAGCATGCGGTAATGATGAAAAACAAGACAGCAGCCCTCCCACAGAGTAAGTTAACCATTCCCTCTGTCCGTTAATGATTATCACCACATAGGGGTCTCATGGCAGAATAACTCCTGGGCACACAGCTGTGACCTTGAGGGACAGAGACAGTATCAGATCTAACTGAAGGTTTTCATCTGTTTGAGTCCTGTATAGCACAAAGGTGGAATGTAGGTTTTTAAAGTTTTCACATGGACCAGTAATAGTACAGAGATCTGAAATGTGGATGCCAACACATTCTCCCCCAATACCAAAATAATAATTCAGACTAATGGCACTGTCTGCACAATGATAATGACGCACAGTTCATAGGAAATTGTTTAACAGTAAGCTGCTGTGCAAATTCAATTTACAAAGCCCATAATATGACACGACTTACAATAAAATGTCATGTCTTGCTGTTATGGAATACAAATACATGGAAAAAGCTGCAATGTTCGGGGAAGGGAGATACCAGAGATAAGATATCTGAAGATTTTGGCGTAGAAACAACAACATCAATATCAAAACTTTGAGAAAAAAAGATAAACTTTGCATTCAAGTGCTGAATACTGATGGGTGGACTAAACCTCATACTCTTATAACATGGTAGGGCTGTCTGTATGTCTGTAGCTAAACTGAGTTAACTTGAGAAAGTTAACTGAAGTTAAGTTATGAAGTTATGGAATTCTTAAATTGAATGTTTATGAAGTAATATAATTATTCATTCTAAACACTAAACTACATAAACTTTTCAAATGCTTAAAAATGTCTTACTGTATTCAATAGATTAAGATACACATTTAGTGTTCATTCATAGAAAAATTAAGTAAATAAGGAAGAGGCCTTGAATATCATTTGGAAGTGGCTGAATGTGATGGGCATATTGAATTTTTTATTTTACCACGTTCTTTGCCCTGAAGTTCAGGTTGCACAATACAATGTCATAACATTCTTTAAATATTGGCTGTTAATCGAACACATTGGCCGATTTTAAGCTGATTTCAAGTTTAAGCTTTTCGGTCAGTGCATACTCTGTACTGGCTCTCACCACCAGGGTGAAGGAAGCAGCCATTTTCTCACCTCACAGGCTCTCAATATTACTGACCCGTGTGTCGCCCAGGTTCAACAGGGAGGGAGAGTATGCCAGTATGTCACATCAACTCCTCTGCCTCCCTACCAACCATCACATCCAAAGACAGGAAGGAACCAAGCATCCCCCTCTCCAAGAGCCTGTCCATCACCACAGATCGGTGAGTGAGTCCATACCCCCCATATGTGTCACATGTGTCGCCCATGATTTTTTAACAACCTCATATTCCTGCTTTCA
Source organism: Synaphobranchus kaupii (assembly GCA_029718625.1). Lineage (NCBI taxonomy): Eukaryota > Metazoa > Chordata > Actinopteri > Anguilliformes > Synaphobranchidae > Synaphobranchus > Synaphobranchus kaupii. The sequence goes on from CM056376.1 coordinate 32,059,227, forward strand.
TTTTTTACCCAATTTAGAATATTTTATTTCCCAATTTAGAAAGCCCATTTACAATTGCAAGCCGTCCCACCACTAGAACAGTGTATTAACTCACAATCACTCACAATTTTTCCATTATAAGAAGGAGACAGTGCTCTCACTTAGGGCGATACACTGAGGACAGTGGCGGGGGTCAGTGCTCTCAGGGTGATACAGCGAGGATTGGGGCGGAGTCAGTGTCAGTGTGCTTCTCTTTGCAGGCGGCTGAGTGATGGTGTGGAAGCTGACTCAGAAACCAGTGCTTGGAGGAACGGCTCTCAGTCTGAGGAGATCCAGCAGATCATGGAGTCTCCATCTGCCAGCTCCTTTATCATTGAAGGTTAGGCACAAGCTCCAAGTTTCTATCAATAACATTGGTGCACCAAAACAAATTATGCATTTTATTTTCTAGTGGAATTATCTAACTGTGCCATATTTTAGCATGAGGTAGCTATCACAGGTTGTCAACAGACAAGCCTTCTTTAAGACACAGACACAGATCTCTTTTTATATGCCTTTTTGATTGTAGTGTAAAAGTCAGAGGTTTGTTCCACACAGATGCTCCACTGCGCAGTGACCTCAGGGCTGATTTACTGGACTATGAGGCAGAATCCTGGAGTCTAGCTGTAGACCACAAGTTCTGTAAGAAACACGATAAACGGGTCATCAAGAGACAGGATGTGATTTACGGTGAGCTCCACTGCCTGCACAAAGGCTGCCTGAATCTCAGCTATGAAAAGACATTCCTCACGTTTGATACGTTTTGATATGATAGTATCAAAACTTGCTTGACGTTTTGATACAATAGAGTAAGAGCTGCAGTAGCTCTCAAAGCCGTTGCTACAGATCCCAGTTAAGGTTGTTATGGCAACACATCTATATTATGAAATCAAAAGACAAGCTTTTCCTTTTAGAGTTTGGCTGAGCATCTTTTGATTTTGCCCTGGAATATGTGATTTCTATTTAATCATACCTGTCATCACCTCAGCAGATGTATATTCAGTAAAATTGCAAGGGTTAAATTAATCATAAGAAATAATACCAATTACAGAAAAGTATTGATTTCATACTGGATTTCTGTCTTAATATTTAAGGCCGAAGCACTTTGGTTAAATTGAATATGGCCCCATAGTTTTGCTACCAATGCAGAGTGCTGTTTTCCAAGCTCTATTGAATTATTATATGGATGGATGGATGGATGGATGTGAGCAGGGATGAAAGTTGTGCATTTGGTACGTTAATCTGGATGTGAGCATGGATACAATGGATCATGTGGGCATGGATGTGATGTGTGTCATTGGTACATTTAAGTCATCATGCTATGAATGTGAACAAGGATGTGCTGCAGTGCATTGGTATATTTAATTTATTATGCATTGAATGTGAGCATGCCTTGTCTCCACAGAGCTGATGCAGACGGAGATGCATCACATCCAGACCCTGACCATCATGGCAGAGATCTTCCGTAAGGGCATGAAAGAGGAGCTCCAGCTCGACCACTACACGGTGGACAAGATCTTCCCCTGCCTGGACGAGCTCTTTGACTTCCACAAGAGCTTCTTCTGTGCCATGAAGGAACGGCGGCAGAGCTGCACTCAGGAGGACAACAGCAGGAACTTCTGCATCGACAGGATTGGGGACATCCTGGTGCAGCAGGTGCGTTGCACCCAGCCACAGAAACAGATGCCTCTCACAATTGTTCGCTTGTGGGCGTGTGTTCGATTTTTAAAACATCGTGTTTGTTAATTTATATCGATTGGATTATATGGGAAATCCCCACACAGCAATAATTAACGATAATTCTCCATGACAGAACTAGGAGTGGGGAAATAGAATTTGAAAAGAGGAACAATTTATAAGTCGGATCTTTAATTTCGCCTCAGGACGCAATTACAGAGCTTATTCACGTGAGTTCAATTTGAAGTTGATTTGATATTTATAGACGTAAGTACGTACGTACGACAGACGTACGCTATTTTAAACAAGCACAGCCAATTTTATAAATAATGCTTACGTGCATTTAAAGAAATGTGCTTACGTTAAAGTTAAAGATGACGTCAAAGTACTTTTTTTTCTAAATGAGGCCCCTGGAGTTTGCATGGACTGAACATAACTGGCCTCATCCCTCTCAAGCTAGTGTGGGTTTAAGTCAAAGTTCCTCGGGCTACTCTTGCGTTAGCCCCTCCCAATGACATGCCAGACACCCACAAACTTCCAGTTGTTGTCAGTAAAAGATATTCCTCTCCTCAGATTGATACTAGCTCGTTTGTAGTAACTTGTAGTCTGTGTGGAAGGTAGTCACCGGCTCATAGACAAATGGCTTGGAGGAGTACACAGTCTACACTTGTTTCATCTATTGCATGGGTGTGGGTGGCATTGCATTCATTTGAGAAGCACAACTGGCAATGCCAGATTTGGTTGAGTAGAATAAAAAGGCTCATTTAAAAAATGTAAACCCATGGACAATGTTGGAAGTATAAAGCATTTATCAAATGCTTGTGTAAGGGTTATTTGATTGGTGCTTGATATATCTAATTAAAAACATTTTCCTGGCTTTACATTTTAAACATACCCTCAGGCAGCATGACACGCTTGCATAAACGCATTATGGTCCAGGTCAGTTTCACCAGTGTGCTTGTGCTGCACATAGCTATTGCAGTTTTAATCCTCACATATTCAGTGAAGTGTTCTTTGGATTTAGTTTTCAGATGAAAACGCGGCAAAGATGAAGCAGGTGTACGGGGAATTCTGCAGTCACCACACAGAAGCGGTGAACTTCTTCAAAGAGCTCCAACAGCAGAATAAGAAATTCCAGGCCTTCATCAAAGTACGTTCTCTACCTCACTTTGTTGCCTTCAAGCTTTGTGCACATTTCAGTTTCTGCTGGGTTCAGTGCTGTGATTTAATAATTTAATTTTTCCCCAGCAACAAAGTAATAACTCTTTGGTAAGGAGGAAGGAGATCCCAGAATGCATCCTGCTTGTAACGCAGCGTATCACCAAATACCCTGTACTGCTGGAGAGAATCCTGCAGCACTCTCAGGGTCAGTTTGCCTATCTACTGCCCACTAGTGTTAAAACATGATATCACATACAGTCTTACACTATCTGCTCTTAAAGGGTAACTATGCGCTAGATCAAATTTTTTTAGCTGTAAACATGTTTGTATGCCTACCTTATAATTAAACTTATTCATCCACTCTGTTATTTCAATAATTCTGAAATAATATTGTATATCAGAAGAAACCGTCTTGGTGCTGCCCTCTAATGGTTGAAATTGTATTTCCGCTCCCCCCCAATCGTGATGTCAGAGTACCTCTTTGGAGTACCTCTATGTCATACGGATAATTTTTGCAGCCCACTTTCCCTATGGAAATAGCCGACGCACTACGGTCCTTTGTTTCGGCTCCACGTTTTTAAGCCGGCCCATCATGGCGGCCTGTTCATAAACTCTTTTATTCTACCTAAACAGTCCACTAAAACATGTTTCTGAAAATATTTGTGGTAAGAAATAGGCTGTGCAGTTGCTGAATCTTGATTCATATTTGATCTGCAATGTCTAGTTTAACAGTTTGATATGAGTTATACAAAATCATTTGCACATTGTACATTCATGTATGCAAATGACGATAAACACACCTCCTCCGCCCCTCCACCCCTCTCACTCACCCCACAATGTATTTTTCTAAATTGTGTCATAGGCAGAGACAGGCTGAGACAGTGAGTGCACTTACTCTTTAAAAGCACATGGAGATGGGCACAAATTGCCACCATTATTGTGCGGTGAACCTTGTTCAGTTCTTGTTATGAATCTCCTGGAGGCATTCAGTGTTCTTTCAAAGGACAATAAATGATCTATGATCAATGTCGTCATTAACTAAAATGCTCCAGTTGATTTACTATTGAAATGCTCTCAATCAACTCTATTATTGTTAGACTGTCATGTTAAAATACAATGAAAGAAAATTAAACTACTACTACAAACTATGTATCAAAACACTTTGAATCAATCCTTTCATATCATTTTAAATAATCTACCTACATCATGGTCCCTTTGGTAGTAATTCTCCCAAACATTATTATATAACATATTAAAGTAATCCAAGGAATACATGTAGATGTATGCTAATCCCTGATTAAGAGACATTACACAGGCGATCGTTTAGCTATGCCTGAGCTCTTCCGGATGCTAACAGGCATTGGCCTTTTCCCACAGAGGGCACAGAGGAGCATGTAAACCTCTCCAGGGCCTTAACGCTGATCCGGGATGTCATTGCGGCTGTGGACCTGAAGGTCAGCGAATACGAGAAGGAACAAAAACTTCTGGAAATTCTCAACCGCATGGAGAACAAGAGCTTCACCAAGCTGAAGAACGGGCACACCTTCCGAAAGCAGGAGCTGCTGAGCCAGGCCAGAACGCTGAAGCACGAGGGGCTGCTGTACTGGAAGACTGCCACAGGGAGACTGAAGGGTAAGCAGCCCAGCATCATCAATTACTCTGACTTCCACTGCTCTGGTCTTAATCTGACTTTGCATCTGCTAGGGTTAGCAACAGAGATGGCATTTTCAGTATGATTGATTAATCATACTTAATCACTGGTCTTAATCTTCGTGTATCCCTGGGTCAGCAGCAAAACTCGTGTCTACAATATGATCGATTTGTCTGAATTTAATTTCTCAAGTTTTAACCTGGGCTCAGCAGCAAAGTTGGCTTTTACAGACACAGTTGGTTCCTATTTTCAGTAGTACCTTGACTTTGTGTTTCCTCTCTCTTTGATCAGATATCCTGGCTCTCCTTCTTACCGATGCTCTGATATTCCTACAAGAAAAGGACCAAAAATATATATTTGCTGCTGTGGTATGTCACATGGATCACATACGTATAATAATTTTTAGATTTCAAAATTAGTTCAAAATGTTAAGGGCTATATGAATGTCAGGTGACTATACTGTTTAACATTTGATTACTATGATTGAGTGGTTGTGTTCTGATCCCTCTTCAGTTAATGTCTAAATGACAACATTGTTTCCCAATCAGGACCAGAAACCCCCAGTGATCTCACTCCAGAAGCTGATCGTGAGGGAAGTGGCCAATGAGGAACGAGGGATGTTCCTGATCAGTGCGTCGGTGGCCGGCCCAGAGATGTACGAGGTCCACATGACCTCCAAAGAAGATCGAAACAACTGGATGAGGCTGATCCGGGAGGCAGTGGAGAGGTGTGGCCAGGCTTGTCATTGGATGGGGAGAGGGAATGTGGATTCCCATGATCAGCAGAGCAGGGCACATTGCCAGAGATTCTATCCCTCACCTGGAGAACAGTTTAAAATGAGAAAACCACGTTTCGTTTTGTGTTCTTTTATGCATATTTTTTGTTCCTTAAGATATAAGCCAAGCACTTCTGATCCCAAATTTAATCTACAGATTGACTGGACCCTTGCTTTTCTTAACGCTCACACCTTTCCAAATGCCTTTAGTTGTCCTGAGGAAGAGGAGGAGAGAATCAGCGAGTCTGAGGAAGACAGGCGGGCAGCTGAAGTCCGCGCCCAAAAGATCCTGAAGCTACAGGGTGAGAGAGAGACTCACTTTTAAAATAAGCATTTAGAAATGAGCCGTAAGAATGTCCGAATGCATTCTACTTTCAAACCCTTTTTGCTGGAAGCATGAAACTCATTTCTCCTCATACCCTTTCAGTGATTTGAAATGGAACACGGTATGTGTATGGCAGTATCTGATGTTCACACGAGCATCTTGGGGTGTAATGTGTACAGAGACACTGAACTCCCAAGACCAGCAGATCTGTGCCGGTCTGGAGGACAAGCTGAAGATCTACGCTGAGCTGAGGGGGATGAGTGTGAACGAGGAGCTGCTCCCCGAGACCCACCTGCTCGTCCGGCCAGATTCCGATGAGGTTCCCCAGGCGACAGCGCTGCTCACCGCTGCTCTCAGAGAGGGTGAGATAATCTGGCACTGTTGTCCCTTTTCCTTTCCAGATCTCCTGTCCCTGCTGTCTTAATTTATTTAAACACTTCCTGTCCCTGCTGTCAACCTTCCTTTCAAGACTTCCTGCTTCCTGTTCCTGCTGTCCTGCTTCTTTTAAACAGTTTCTCCTGGCCTGGCTGTTCCACTTCATTTCATAGTTTCTTTATTATTATGACCATGACTGAGGAGTTGTAGATTGCCGTAGTATCGCCCAAGAAGACAAGGTGTGAGTCAGCATGGTATTCCCCGCCTCTTCACTCAATAGCAGCTGCTATGGTTGATTGTGTACAATTGTTGCAATAGCTGTGCCTTAAACATACACATGAAAAATAAAAATAACAGCTGTCTGTACATTAAAGCCGTAAGCCTTACCGTGACAGTGCTATGTCCCTTTCAATACAGCGGAGAAGCTGACCGCCACATTAACCTCACAGCCTGGCTCCTCCCCCAATGTGTCCCAAGAGAGCCTGGATGAGCCCAGCTCCCCTGTAAAGCTGTCCAATCACAGCAGCTTCAGCAGTTTCCAGGACTCTCCCCCTGAATGTAATACTACACCCACTCCTAATACTAAAGTAATACACTTTATTTTTTGAGCATCCTGCCCAAGGCACGGTGCAGTATGGTATAAAATATTATTACATTATTCTGATATATACAAGAATAGAGAAGTCATGGAATTATAAAATACTGTACATGTTGAACCAAACAAGATATGAACACATTCAGTAAGTCTGAAATGCCCCATTTTACATATTTTACATTTTAGTTGGTTATATCCAACAAACAATAGATCTCTATGTTCTGTTGTAAAAGTGGTTGAAATGGTCATCATAGGTCTGCACTTATTCTTTTCTAATTTCTCCTCGTAATAATGTTTTAACTGTTTTTTCAGCTGATTATCTGAACACCCAAAGCTCCAGCTCACTGTCCATGATGTCTGACTGGGAGAGCAGAGATATGGAGTGGGCCGATTCCTTCATTTTACAGTCTCTCGCTCAACTTAAGAGAGGGGATGTCAGCAGTAATAATTTAGAGGTGCAGTACTAACCATGTTACTCTCCATATTAATTTAGAGGTGCAGTACTAACCATGTTACTCTCCATATTCATTTAAAGGTGCAGTATTAACCATGTTACTCTCCATATTAATTTAGAGGTGCAGTACTAACCATGTTACTCTCCATATTCATTTAGAGGTGCAGTATTAACCATGTTACTCTCCATATTAATTTAAAGGTACTGTATCCACCATATTACTCTCCATAGTTATAAGAAAGACATTTCACTGTGAAGGTAAATTATGCATAATGCACAAAGCCTATTTATAATTTTTTATTGTGTAGGTATATGGAATTAATGCAGGATTTATTTTTGTATTTTTAACAAACATTATTTAGTCATCGTACCTCACTGTGGGCCCTTTTGATTTATTAGAAATTAAATGAGATCCATCTGGAAGGAACTTTGGGAGCCTTCGGTGTCCATTTAGTTTAACTCAAAATGTAAAGAAGATGAATCATGGTACTTATCAATGATATTTGTAAGACCAAACTTACAGAGGGACCAGTGCAGTATCTGTGCAGAAATAATGATCATTTTCATTTCCACACTCCTCGATCCACAATGGAAGGGAGTTCTGGGCCTGAACATATTCAACCTCAAATCTTGTTTGGGGGGGGTTGGGGATTTTTCCCCCACAGATATTTTGTGACAAAATGAATGTAAATCTTAAAATGACAGGAAAAGAGGAACTTTCTTGGTGTAATCAGTAATTTCATGGTGTGCTTAATCTCAAATGTGAATGCAGTACAAATCCACAAGATGGAGCTCAAAACACAATCCTAACACTGGCTCCTAACACTGAAATTTAACCGCAGTACAAAGAGGTGGATGTAATATAAGTCCTCACGCTACACATTACAATCTCTAACTTGTTTCATAACCTATGGAACCTGGTACAATTTTCCTTATTAATCCGAATGCATCTACATTTCTAAAACAGTATGCAAACATACCCCCAATACGTACGCACCCTAACACATACAGTACATGGATCTTTCATGTAGTTGTGTCATTATTATGCGTTGTCATTTTGATGGTGTAACATTTGAGTCAGTTGTGCTGTTATTTAATTTATTATGTATCATTACAGGTAGCTCACAGCGTTCAGAGTCTGACCCAGTTACTCTACAGTCTACAGGTGAGAACATACCTTGGAGCTCACGCAAAGAGGGAAATAACCCCAATTATTTTTTATAATTGTTTGCAAAAGTACATTATTCTGGATGGAAAGAAGGCTATAATTCAGTTTTTTACTGAAGCAAGATATACCCATACTGTAGGCCCCCAGCACTTTCATGTAAATACAGAAATTCAACAATGGAACCTATTGTGTGAAGAGTGTATAATTACTGGTTGTTAGCGGTTAATTATCTTGTCCTAGGAGTAAATAACTGAGATGCATTTTGACAGCTTGTCATTTGCAATGCAGACCTTTCTTTTTGCAGCGTGGTGAAGGTGCAGGATGTGGTGCAAAAGCACAGTTTCCATTACCCATTGTTCATCGTCAGTTATGTGTGTGTGTGTGTGTGTGTGTGTGTGTGTACGTTTGTATGTGTTTGTGCCTGTGTGTGTGTTTGTGCGTGTCTGTGCATGTGTGTGTGTGTGCTGGGGAGGGGTTTATTTGTGCTTGCATGTTGGTGTGTGCATAATGTGTAAGTTAGACATGTGCACATATATGCACTCAGTGTACAGAATAAAGAACATCCCACTGTTGTATCACGGTGTGCTGTGGATGTTTTTACAATGTGAAGTATACAGTTAATTAATTAAATGTGCTTGAAGGTATTCAGGGTCTACCATTGGTCATTGGGTGGCAGTGTAGTATAATGGTTAAGGAACTGGACTTGTAACTTCGATTCCCGGGTAGGACACTGCCGTTGTACCCTTGAGCAAGGTACTTAACCTGAATTGCTTCAGTATATATCCAGCTGTATGAATGGATAAATGTAATAAGAAGTTGTGTAAGTCGCTCTGGATAAGAGCGTCTGCTAAATGCCTGTAATGTAATGTAATGTAATGTAATGGTTTACTCAATGAGTCAGTGAGTTTCAGAATAACAGCCCAGCTTTAGTCACTGACCAGTTTCAGATGCATTGACCAGAGTTTTAAAGAGGCAGTCCATGTCACCATGTCGTCAAAGGCAGCAGTGACCATCCAGGACAGCTGCTACGAGGTCCAGAAGCTCCTCCTGCAGGAGAACGAGCGGCCGGCTCGCTCGCCGTGCGCCCGCGGCAAGGCCCTTCTGGAGCGGGAGAAGCAGCGCAACCTGGAGAAGCAGCGGGAGGAGCTGGCGGTGGTGCAGCGGCTACAGGGCCGCCTGCGGCAGGAGCAGCAGCGCTGGGAGCGCGAGTGCGACCAGCGGCGCCGCCAGCAGGGGGAGGAGGAGAGCCGGCTGGAGCAGCGGGAGCGCGAGTGCCTCCTGCAGGCGGAGCAGCTGCAGCGGGAGCGGGAGGAGCTGGAGGCGCAGCTGCGGGAGTACCAGCAGAGCCTGGAGCGGCTGCGCGAGGGCCGGCGCACGGTGGAGCGCGAGCGCCAGCGCCTGGAGACCCAGCAAAGGCTGCTACAGAGCTGGAAGCACAGCCGCCAGAGCAACCTGCCCGTCATGGTGATCCCCCTGGATCGCCACCAGGTGCGTCTGCTCGACCGCGCGCCATTGGGAAAAACCTGAGGCCCCCAAATTCCCCCTCACGGTTCAAATCCTTGCCTCTCCAGTGCCAGCTGTGGCCCGGAATCTTGAGGTGATGCCAAATGGGCTTCAGCATTGCCCAGGGAGGCAGGGATCCAGGCGATTCTATCTCACTAAACAGTAGGGTTATGGTTCTATCTCACTAAACAGTAGGGTTATGGTTCTATCTCACTAAACAGTAGGATTATGGTTCTATCTCACTAAACAGTAGGGTTATGGTTCTATCTCACTAAACAGTAGGGTTAGGGTTGTATCTCACTAAACAGTAGGGTTAGGGTTCTATCTCACTAAACAGTAGGGTTAGGGTTCTATCTCACTGAGCGTTATGGTTCTATCTCACTGTACAGGAGGGACTAACTGCAATAACTGCAGTTCAGCTGGTCTATTGTAGGGAGAAAAGTAATGGCAGCTAGTTGTGCACAATTAAGAGGAAACACGTCTGTGTGCCCTCCTTACATTTACATTTCAGCATATGCTCTTATCCTGTACCCATTATATTATATATATTATACATTATATTACACATTATATATTTTGGGTACAATCCGATTATATGGCTGGATGTTTATTAAAACAATTCACCTTAAGTATTTCACTCAAAGCTACAATGACAGCACCCTAGCTGGGAATTGAACCCATAACGTTTGCGTTGTAAGCCCATGTCTCTACCCCTTATCCTACACGGCCACACTGTCGTTCTCGCCATATGATGCAGCTATGGGATAGGCTGAAATATGGTGATTAAAAAGTTTTGCTCTCCTGATATAGCTGTTCTTTTCTTTATTGCTTATTCCTTATCAGCATTTCCTATAAAGTCACAAGCAATCAAACATAACTTCTAAAAGCCTGAAGTTGCTAAAAGTTTTTAAGTGTAATGCTGTTGGCATCTTTAGAGTCTGTCTGCCAAATGTAGTTTGGATGCTAGAGCCAGACAGCCCATAAGCCACGCTGTCATGGCGATGGAGCTCCCTCTGATTTACTGGTGTTGCTATGTTGCCAAAATACCCAGGTAATGATCTCAGAGTCTGGGCTGTTTAAAATTCCTCCCATCTTCTCCTATCACAAAATAAAAGTGTCAGGCAGGAATGCTGAGAACAGTTCCTTGTGTCTGTCTGCAACTTTGATGGTAGTTTTGTTGTGGAGCTAATGTCAGCCACACTACAGGAGACTAGACTTATACCACATTGGAAACTAGTGGTAAAAAAGGGGCACACATCACTGTACAAAAAGACGCTATTGACATTTTGTATGACATTCAAAAACGGATATTGAGGACTTTAATGTGATGTTTATGTAATAACTTTGAACTGTGTGCTTTGAAGATTTCTAGACCGCCTTCAGCTGAATCTCAGCTAGAAGACCAAATGAAAACCTTACCAAGCTACACCTCTTTGGTTGGTTAAACCCTTGTTAGGCCAGAATGTATTCACAGTATTTAATGCTAAATTATATAAGCAAGGACATTCCAACAGAAAACTAAATAAAACTCCAAGTATCTCGAGTATAACCATAGTTCTCACAGCAAATAAAGAATGATATAATTTAGATTTATTTAAAATTGAATATGAAAAACCAGCAGATTGACTAGATTCATATTGCCAGATTCAAGCTAGGTTCAGTTTTGCGCAATTTCATTCACGGAAATTTAGTTAACCAATACAGAGTAAGCTTCACACATCCAGGGATAGACAATCACTTCTGTTTTCATTCAAAGAAGCATGCGGAAATTCTAAATTCAGATCACGATAAACCCTTGGTGTGAGTGTACTTTTAATGTTTGATATCCCCAGAAGATGTCCGGTGGCCAGAGTAACAGTGCGCTTCTCAGAGCATAGCTTCATTAAAATCACAGCGCCTGGCCCAGGAGAATATGAGAGCATTTTAAAAATCATCAGTCTTAATTTCGAGTAGCCCCCTTCCTAATAAACAAGTCCGTGATTGATGGTAATTTCACCATCTGAAATGCAACACTGACAAATTAATTCAGCACAGGCAGAATAAAATCAGTTCCCCTGATTGGCCCTGAAAATGCATCATGATTATTCATATCGATACTAAGTGCGAAAAGCACAACACAACACCATTCTGTCGAATCAAAATAAGGCTATTTTGTGTACTATCGATTTTTCTTCATGTAATTTAATTATGTTAAGTCTCTTCCTGAGATTGAAGGAATCATATTCCTAGTGAGTACATTATTTGCATTGCAGATGAACTTGCTCAGGGATGGCATATACCTGGGGTCTTCAGCCTTATCCCGCAAGGGCCGGTGTGGGTGCGGGCTTTTGTTCCAACCAAGCAGTTACACACCTGATTCTACTAATCAAGGTCCTTAGCAAAGACTCTAGTGATTGATTAGTAGAATCAGGTGTGTAACTGCTTGGTTGGAACAAAAGCCTGCACCCACACTGGCCCTTGCGGGATAAGGTTGAAGACCCCTAGCATATACCATACATTTTTTTAAATTTTTTTATGTAGGATTAAAATGGGAACAAAAATGCAAATGTTCAGATCTATAGTGTTTTTAGATTCTGCCCATTAAGAATGTTAGAATGTTGCAAGAGCAATACAGCATATAATGACCATGACCATGGATGTTAGCCTTAGCCAGTTGACAACTAGATCAAAAGTATATAAAACCATAGATCATGGGTTAGGGTTCCATCTCACTGAACTATACAAGTCAAGCTAGTAATTGTATAGTCAAGCTGGTGGGTATGCATTGCAACATATAGCATTTACTATAAATTAAAATTAAGGCAAGATATTACCTGAAGAGGTACGTATGTTTTCAGCGAAAGTATTTTGAAATGATGCTGGTAGGTCACCTGTTAAATCTGCTCGCATGTTACCCTCAGGGTTCAAATGACAAGCGGTCAGACAGTTTTGATGCAGAGAGCTCGGCACTCGTCAACGAGGTGAACTTCCCCGACCTCCAGACCTCCCTGAACAACCATCACATCCCCCAGGGACACGGATTCCCATCGCCAGGGAACCGTACCACGGCCAGCGCCCACGACAGCCTCAACGCCCTCATTGCCCACGCCAACCAGAAGCAGGCAGACTCCTCCCAGCATCACCATGACAACCACAGGACCGGGCCCATCGTGCTCCAGCTTCCAGTGCATCACCATAACAACCACAGGACCGAGCCCATCGCGCTCCAGCTTCCGGAGTTTATCAGTCAGACTGCAGCGGCTCACAGGAGGGACCAAACCAACAATGGTGAGAGGGCCGCCAATCAACATTGAGGGCTATTAGGAAGGACAGCGGGGGGAGACCTGGGTAAATGCAGACTAAAGTATTCTGTGTTTTTTTGCCTCTCATCCCAATCCTCTTTGGTGAAATTGATGCATCGCTCCAGGTTCTGAGGTTCACAGCTAAGTGTAGGAAGTCCAAAATGTTGTGGCTGATTAATTAAAAAATATCTGGAAAAAATACTAACTGACTCCAACTGTTATTATGGAAATTAGAGAGCAACTTCACCTAACATTCACAAAAACGTTGTGTAGTAGCATATGGGCATTGCCACATACCAGAAGCATATTATAAATTGTACCTGATTTAAAATTATAACACCTAAATTATTGCTGGTATTCATGTTGGTTGATGGAGCTCTCTTCCAAACCTTGCGTATCCTTCTTTCCTAGTTAATCAGTGTCTCTTGACAAAATAGCTGTCTTCCCACTCGCCTTGAAATCAATCGCTCTCTATCTATCGAGCGGCCAGCCAGACGGAATCGTGCGAATCACTGGCGTGGAGCGTGGCTGACTGATTGGAACATTGAGCTGAAAATCTTTACAAAACTCATTACAGTACAACTTGTTTCAGCTTGGTGAGGGCTATAGAAATATTATACTGTATTTTATAGATGAACATTTGATATTAGTCTGCTGTGGTGGTTGGTTTTTTTGAGTAGTAAATATCAGATAAACAAACTTTAAGGCCTGTGGGATGAATGCTGAATTGTAAATGAAGTGATTTTACGATATAACAGGAAGACCCCCTGGCGTCAGAACTACAGTATATCATAATCTCCAATGAATATTCAAGTTGGAAAACTCTTTCCTCTTGTGTGCACTACACAGTAAATCTGTCATGTTGTTTTGCACATATTCTTTTGAATAATGCATTTGAGGCATATTTCTTGGGAACCATTCTTCATGGTTTGAAACAAACAGCAACCTTGCGTTTTGTTTTTGCGTGTTTGATGTTTGTTTTGTATAGGCATCTCTGATGCATCACCTTACTTTACTGTATATTTAGACTATATGGCATGGCTGTGATTTCACGTGGACCCCACCCGCATGCTTTCATTCATTGGCCTATATCTGACACCCGGAAGTGGAGCCTAAAAGTTTGTTTACAATGCAAACACTTACACTCAGATCATCATTTAAAACTTGTGCGCAGTCAATTGGGTCTCAAAATGGGTCTAAATTGATTGCTGGTTTTAAGGTGAAAACAAAAAGCGTCGGACCCCATGACTATCAAGGACCAGCTTTGGCCAAGTAGGAAAAGACCAGTGGCTACAAATCAAAGGTGTTTCAGTGTATTCTTTCAGTAGCATTGATTACTTGGTGCAATTCTATGAACGTAGTTTCAAGCAGCTGGTTTTGAATTGGGGATTAGCTACATCCTACAGGCCTGTCTCTAGCTTCAATTTGTAAGGACTTTCAGTAAACGCATGTGCACTTAATTTTAAAGCTCAAAAAAGGATGCTGCAAATGATGCAAAAGCAGTTATGTTGAATAGCTCAATTTGAAAGCTACTATTTCATTATTACTGGCAAATGGCAGTTTCATTTCTTTGAATGTACAGTACTGACAACCACATTTTCATCTTACTCAAAGCAATATAAGCCCCTTATAAGAGAAAGAGGAAGATGGACAGGCATATAACGTTTCTTATGAATGCCCATACTGCACATGAAGTTTTTATATGCGCTATTATTTATCGAGACTGAAACAACAGCCGGCCTCAAATCCAAACTAATGAAATGATGTTCAGTTTATCACATGGACACATCCACAGTCCGTTGCAATGAGGCAATTGTTCAATGTTCAATGTTTACAGGGCAGTGCACACCTATCTCATACTCATAAGCAAAAATTATGATTTGAAAAGAACAACACTTGTTCCAAGAACATTTTTTTCCTGTGTCCTAACTTTATACTATCTAGCATGAGTCATTTTTTTCAGCCACAACTTTTTATATATTGCCCCGTTGATAATGGTCCCTGTGGGTAATTGCCTAGTGTAGCAGCCCTGGATGTCAAAACAAACAGTGAGAGGTGTGGTGTGGCTGGAGTGTTGAAGGAGCTGTTATACAGATGAGGTAAACCGGAGGTCTGTAATGGATTACTAATTTAGACTTGGATCCAGATGCTTTATCTGTAGACCTTCTGTTAAGGGGAGATGCAGTTGGCGATACTTGTTTTCCACTAAAAATCCTAGTTTGAGTATGTTGATTGGCTCAAGCAAGCTCAATAAGGTTATCAGTCAGTGGTTGAGTTGACCTGATTCTTTGCCTTCAACTGGATTCTCATCTACATTAGATCATTATTCATCAGAACAGGTAATTGACCATTGTTTTATCAGCCAAGCCCATCCCTGGAAGTTGGGTGGATTTCTCAGACACCGGTGTGAGCCTGACTACGTATAGTTCAGTCATTCAGTAAGGCTGCGATCAATGAAATTTGTAATTTTCCTAAATGGTAAATACCGTGCATATTAATCTATGAGCAATGTTTGAAACACTACATGCACATGTAGGTATAAGATGTGATTGCCAGTTCAGTAATATAATACATGTACATGCATTAGATTCATTATATTTATCCAGTCTGTGATTGATAGCTGGTACATCTGCCCTGGAAATTTAAGAGCTTACAATTAGATTCTGACATTTCTGTCAACAGTGAGTTAATAACATGGACTGTTTGTTATATATGTCCGTGTGCTATATAATTCCTGGAAAACAGATGAAACACCCCAAAGAACATATACAGTGAGCACCATAATTCATTGGACAGTGACACTGTAAATTACACTGGAACAGTATGGAACACATGGTTGGCTAAATGGCTCTAAGTCATCAAGGGTCTGACGTATCAAACAAGCCTTAAACCATCATTCTTCTGCCAGATATGCAGTAGATATGGATGGATCACCTTAAGGGTTGTTTCTCCTGACAAATTTTCCTATTGAACTCTATGGAAAAATAAGTCAGGAGAAGAAACCCTTCAAGTTATCCATCCATATCTACTGCATATCTGGCAGCAGAGTGACTCATTGTCATTGTATCCTTTCAAAGTGCTAGAGTACAGAACCAAAATAACAAACAATGTGTCACTGTCCAATGAATTATGGTGCTCACTGTATATAAGTATAATACAACACTATATGTAGGTGTAATGTAAAACAAGCCTGTAATATTTGGCTTGGAAGCTCTAAAGCTTGATAACATCCTAAAAATAGTGGAAGCTGCCCGCTTAGTCACATTTGAGCTGATTTGTTTTGCTGGGACCAAGAGCCTACACAGTATATCATCTGAAGTGTGGAACTAAGGTTAAGGCCTTTGGACCCATGACCGGATGGCTTTAGGATCAAATTCCAGGTGAAACACAGCCAGCCCCCCCCCCCCCCCCACCCAAGCAAGCCACCTGGGATTGTTCCCACAAATTCTGCGGCTGTTGAAATGGAGTCTGGGAATACGTGCACAAGCGACTTCAAACCATTTAGCTTAACAGTGTAAGATAAATCAAGTCAGCTGTAACAGAGATGCCTTTCTTTCCTGTGGCAGATGTGAACGCTCGTAGCTGCGACAGTGAGGAGACGTCGGTGGAGGAGGCGGTGGGGGGGCCAGGGGGCTATCAGTGGTTCATGCTGCCCTCCGCCAGCTGCCCCCACACTCAGGCCTACGTCTCCCTGGAGACGGAGAATGGGGAGGACAGGGGCGAAGAGAACATTGTGTACCTTTGAGGACCAGGTCAGACTTATGGGTGGATTCCCCAAACTCCAAAATCTCTCCCCATTTCAGCTTCACCGTGGAAGTCGGCGGGTTTGACTCCCATGCAAATGTTTATCTGTGTTTGTAAATATCCGCCTGTACAGTATATATAAATATACGTATATGAGGAAAATATATATTTGTGAAAAGTTGTATTTAGTAATTACTTAACTTGTAAAAGCACATGCATGTAATTTTATTTTATTTATATATATATTTGTCATATTGTATAAGCTGAGGTTTCTTACGGTTGCTTTGTATGGGAAACCCGTGCCATAAGTTCCTAAATTATAAACTGCAAAAAAAGAATTAACATAAAATTCAAGTTCTTGCTTTAATATCTATTTATCTAAATAATATACAATGTTAGTGTTTATCCATTAAAAGAAATATTGTCTTATGGCCCATTCTCTCTCGGATACAATTTTGTGTCTCATTTGGTTTTCCTCCTTACAAAAATTTTTCTTAACACAAACAAAATTATTTCATCACTGAAAATTAATGGGGCCATGTAAGATATATTTCATTGTAATAAGAAATGTAATTTAATTAAATGTACACTTTTTAAAATTAAAATTTTAAATTAGAAAATAGTAACCTGTTGTTCACTAGTGTGACCATTGTGCCTTTCTACACAAATGTTCTTAATCATTGTAATGTCACGCCTTTCCTGCTCGGCCAGTTAAGAGGAAGAGTCATCTCTGACTTATGTGTGTCATCTCTGTTTGTAGTAGCAAATTGACCTTGGGTCACTAAAAAGATAGCTTATTTTGCATAATGCTAGTTTCCATAAGCCAAGTTGCACAAAATTCAGAACCGACATTCTGAAGTCCTATAGATTTACATTAATAGAAATGTTATTGTAATTGGCTAAAAGCTCCGTTGACACTTGATTTCCCAATGTGCATTGCATCATTTCCACGGTCGCTGCTTTCTTTCTTTTCAGTTCTGTGGCTTAGTTTCAGATATTGAGATGGGTAAATGTTGTGCCTCCATGTAGGTGGGTGGGTTTGTGCTTCCATGCTGGCGGTTGGGTGGATGTTGTGGCTCCATGCTGTCGAGTGGGTGAATGTTGTGCCTCTGTGCTGGTGGGTGGGTGAATGTTGTACCTCTGTGCTGGCGGGTGGGTGAATGTTGTGCCTCTGTGCTGGCGGATGGGTGGATGTTGTGTCTCCATGCTGGCGGTTGGGTGAATGTTGTGCCTCTGTGCTGGCGGGTGGGTGGATGTTGTGTCTCCATGCTGGCGGTTGGGTGAATGTTGTGCCTCTGTGCTGGCGGGTGGGTGGATGTTGTGTCTCCATGCTGGCGATTGGGTGAATGTTGTGCCTTTGTGCTGGCGGATGGGTAGATGTTGTGTCTCCATGCTGGCGGGTGGGTGGATGTTGTGTCTCCATGCTGGCGGTTGGGTGGATGTTGTGTCTCCATGCTGGCAATACCCCATTTTAAATAAATAAAATAAGCATACATTTACAATCTATAAATATTTAATTTCTAAAAACTAGTGTAGAGAGTTATTATTTCAGTTTCATTCCATCACCATCATTCCTCATTAATTCATACTTTGGAGGTTCTACCTTACATCTGAATGTACAATATCTGGAACTGTTTCTATTTCACTGGACTTTCCACCTCATTGCAAAAACGTCTACAACACACTGAATATTGCTTTACTTTTGTCATTTATCCAATTAAACTCCTGCATGTATATCTTTCAAGCTACAGTGTCAATGCATTAGATGCCATTAGATGGCAGTGCAAGTTTTTGCAAATGTGTAAATTCTTTGTTTTTTAATATTTCTGATGTTATTTTGTTTAAAATGTTTATAGGTCTTGAACTGAGTTATTGTAGTTTGAAACAAGTTAATATACATTGAAAAACATTGCGACATGATCAATCAGTAGTTAAAATGGGCTTTTTATTTTTATTGCTTCTTTGTATTCTTTTCAATGATGGCCTGTAACTTTTTACCATTTTAATTGATTGTGAGGAAATTATATATATAGGAAAATATTCCCTAGACCCGTATTAATCTTTACTGAAAAAGTCAAATGCCAAGGTCACACAGGCTGATCAAAACTTTATTCAGTTGTGAGTTTATTTGCATTAGATTGTATTGACAACCCCTCTATTAATATCGATGCTTGTGAATTATGCATTCTTGTACCTTCTGTGCACATTTGGTCACAGGTGTTTTCAACAACCTCATTCTTCTAAACATACTTGTAAAGGTTTTTATGGTGTAATCTCAATTTTTGTGTATTACATTAATGGGATATTTATACAATATTTTGAAAACTTCAGTCTTTGTTCCTTTCCTGTACTATTTGTACAGATGGGTGTTCACTTACCTTCCAGGTCTGCATCAATGAATCACAATTCATGCCTCTTCTGTTATTCAGTCATTTCAATCAATATTATATTTCAAAATATTCCATTGCAGCAATGAGTTCCCAAAGAAAAGAAGGTTTCATTCCAGTGCACATGACAGATAAAATTACATTGTAACAGTGCAGTTGTATAGGTTGCTCCAAATAGCATAGAGAAAAATGACCTATTCTTGCATTCCAAAAATGTCAGGGATGCATTGGCACACTGAAATTCTGCGTAGCATTTCTCATATTTTACTTCTACTTATACGTCTACTACTTATAGTACTAGATAAGTATGTGCTGTTCAAGGCTTACCTCTGTGGAGTCCCATCTCTCTGGTTAGCGCTCTGGAGTTATTCAGTGGAGGTTATAAAGGACAGGACTTCATTCAACACAAGGGCTTGAAAGAGAAGTAGATGCACAATAGGTAAAATTCTCTGTTGAGAACAGTCACCTGCACTCATACAGTATCAATAAATCTCTGCCATTTACAGAGAACTCCTACTTTCAACATCCAATCTGTGTGAACTGAATGCTATCATCCTCAGAGAGTCAACAACCATCCCACTCTTTATAAAATTTAGGACAATTATCAGATGTGATCAGGGTTATACACATGCAACATCATATCAATTGACTGTTTTTCAAAAACGCACTCAGCTCACTTTAACCATTTTGAGAAATCAACATTTTAGTTTATTAACATTTTAGTTTTTTTGCATTATAAAACCAAATTTTTTATACTTAAATCCCTAAAAACAATATTGTAAAACTGCAATTATCTAACCATTTTTCAGATGAGGAGACAATGACTATACAGTAGAGAGAGTGTGAGACAGTTTGTGCCAATGGATAACAATAAATATATATTATTGAATGTATCAAATATCGCATTTGGAGGTATCCCTCTAGGAATATTAAGACTGAAATTATATGCTAGTGCAACATAAAGGGGCTTCTAGTTAGTTCTTTACCTCAAGCGCGACCAGTCTCATATAAGAGATGTCAAAGACACATATTTAATTCCCATTTGAAAATAGTTGTATGGTTTAAAACACCATTCAATGGGCATCATTCATGCAGTTAGCACAAAACACACTTACTGCACTTATGTTGTCAAAAGATAGGCATTGGTGTTTAGATTTGGCAGTTTTTTTGTCTTTTGGAGTGGAGTGATTCAAGGAAGAGGTCTGGCATTGTTGTGTTGCCATGGCAACTGCATTGGTTCTGTGAGCTTATTAAGATCAGAACAGATGTTGAAGTACACACTTTTGTGTATTTTGAGTCTATAATTAAAGCATTGAGCACTGAAAAATACAGATCTGAATGCAGATTAATATTTTATATGGACCATAGCTGTTAAAGGTTGTATCAGCGATTTTGGGTGGAAACATAAATGATCACATTCATCTGATTTTTCCTCACGATCCGCTAGCTGCCGGCCCCATAAGCAGGCCGTCAAAAAACCGCGTCTCTGTAGGCAGCCATGCTCCGAGATCGTACACAAAAACAATGGTACTACCAACTACTCAAAACCAAAATAAACAGTATTCCAACCAATCACAATGATCTGCACAAACGCTAATACTCTTATCTCGCTGAAATCTTGACGGATTTACAAACGGTTTGGTTTCTTACAAACGTTATTAACGTGGTTATAATTCTGGATGCTTGAACACTATTTTTTAAAACATAACATAATTATTCATAAGTACGTTTGTTTGGGATTTCGCTTCAGAAGTGACGTCACGTTTGTGCAGATCATTGTGATTGGTTGGAATACTGTTTATTTTGGTTTTGAGTAGTTGGTAGTACCATTGTTTTTGTGTACGATCTCGGAGCATGGCTGCCTACAGAGACGCGGTTTTTTGACGGCCTGCTTATGGGGCCGGCAGCTAGCGGATCGTGAGGAAAAATCAGATGAATGTGATCATTTATGTTTCCACCCAAAATCGCTGATACAACCTTTAAGGCAAACTCTTTCAAATGTGAGCCATCCTAATTAATACATAGGATTAGCACTCACTATAAGAACTGCCTATGGGCCCTAGCTTACACCCGGCGCTAAGCAGCAGTAACCCAAACGCAAGTGTCTTTGCTAATTTCAGATGTTTCAATTTCAGTTAGCAAGTGTCTTTGCTAATTTCAGGTGTTATTTTAGTGTCCAGCGCTCAAGTTGTTTAAATAACAAGTGAACTTGTGCCCATAGCAAGTGAACTGGGTAGGTTGGTCTTAACATGAGGTGTAGCCCGGATAATTTTTGGCGTATTGCTATCTTGAACCTGGTCTTAAGTCATGTCGCAGTTGTTTCAATGTTATTTTAAGTGCGCAATATGAAGACAGTAATATGCGTCTACATAGGCGTGTGTACAACGCATGTGCACCCTCCTGTCTGTTACACACACAGGGACACGCACAAACATGCTTAAAAAATATCAAGATTTCATTGTGAAATGGGGATTCATATTTTTCCCCAAAATAAAAAAAAATCTCTCCTGCAATAGACGCATGTTCTCCCCGGACAACGCATTGGTCATATTTCAATATAAAATAATGGAAAATATGCGTAAACCTATGGGTTCCCAACCAGACATCTTTGGTGTATTTAGTGTCATTAAGGCAAAATAACGCTATTTATGTTATTCGTCAATATTAGCACGTAATATGAACTTCGGATGAAGCTTGAACTTCACAAGCCTGTGATCTGTCTGCTGTGAGAACAGCCTTATGGAATTGATGTTAGACAATGCTGCTTCATTGTATAATCAAACAAAATTTGTTAAACAAGCAGGCAAATTTGGTGTTTTTCTAAGCTGAGAGGGAAGCCAAGTTCTGGTATCTTATGCTCAGCTGTTGCAGGTGTCATAAAGAAATTAAACCGCATATATTCTATAAAATAGCAGCACTGGTGTAAGCTAATGGAAAAAAAAGTTTCCTGTTTTCCCGTCATTATATTTCTGGGAAATAGTTTGGTGGGGAATTACCGGGAACCTGTACCGGTGTTAAACCCTATGTGAAAGATTATTATTGT
This sequence comes from Synaphobranchus kaupii, assembly GCA_029718625.1. NCBI lineage: Eukaryota > Metazoa > Chordata > Actinopteri > Anguilliformes > Synaphobranchidae > Synaphobranchus > Synaphobranchus kaupii. The sequence goes on from CM056376.1 coordinate 32,081,384, forward strand.
GTATATCAAAATACGTGCTAATGGTAGTCCGATTAACATTTATTATAATATTGATCCAATATAGCCTACTCCTTGCTCGCGTGCTTTAAGTTTGTGCACAGGCATGTCCATTTCACCAGCTGTAAATCGCTGTTTTCACAGGCTTACTATCCACCAACATATTTGCAATCTGCCAAGGTGCAAACGCAGGTGGCTTTTAAAGAGAATGGGATATGACATTTTCATTGGTTTTTTGCATGTTACGCCCAAGACACACCTATAATTAATGAAGAGACCAAGTTCAGCCCATTTACACCTTGCGCTGTACTTAGTGCTCAAATAATATGCTGTCTAACTAGCAAAAGTGGACTTGGACACACCCTAAATGCACTTGTGCCATGTGTTTTAGACCAAGCGCTAAGATCGTCAAGATAGAGCCCTATGTTTCTAAGCAGTGATTTTTGTATAACTGCAATATATAAAAGGGCTGTAATTCCGACACGGATCACCCAATATGGATGTAAATACCCTCAAATTAAAACTGAAAGTCTACACGTTAACGTCATATTCATTGTTTCCTTTCAGATCCAATGTGCAAAACAAAAAAAAATGTGTCATTGTCCAAATACTTAGAGACTGCACTGTATATACTGTATATAGTAGCCTACTGCAAAATAGTACGCAAACAATATTATAATTTCTATAGCCCTAAATTACATTCTGTTTCATCATCTGAAATTTGTAGATAAAGGAGAAATAAAAAAAATTGAACCTCAACCTTGAATCTTTTTGAAGATCATTCATAAGGATCAAAGCCATCCACTGCAGCGCTTATCATCAAACCCATGCATTCCAGTGAACTGAAGACCAATAGAACCCATTCTGCCTTCTCTGAATTCTAAGGTTCAGTCAGAAAAGCACCAGGTACATCACTCACAGTGGCTGTCTTTCATGGAAACAGTCTAGGGAATAGACCAAGGAACACTAATCTCACATGTCTGCGTGCTTGAAATTAATGTTTGTATTGAAAACATCCTTGACTCATGGTTTCATACCCTTGATAAAGATGAATTTATAGTTATCTTGAAATGAATCATTGTCTTCTTTCCTGCTTTAATGCAGGTGTATTGTGTATTCCGACCAACACACACATAGCAAAACAAAATACAAACAACAATAGGAACCAGCAGTAAAATGGGTATTACAAGTTTTATGCTAGCCTATCAATTGATGTCAGTGCTAAATAAAATGTGTTTCAATACTTAATGGTAACAAAGGTAAGGCCAGTCCCGATTCCGTAAGTGAAGGTCCCGGCAGGTGCGTGGACTCCTGGGAGACTTCTTCACCGAAGTCGGGTCGCCACGAGGTTCCAGTAAGGGCGATGTGGACGTGCACAGATCTCCACTTGGGACCGCAAGGGAGATAGTAGAGGAACAGTTTGAAGAAACATGTCCTCAGAACAGCTGTTGAAGGAGAATAAACATGGTTTATTCTGTGGATGGTGGCAGGCCAACTCTGTCTCGTGATCAGGCGAGATGCGGGTTGGGAAACGCAGCGAAGTCCGTCCAGGTTTCAGTGGTATGTCTGGTAGGGTGAGATAACATCTTTTCCATCAGAGCAAAGTTGGTAAAGTGTGATGGGTCAAAAGATTTTTGTCAAAAGTCAAAAGTCAAAAGTCACTATGGTCAAAAGTCACTAATGCGACCGAACCCGTTCATTTGATTCCAATTGGTAGATGGCTTTAGGGCACCCAATTGATTGGCTCATTTCCTTGGAACCATCAATAAAACACAGATGGATCAGCCATTTACAATCACCTCAGGGTGTGTGTGCTAAACTGGGGTCACCCCTCTCCTTCTCATAAGAGGGGGGTGTTCCTGCCCAAACTGGTGCCTGATGGATCAAGGAGTCTGTGTCAATTGTGCCTCAGTTGATCAGGAGTGTTAATTGTGAATGACTCCGCAGGAGGCCCAGTCCCATGATCAGAAAGCCAGAGTCCCAAAATGTCCCTGTGTAACCATTTCACCTGCGGTATTGATCGAAGCATACACAAAGTGTATCATAGTAGTGATTGAACTGGATGTGTGGAACTGTGTATTCCAACATCACGGCCACAATGTACAGTTTTCTGACTCAACCCAAAAAGAGTACATTGCTAAAATGATCCAGTTTCTCTGATGGACGAATAATCAATCCTTTACCTTGACTCTGGAGGGTGAAATCATAACAGGTATGTGGCATTCTCATGTTCACAAAAAGCTGTCAAATGAAAAGGACATAAGCAAATCACTAATATACTGGAATGTGGGGATAAACCATTCAAACATGTATTCTGGAAATGTTTTTGTTAGCCAGACAACTATAACAATGAAACTTCGTTTTTTTAAATGTATAAACTGCCTGAAGAGAAATTATGTCAAGTATCATTTCTCATGTTAGCTAACTAGTATTTGAACAAAATATCCAGTGCCTACTGCGAAGATTTTGAAGGTTGAACAATTCTTATATAAGCAAAAGCAATATGTGTTGCAATTATAGTGACCAAAACACCAAAGAGAACATTTATAGGTCCCCAAAGAAACTGATTATTTTATTGATGTGGTGGAATTTTTTTTCTTCCTGTAGATATAAACAATGATTATTTTACATCTTGCATTTTACACCTCCACTATATATATTTGTGGCAGAAATACGATGTGGTATGAAAAGCCACTCTAGTTCATAGTTTTATGAGTACCTCCACAAGCAATTTTCCATCTAAATACCTATACTATGTCACCCACGGAAGACAAATGTTTGCATATGTGGGAGAGCTGAGTTTTGAAGGGGGTTGGAGGGGGGGGGGGGGGGCAAAACAATTTATGTTATTGGCTCAGGAAAATCAAATCCAGTGCATTTGTCCAATCAGGAGAGTACGGATGATTTTGACAGCCTATGTATCTGTATCCAATTACGGTACATTTATCTTTGTCTCGCAAAGGTGGACTCACATTTATGATGATATATTATGTTATTTATTTGCTTGACAGATGCTCGTGTCCTATGAAATGTATGCAACATACATATAGTATTACCTGCTTATCCACCTGAATATTTGCTAAAGAAATTTCTATGGAGTATCTTGCTTACAGACACAACAATATTGCGCCACCTGGAAATCGAACTAGCAGCCTCTCGATTGATTGCATTTTTTTAACTGCAGTGTTTCAGAATAATTAATGTTCAATCTCATATAATCATCTTCAACTGCAAAATATCAGCCATTTGTAATGCTGTTTTAACTTATCTGGCAATGAGGGAACTTTGCTTCATTATATATTGTTGGTGATTTTATTTGAATGTAGGCAAATACACAGAAATTCAAAGCAATCCCAGTCTAAGAGGCTGTACTTGAAACCAAACCTTTCTTGAAACAAAGAGAAAGGACATGAGCATGGAGTAGAGAGACAGAACATGGACATGCAGCAGAAACAGAGATTGGGCAAGCAAGAGAAACAAACAGCATGAGCATGCAGCAGAGAGACAGAGAACATGTGCATGCAGAACATGGGCATGCAGCAGAGACAGAAAATTGCATGCAGCAAAGAGACAGAGAACATGAGCATAAAAACGAACTGAAGTAAAGGCCCAGAATGTGTCCAAGGTTTTTAACAGTCTCTAAATATTTGAATCAACAAGAGAGGCATGATCAAATTGGGGACGTATCAGTATCAGCCTATAATAATTTAAATAGTACTCACCATGGTCATTGGCAGTTCATTTTTCTGCCTGGACATACTGTATACAACTTGTGTGGCTCTGAGTCAAAACTACAAAATACAGTAATGTAATAAGATCCAGAATAATCTGCATTTAAAAATTACTTTTCTAACATCAACCTTTAAAGCAGTGGAGAGTGTATTCATCAGAGGTGCCCGAGGCAATGAGCAAAACCACCCACACAAATTTGAGAATAAAATATTTAGAGAAAAACAAATCGACAACAGGCCCTGAAAACATGATTAAAGCAGCATCTCGAGTTGTGTGATAAAGGGCTAGAAAGTCTTTTACTCTTTAGAATTGTGTTAGTTGTGTTCATAATTCACAGTGAATTAGTAGGCACAATAGCCTAATACCACTTGGTAATGGGGTTTTTTCAGGTATCTCATCAACAGTACTGGGTGAAGGTGAGGTGTTTGGGATGAAGTAGTGGACCATAATGCACTGCTGTTTAAGATGGAGTAGTGGACCATAAGGTACTGCTGTTTTGGATGGAATAGTGGACGATAAGGTACTGCTGTTTTGGATGGAATAGTGGACCATAAGGCACTGCTGTTTATGATGGAGTAGTGGACCATAAGGCACTGCTGCTTAAGATGGAGTAGTGGACCATAAGGTACTGCTGTTTAAGATGGAGTAGTTGACCATAAGGCACTGCTGTTTATGATGGAGTAGTGGACCATAAGGCACTGCTGTTTAAGATGGAGTAGTGGACCATAAGGCACTGCTGTTTAAGATGGAGTAGTGGACCATAAGGCACTGCTGTTTATGATGGAGTAGTGGACCATAAGGCACTGCTGTTTAAGATGGAGTAGTGGACCATAAGGCACTGCTGTTTAGGATGGAGTAGTGGACCATAAGATACTGCTGTTTAAGATGGAGTAGTGGACCATAAGGCACTGCTGTTTAAGATGGAGTAGTGGACCATAAGGCACTGCTGTGCCTGTGAATCAAGAGGAAAATACAGTAGTATTGATGCTATTCAATTAACAACCGACTGTGTAAACAGATGGTATATGGAATTCATGCTATGTGATTCATCTTGTAGACACTAGACAGGCACCATCTATGCAATCAAATTATAATCATTTGGGGAAGTCCTTTTCATTTTCAAAAGGAACAATACTCAACATAACTGTAGCACATTGCTATTAAGATGTATGAATGTTCTGACAAGCATCAGCCCCAAACTCACAATTCCTTTCAGTCATTACACCAAACAGAGACATGACTGTCATTTTGAATAAGAGCAGGCACTGTGGAAATTCACTCAAACTGTTTGTTTGCCTGTCATCATGCCCTTTTGCTTTGAATGCTCAACTCTGAATCAGTTATTAATATAGACTTTCAACTGAAAGTTGGGTGAAGGGGGGACTGGAAGGCAGTACTGTCCTTTGTGAAATCAGGCTGGGCAAATGGTGCCCAAGGCAGTCCCGAACTCACACATTCTATAGTTCTACTAAGAATGTCCTTTCTAAAAGTTAGCTGCTGAGTTATGGCACCATGTCACAGAACCTCTATAAAAGTGCTGCTTGTGCAAAGAGATCTTTGCTCACAACGTTCTCCAGACTTTTCCTTTGAATCTCACACAGGATCATTTAATCGTTTTATTTTAGTGATATATCTTTCACTATACCTTGACAGCACCTTCTGTAAACATATTTAAAATGGCTGCAGTGACTTTTCCCTATTAAGCTGGTCAAAATAAGAGACTGTTCTCTATTAAGCTGGTCAAAATAAGAGACTGTTCTCTATTAAGCTGGTCAGTAGTGTAAGTAGTGTAAGTAAGATTGATGATCAAGAGTTTGACGTGCAAAATTACTATCTTTGATCGTACTTTCAAGCGTGTTTGTCTAGCCATAATTAATGGGTCTGTACTGGCAGCATCAATATCAATTTAAAGCACCTGCCATCTGTACAGTACAATAGCCATTAATAAAATGTAATTAATGTTTTTCAAGTTGACACTTTTAAAGTGGACCACAATAATCAATGCGACTGTATTCCCATTAAAAAATTCACTCTGATAAGGGCATCTGCTAAGTTATTGTGATTGTAATGTAATGCAATGCAATGCATGGACTTCAAAAGGATAAGTTTTGAAAATTAATTTTGTCAGATGATATAGCTCAAGTGTTTAATCTGAAATGTAATTCAGTTTTCGCACTATGGCAGCCAAACAACCGAGTTAATGAATCAATTCAGTGAGATGGAACAGTGCACATTTTAAAATGAGAAGCCATTGGCATAGCAGGGAAGAAAACTAAGTTTATTCTTTATTTACCGAATGAAGGAAGTTTGTTGATGTTCTGGACAGATTTAACCAGAATTACCTCATCCGCTGTAACAGAACTTATTTGGGGAAGAACAACATTCCAAGTTTCATTCATATAGATTTAATAATGAAGTAGGCTGTTGAAGAAAACATATTTGTACAATGGATACATCACATTAACTATGCCCTTTTACAGCTAAATCTCCCTAAACATAGATGGAGTGCCAAAAAATGGCAGTGAGATGATGATGAACTTCCTGGATGTGTGTATTGATGCCAACTTATGTGTAATGATGCATAGCTAGTTTTCATTATTATTATTATGAATAATAATAATAATAATACTAATAATAGTGGCTGTTTAGGTGGATTTTGTTCAATCTCTGATAACCCAATAAAATTGTGTGAGTCAACGTGATACCGTCTGTGACGGATAATTTGCCCACCTGTTATGTACAGCAGTGGTTCTCAAACTCAGTGCTGTGTGCTCACAAGTTCAGCTAATGCTTGTGAACACATATTTGCATAATATGTGTTCACAAGCATAAAACATATTCGCTGAATTTTGGCACCTAAGTATTTAATACTGGGGCACAACATAGCCTTAAAATAAAAAAAATATTGATGTTATCCAGCATGTCCCGCAGACAATAAATATGGAATTTACTGACATCTCATTAGATGTAACATCCTTGGGACACAATGATTATTTAATTTTCAAAAATGTAATTTTAATATGTGAGTACATGTTTTGTAATCTTACTGCAGATACTCCTTATGGAAAAAGAATATACTGCAGTATATTGTAAATATATCAAATTTATCTTCACAATATATTTAAAATATACTGCAGTATATTACATTTCCATATGGGTACAGTTCAGGATTGCGTACTTATATGGATTTACAATATTACGTTTAACTTATTGCGTTTTCTTTTTGGCCTACTCTTGTCAGTTGCCATTTTCACCCCAGCATTCAATAATTTTGCATTATAACATTCATACATACAACATCATTCAATTACATTTATGAAATTACAATTTAAATTGTATAGTGGCCTTTAAAATCAGATTATCGCACAGAACATCAAATTGGACATTTTCCAGAGGGAGAGAAATGCAGGAAAAAATATGAGTCCACAATGGGACAAGACAGCATGAGAGGACTAGACGTAGCAGGCAGAACATAGCTGGGTGTCCAGCTAACATGTGGAGTTGGCCTTTGATGAAGAGACTTGGAATAGTGAGTTCCTCCCCTCTGGGTGATGCTAAGGCCAATTATGCTCCATCTTACAGGACTCAAGCTAGCATTGGACCGAGAACCAATGCTTTCCAGTATATGCTTCCATAAGGCCCATAAATTTTCATTGCAAATGTGATAGAAAATGCATGTCTATTGCCTACAAAAAGTGGGAAAATTAAATGCAATAAATAAGGTTCCAGGTCACAGTTCCCTGCCAACTGTGTTATTTTTCACTATATGGGCACTTGCTGAGACTATAACATTCACTTTTATGAAGTGTGACCTTCATACATGTTCATAATTCATAATATAGCCCTCAGAAAAACCATAATTTCAATAATACACTAGCTCCACTCAATGGTACCCCATATTATAGTGCTGTCTATGCATATGAATGCTTCGCTTGCCTCGGTTGTCAGCTTGTTAATATTAATAGAAAGCTCTGACTTCAAAAACTATATATGATTCATAATGATGTACAGCCTTTGACGCCTGCATACAGCCATTCCCCCCCCACCCTCCAATAGGAACCAGTATCATCAAGGGATCAGATATGAAAATAAAACTCAGGTTTTCCTTTTTACATGTCACTGCAGAAACATTCCCCATAATTCACTACAAATCTCATTCCAAACATCAACATCAACATCAACTTTTACTCATTTGCCATGACACAGCCTGTATTAGCTGCACTTAATAACCTGTACCTAACTCTGCATCTGCCTGATTTTAATTCATACGTATTAATTAAAGGGTATGAGAGCTCAATATACAAAAGAGAGGATAATGTAGAAAAGGTTGGGAAAATTTATTATGAGCATGAAATTTCAGGTGTTCCATAAATCGAAATACATTGCACATTCTGCATTTCTACGTGTTTTTATGTGAGAAACAATAACAGCTTGATTAATTACCTATGAAAAATGACCCCGGTGGAGTACTTCAATTAATATATGCCCCTTACATTTTCCTGCGGACAACAATGTTAGAAGTGTATGCATAATTGTCAGTTTCTTTTATGGCCCAATTAAGGTGTCCACCAGCCACAATGCTTTGTGAGTCCGTAGGTAAAGTAAAAACACTAAAAGTGACATATGATTGTGAACCTCTATCCAAATATAAAATTAGTTTAACCCTTACTACACTCCTTGGTCCTCATGTATAAACAGTGCATATGTAACGTTCCGTTCCCATCCTGCTACCGCCAGTTCTACGGTTACGGTTGTGCCTGCTGCTGTTGTCCTGCTGCCACATCTGGGCCGACCCGAGGTCCGCTGCACTGCCGTATCTGCTGCTGCCCTATCCTCTGCTTCTACAACCCGGTTACCTGTTACCAGTAACACCCCGGTCACTCCTACTCCTAACTTTCATGCTTACCATAACCGGATTGTCATTTGTGTCCTCCCTCGCTTCAGGAGACAAGTCCAAAGCGTGGCTCATGGGATGCCTAGCGCTCCCTCTATCTGTCCTGTCTGTTCCGTCTGTCCAGATCCGCAAAGTCCAGTTCCGGCTTGGAACGACTCCCGGGTGATCCGTCTAGTCCAGTCCCGGTGTGGGATACTCCTGTGAGACCCGCACAGTCCAGTTCCGGTTTGGAACGATTCCTGAGCGACCCGCGAAGTCCAGTTCCGGCTTGCAACGACTCCCGGGTGATCCATCTAGTCCAGTCCCGGTGTGGGATAGTCCTGTGAGACCCGCACAGTCCAGTTCCGGTTTGGAACATCCTGTGTTCCAGTGAAGTCCAGCTCTGGCTTGGAGCAAACTGGAGTCCCGGCGATTCTCCGGACTTTATTATTGCTGTGTTTATTCTGTGTACAGCTTGGGACTGCCCCAAGCTATAATAAACTACTTTTTCCTGTACCTCTGCCTCCTTGTCGTGCACTTAGGTTCAGCCCCTTGTACAGGGCCGTGACAGCATACATACAAAAAATATACGTATGCCAGTTTCCCCACCATCGGAGTCGCCAATTCCCACAGTCTCAAAAATATGTGTATGCATGAGTCATAAATGTGCGCATGTTTTGACGTCAAGTTTGTTTTTATAAATCCCAAATCCGTGGGGAAAGTGGCATACACATTGTATTGTACGTATGCACGTATGTTTATACATGAGGCCCCTTGTGTCTCTACTGGATTTACAGTGCCCTCCACAATTATTGGCACCCCTGGTAAAGATGAGTAAAAAGGGTTGTAAAAAAATTCACCGTTTGGTGAATTAGTTTAATCTCACACTGAAAAAGTTCAAAAAATCCAACCTTTAATTGAAGTAAATTTATTCTGAGAAAAAAAAAATGTTTTGTTTTTTTTAACATGGTTTTGTTAATTATTTTTAACAAAACCATGTGTGCCACAATTATTGGCACCCCTATAAATTCTTATGAACAAAATTTAACTAAAGCATTTTTTCCATTTATATTTTACTTTTTAAAGTTGATCAGAGTGTTTAGGAACTTTCAAGCAGTAATTGTGGACGGCACTGTATATCTCTGTCCATCAGTCTATTTGCACTGGGTTCATCCTCCATAGGGACTGATGTCTTCACATTAAATGATGCTGACTCTGCATTCCCTTGATGTTTGGAACTGATAAGGCTGCAGGCTACCAAAATTAGCTCATGCTGCATATCTCTCACCCTCTTCATAAAATAATAATCATGAAATAATAAAAATCCTGCTTGCAATTTCACAGTACCTGAGATCAGCTAGAGTTTGCCATTTCTTACACTATGTTTCATATTTCATAAGCTGTATGTTTGACATTGGTGGTTGGCAGCATAACTGGCACTGTTAATTTATCTGTTAATCAAATATGAAATAATACATATTGTATACAGGTGGAAGATAGAAGGAAACTCAAAAAATCCCGGTACTCTAAACATTACTTTAGAGAGACAATACCAACCCAACATGGCCTATATTCCTATGGAGCTTGAATTGACCCAAAAAGATTTGCAAACACGCGTTGCGTTTTGCACACGTGAATCACAATCTGCAAGTGTAAATTATGATTTGTAAATGTGTATTACGATTTGCGCATGAGCGCTGCGTGATTTGTAAGATTTGTGTCTAAGTTACAACTTACAGAGTGCACGTGTGCAAAATGCTTTACGTGTTTGCAAATCTTTTTGGGTCAATTCTAGCTCCATATATTCCGATCTATTCTAAATTCATATGAGTTTTATGTGGCACCAAAGAGTGTGTTGTTAAAGTTTATACTATTTTAAAACCACATGCATACTGTCCTGCTGACACTTGCTAATGGCATTTAGTAAACCTTTTGATGAATAAATAAGTTGAATATGGATAGGACTTTATCAGCTGATTTGGCATAATTTAATTCACAATATACTCCAATTGATCTACTGTTAATAAGTAAAGTAGATCAATTGAAGTTCTATTCAAACAGTGCTGAGAGAACTATCACAGAAAGCTGTTGATTGGAGCAGATTTACAAGGAAAAACACAATTGTAAACACAGTGGGGGTTATTCATTATAGTGCATTATATTGCTTTAAGAAATCCTCAGATCAGCTGTCAGTACACATCCCTCTGCCTGTGCATCAACGCAAGTGCTGTCATGCAATCTGACCTTAATTCTCATCCCAAACACACAAGTGACTCAAAAAGGCCTTTATGTTATGTACACTCATGACTTTATGAAAATAAATCTTAACCGGTGTATTGTTATTATCACAATATCCATTTCTGAATATAAAGTTTCAAACCTTTATTTGGGTTATTGATATTTCTAATATATATTAGAAATCTTATTTTCTAAGGAAAATGGAAGATAACCAAGAGTATTTGACTTGCAGATCCATGCAGAAAAGACTTATTGGCTCTGACAGGTACTATATCCACCATATTGCAAGCATTAATAACCTGAGTCACAACTTGAATCATCAGTCTTACCAAATGTGGTGTGTACACACATCAGTGCATTTGGGAGAAGTTGCCAAGATAGCGTGAAATTTGTCAGATTCCTTGGCGCCGGAATGATAGCATTTTTGATTGGGGTTGCGTTTGTTTGTGGCAAGTAATGCAGGAGAAAGCCAATGCAAAAATAGTGTACCAAGGGACAAGAAAAACTGATTTACGCTCTGCTGCCTTGTTGGAAACAGGTCTGAAGCACAATAACAAAAAATATAAGTAAAAAATAATGACTGTGACTGAGATTTGCCTGAAGGGGAGGACAGATCGACAATAAACATTGTGACAGGTCTACACTCAAACAAAGGTAATCTACACTTTTTAATTAATTTATTTCCACCATGGGAGCTGATTCAGTTTGACCCGATTCAGTGTTTTTTTTTTGTTTTTTTTTGTTTCAGATTTTTCCTGTTTTCTCACAATTTGGAAGCCAATTGTACCATATGTTACTCAATTCACCGTTTTGGAACCACTTGAGAATTTGCTGTTACACAACCCCATCAGCTGGTGGTAGGAATGGGAGCACAACTCCCTCAAGGCTCCGGCCATATTCGGATCTGGCAGGACCAGGTGCACTAACCCCTGATCCTCGATTGTCTCTTAAAAACCAGTTAACCTTATTTTTTCATCTTGACAGTATGACTTTTCCAAATGTTTTGGGATTAAATAGTATAAACATGCAATAAACATAATGCTATGTTTTCGAAAGTCCTGTACCAACTTGGTATACAAAGGTGTTGTGTGGGGTCATTTATGGGGTTGCTGTATAAAATATACAACCTTTTTATTTTTTATATCTAATAAATTTTGTGGGTGATTCTGGAGAACTTGAGGTACAGTAAGTGACAAACTTTCACTTACCTCAGGCTCTAAAATGAGATGTTTCATCATAGATTTTTGCCCAGAAGCAGCGCGTGCGGGCCTAAACGTGTGAAGGTGGGTAATTGACTAACTGATTGGTTGGTTGGTTAGTTGGCTGACTGGTTAGTTGCCTGATCCCCTGATGTTGAAAGCGCATGCGTAAATTTCGAGTAATTAGGGTACGTTCGCTATCTAACTCCCTGTCCGCTTTTACTAGTTGTAGCACCCAGAAATCATCAATGAACAACTGTGGATATACTTAAAGATACAGGTCAATTGGCTGAAATGTATAATCTTTCAAAGCATTTAGCCTCCTGTTCGAATGGTACCTCGACAGGTTTTCTGCACATAGCTACAAACAACGACATGCCTAAATTCTGCACAAAGTCCAAGATAACGTAATGCTGATATATGTCTGAATTAACATTCTGTAGCCTTTAATGAACTCTTCTGCTACTTCTAATTTATTTGAAGAAATCAACAACATGGTTTGGTGACAGACAGTAAAGATTTACATGACGTAAGTTTAGCTACCTAGATAATGACAAAAACACTTGAAAACAACGGAAAGCCATATGTTTACATTGAATAATATTGAGGTTGAGCGTGTCAAACAATACAAGCATCTAGGTATTTGGTTGGATTGTGATCTTTCTTTCAGATCATTTATAACACCTTTGACAAAAAAACTTAAACCTTCCTTTTTAGGAATATGTTTTGCCTGTCTATGGATAGTTGGAAAAGAATGTGCAGGCTGAAATATTTCCAGTGTTAGGTTATGGTCACATTCTATATATGTATGTCCCCATGTCTGTTTTTAAATCTCTGGATGCCATATATCATCGCACACTACAGTTTATCATGGGTGTTGGGTTCATAACTCATCATTGTGACCTGTACCTACTGCTCAGTGGGTTGGTTCTCTCTAGACCTGCGGAGGAAACAGCATGGTATTTTATTTGTTTATAAAACTTTACTTACAAAACTCCCTCTCTATTTAACCAAGCTTCCTTCTTTCAATTAAAACCTATAATTATTCTATTAGATCTCAGTGTTAGATCTCATTGGACATACCACATTTTAGGACTGAGATAGAAATAGAGTAGAAGTAGATAGAGATAAAGATAGAGATAGAGATAGAGATAGAGAGTAGAAATTCCTTTAGTGTTCCAGCACCTTATACTGTATGTGGAACGAAAGGCAAGAGTCATTAAAGCTGACCTCCTTGGTGTCTTTTGAATTTTTAAATGGTTCAGAATCCTATTTGAGAGGATTGTTGACAATGCTGTGGTGTCTTAACAGTTATTTAAATTTCAATAGAAACACATCAAATAAAATGCTACTAAAATGGGAATAAAAACAAACACAAAAAAAACAGCTAAATACCAGGAACATTGCAGGAAGGTTACAGGCCAACACAGCAGCAATGTTGTAGCAAAGTCTCTGGGGAAAATGTTTTATTGAGATTATGTTTAAATGGCAACAAGGTTGTAGAGCAATATTGCAGCAATGTCGCACAGGGTTGTAGTAGGAAGGTTTCTTAGTTTATGTTACACTTGTAACCTTTGCCTTGGGCTTTTATTAAATATTTAAAAAGCTCCATCTTTCACTGTTGAAATTAGAACTACTGTATTGGCAGAAGCAAGACATTCTAGGCTGAGCGGTACCGAAGCGAACTGGAGCTTGCGGTGTGGTAATGTTTTAATAGTGCTCATCACTCTAATTAAATTACGTCCCCTTCCCCTCCTCGCTCGCTCCCGCTCACATACTCTGCCACACACACCTTTGAGAATCAGATGCACTCCGTCGCCCCAGTATGCAGGCCAACCTGCATGCTCCAGAACAATATCCGCTCTGCCTTTTCACATGTTCCTCACTGGCTGCATACAGGCATCCGGGCTGAGCTAGGCTTGCCTAGTCTTGTTAATATTTAGGGTTAAAACTGTATTCAATTGGGAGACACACAAAAGCTGAAAGCGAAAGTGTCAAAAATGTTCTATTACAATAGTTTTGTGTCAATTTAAACTTTTGCGGTCAATTTGTCCCCAAACATAAGAGGTGTCAAGATAATGTGGGTTAATAGAGATTTTCACATACTATACAAATTATTTTATTTTAACTGTTATTAATAGAAAATGTACTTCTACTTTTACATTTTAATTAAAGCAAATACAACTTTTTCAATTAATCTAGGTGATTGCCGAAGAGAAGAAATGTCACATGTACTTAATTATGAGTAAGATTTAAAGGCCAATGTTGATAGAATACAGGCCTAGAGTATATGTCAAGAATCTCTTATAGGTATGTATGTATGATCCAAATATTAAAATAGGTCCTTGCTGAAGGCAGGTCTAAACCCATTAGTGGTTTAGCCGGAATCTGATGCTGCTACAGCATTCAATGCGTGAAGACACTAAACTGCTGTACCTGCACTGAGCAAAGCTCAGGGAACTGAGGGAACTGGTATAGCTGGGCCCACGTGGAACCACAAAACAGCTGGTACCTACTGTGACAACTTCTTGTTATTTTTATGTTATTTTTGGGCATCATTATTGTTGTAGAAGGTCACTGCTGCACGGTTTCAGTTTATTACTGACTCAAGCATTCATACTGCAGAATAGCAAGATGTTTATTTTCCAGTATAAGAGTATATGTTTAGTAGTGGTACATGGATAACCTATATAAATGCAAAAATAGTTTTTTTTTAAATGTATTGTGCTCACCCCAACATCAACCCCAACATAAATACTTATACAGAAATACTTACAACAGAAATAATTAACTTTTCATTCAGAGATTTCTACTTCAGTGTATTGGTGCACGTATCGTATTTTATATCAATGGCTTTCTCCTCATTATTCCTCAGTAAAATCACAGACGTTGTCTTATGTTTTCTGGAGGCCCTCAAACCACTTCATGTACTGGGAAAGGTCCAATGCAAGAGCTGTCATTATAGTGACAGCCTTGTTATTTTTAGGAAAAGGTGCGAGGGCCAAATCACCACTGCATTCCCAGCACGCCATGAACCTGTTTTCACACCACACTTACAGACTCCTTCAGAGCTGTGACTTAGTTTAATTATGGACCTCAACAGCGTAGCTGAGGTCAGTTTTATGACCTGCCTGGCTAATGCCTTGCAGCCTTACCTGGTACCTCATTAATGTGTTGCAAATGTACTACAGTCCTGTGAATTCCACAAGACCTCAAGAGAAACATTGCTCCAGCCCGGCCAAATACTGGGATGGTTCTTGAATCAACAATTTTCATCCGGGACATGGGCTACAACTGTCGGATTCCTCGAGTCAAGCCACTCCACTCATTCTCTGAAATAACTGAAGTAAATGCTGATTTTCGACACACTATTCTAATTTCTTGAAATACTGTTTTGGGGGTTTTCTGGAGCTGTAAGACAAAATTATGAAAAATGAAACAAATAAAGGCTAGAAATATTTCACTTTGTGTGTAATGAATCTATAATCTATGAAAGTTTCACTTTTTGAATGGAATTATGGAAAAAAAACAACTTTTCCATGATATTCTAATTTTTTGGAAAGGATCTGTACATATATTATCATGCATCTTTCTTTTTCTTTTATTTTGTACACAGATGTCAACTACATATTTAACAAATTGATTGCTAGTTAACTTTTACAAATGTTTTGTAAGCTAACGCTAGCTAAACTCAGTGAGCTAATCGCTGGATAGTTAGCTAGTGGTAGCCAGCTATCGATAACATATGTAATAGTTTGCTAATAGGTTGCATATCACTCAGATGCTCATGGTGTATTTATTCAGCATAATTATATCCACTTACCACTGCCTTGATGTCGCTTTTCCTCCTCCTCTCGCTTTTTCTTTCTTTTCTGGTTACCACTGAGGTATGCTCGTTTCATGCTGCCGACGGTTAGCTACGTTGTAAGTAGGCTATGACAGGTAGCTAGCTGACTCTCGTAACTAGAAGGAGCCCCACATAGGGGGTTTCCGTTTTCAGCGGCGGTGCACTAGTGGCTTTATGCTTTATGGGATGTTACTTTACTTAATGACTTTGTAAATGTCACTGCAAAATGCAGCAATATGAGTGGGGGGTGGGGGGTGGGGGGTGGGTGGGGGGGTTGCCGTTCTGAGACGTTTAAGGGGGTTTATAGCTGTCATTGCAAAATGTTCCAATACATGTGTGGCCATCGGAGGCCCCCTTTTCCCACGTACAGTCAAGCCGGAAAGTCTGCCTTCAGTTTCACCTTCTCCACGTTTTATTACGTTACAGACATATTCTGCAATAGATTGAGTTCATTTTTTGTCTCAAAATTCTACACAAAATAGCCCATAATGACAAAGTGAAAACAGGTTTTTAGACATTTGTGCTAATTTATTAAAAATCTAAATGTAAAATATCATATGTACACAAGTGTGCACACCCTTTGATATGACACCCAAAAGTGAGCTGAGGTGCATTTTGTTTCCACTGATACGGCTTGAGATGTTTTTTACAACTTAATTGGAGTCCACCTGTGATAAATGCAATTGATTGGACATGATTGGGGATTGCCAACACCTGCCTATATAAGGTCCCACAGTTGACAGTGCATGTCAGAGCAAACTCCAAGCCATGGGGTCAAAGGAATTATCTGCAGACCTCAGAAACAGGATTGTGTCAAGGCATAGATCTGGAGAAGGGTACGGAAAAATCTTGCAGCTTTACAGGTCCCAAAGAGCACAGTGGCCACCATCATTAGTAAATGGAAGAAGTTTGGAACCACCAAGAATCTTCCTAGACCTGGCCGCCCGGCCAAACTGAGCAATCGGGGAAGACAGGCCTTGGCCAGGGAGGTGAGCAGGAACCCGAGGGTCACTCTGACAGAGCTCCAGTGTATCCTTGTGGAGATGGGAGAACCTTTCAGAAGATCAACCATCCAGGCAGCACTCCACCAATCAGGCCTTTATGGTAGAGTGGCCAGACAGAAGCCCCTCCTTAGTAAAAGGCACATCACAGCCCGCTTGGAGTTTGCCAAAAGGCACCTAGAGGACTCTCAAACCATGAGAATCAAGATTGTCTGGTCTGATTAAACCAAAATTGAACTTTTTGGCCTGCATACCAAGCGTCACGTCTGGAGGAAACCAGGCACCGCTCATCACCTGGCTAATACCATCCCTACAGTGAAGCATGGCGGTGGTAGCATCATGATGTGGGGATGTTTTTCAGCAGCGGGAACGGGGCGATTAGTCCTGATAGAGGGAAAGATGAATGCAGCTAAGTACACCGAGATCCTTGAAGAAAACCTGCTCCAGAGCGCTCTGGACCTCAGACTGGGGCGAAGGTTTACCTTCCAACATGACAACGACCCGAAGCACACAGCCAAGAGAACAAAGGAGTGGCTTCGGAGAAAGTCTGTACATGTCCTTGAGTGGCCCAGCCAGAGCCCAGACCTGAATCCAATTGAACATCTGTGGAAAGAGCTGAAAATGGCAGTGTACCGACGCTCCCCATCCAACCTGAAGGAGCTTGCAAGGATATGCCAAGAGGAATGGGCAAAAGTGTCCAGAAACAAGTGTGCCAAGCTCGTAGCTTCTTTCCCAAGATGCCTTGAAGCTGTAATCGCTGCCAAAGGTGCAGCAACCAAGTATTAGGCTAAGGGTGTGTACAGATATGTAACCCCTAAATAACCTATTTTTGTCAGTAAAATAAAATTGCATATTTTCTAAAAACCTGTTTTCACTTCGTCATTATTGGCTATTGTGTGTAGATGTTTGAGGCAGAAAATGAACTCAATCTATTGTAGTATAAGTCTGTAACGTAATAAAATGTGGAGAAGGTGAAAGGGGTGTGCAGACTTTCCGGCTTGACTGTATATTTTGGGGCCGCAAACATTTGCCTGGTTTGCCGGTCCTGACGAAACGCCTCTGTACATACATCACGCAACGGGTCTCTCTAGCTCCAGATCTCTACATGTTTAGAGATGCTCACCTGTTTACCTTTGACCCTTGATGCATTTTTCATCACCTCGGTCATCTCGGGGACCTCAGGAGGTGCTGGAGTTGAGTGTCAGATTTCCGAAATCGTTGTCATTAACTCGTCACTATCTCATCACCCGGGTGTCAAGTTCAAATAAAAGATGTTTAATAGATGTTGATGTTAGATGTCTAATAGACATCTATTTTAGACGTCTAATAAATGTCTATGTTAGACATCTATTAGACGTCTATGTTAGACATCTATTAGACGTCTATGTTAGACGTCTAATAGACGTTTATGTTAAACGTCTAATAGACGTCTATTTTAGACGTCTAATAAACGTCTACGTTAGACGTCTAATAGATATCTATTTTAGACGTCTAATAGACGTGTATTTTAGACGTCTAATAGACGTCTATTTTAGATGTCTAATAGACGTCTATGCTAGATGTCTAATAGACGTCTATGTTAGATGTCTAATAGACGTCTATGTTAGATGTCTAATAGACGTCTATGTTAGACGTCTATTAGACGTCTATGTTAGACGTCTAATAGACGTTTATGTTAAACGTCTAATAGACGTCTATTTTAGACGTCTAATAAACGTCTACGTTAGACGTCTAATAGATATCTATTTTAGACGTCTAATAGACGTGTATTTTAGACGTCTAATAGACGTCTATTTTAGATGTCTAATAGACGTCTATGCTAGATGTCTAATAGACGTCTATGTTAGACGTCTAATAGACGTATATTTTAGACGTCTAATAGACGTCTATGCTAGATGTCTAATAGACGTCTATGTTAGACGTCTAATAGACGTCTATGTTAGACGTATAATAGACATTTATTTTAGACGTCTAATCGACGTCCATGTTAGCGTGTAACATAGACATCTATTAGACGTCTAACATAGACGTCTATTAAACATGTTTAATACTAAATGGTCACTGGAAAAATTTGGGTCTAAATGTGAACGTAAATCTACAACTATACGTTGAAAAAACTTTCACTTTTGAACTATTTTTAGATGTCTATTTAACATCTTTTAGACTAGCAAATGCTCACTGGGTTGTTTGGCTGACCTCTGATCAGCATTTGCAGTTCCAAATGTTTTATTTAAGGTATGAAAAAACGATTGAAGATGAAAACATACACAGAAGGTGAAAGACTACATACACCACGCAACGGGTCTCTCTAGCTCCAGATCTCTTCATGTTTAGAGATGCTCAGCTGTTTACCTTTGACCCTTGATGCATTTGTATGACCTTGTCATCTCGGGGACCTCAGGAGGTGCCCGAGTTGAATGTGAGATTTCCGAGAATGTTGTCATTAACTCGTCACTATTTCATCACCGGGGTGTCAAGTTCAAATAAAATATGTTTAATAAACGTTGATGTTAGATGTCTAATAGACCTCTATGTTAGATGTCTAATTGACGTCTATTTTAGACGTCTAATAAATGTCTATGTTATACATCTATTAGACGCCTATGTTAGACGTCGAATAGACATCTATGTTAGACCTATAATAGACGTCTATGTTAGACGTATAATAAACGTCTATGGTAGACGGTAGATGTGTAATAGATGTCTAAAAATGTCCATCAATAGATGTCCATCTAAAAATAGTTCAAACGTGAAAGTTTTTTAAACGCATATTTGTAGATGTATTAGACGTTCACGCTGAGACCCAATTTCAACCAATTTTTCCAGTGACCATTTAGATGTATAAAACATGTTTATATGTTTATATATGTAAGACGTCTAATAGTTGTCTATGTTAGATGTCTAAAAATAGTTGAAAAGTGAACGTTTTTGTAGATGTCTATTAGACACTCACATTTAGACCCAATTTCAACCAATTTTTCCAGTGACCATTTATTTTTAGATGTCTATTTAACATCTTTTAGACTAGCAAATGCTCACTGGGTTGTTTAGCTGACCTCTGATCAGCATTTGCAGTTCCAAATGTTTTAATTAACGTATGAAAAAACGATTGAAGATGAAAACATACGCAGAAGGTGAAAGACTTCACTATTTCAATGTGATGACCTGCCACAGTGTGAATAAATGGATGGATGTTTTGTCAAGAAACATAAACTTGTATTTATATATTTTTTTTATAAAACTGTTGCTGTGTGCAGACAGGGAGCTCTTCATTGCTAGGCATCAGAAATTTATTTTCTGTCAGATGATTGTCTCTACATCTAGTCACAAGTATTGTGAACTTCCAGTGGTGATATAAGGTCTGGTAGGGCACATGTAAAATGCATTGTTTTGACATGGGCAGCAGAGCATCAGGCACACTGCCATGTACCCAGCTGGTCATATATGCTCTGTATTGATGTATTTTCTATTTCTACTGCCCACACTTATCTGTGTGTTTCTATGTTTATATGTGTACATTCTCCAGAAATGTATGTATAGAATCTAAATGGATGCAGTCTACCCTTATGGAAATGTAATATACTGCAGTATATTTTAAATATATTGTGAAGATAATTTTAATATATTTACTGCAGCATATTTTTTTTCCATAGGCGTAGTGTCCTTCAATTGACATATACTGTATGCAAATGATAAAATTATGGTTACTCACTTGTTTTCCTTTTTTTTCATTGTCATTCCACAGAAACCTTAGGCCATTAAAGGCAAAGTCAATATACACAAAAACACTGTATTCATTTTACCTATATTTTGAATGGTCTGTTAATTTTTATAGGCAGAACATGCAATTATAATGAGAAGGTATAACTGTAATTCACACTGCAAGTGTAGAAAATCCTTGAGTATGCACAATATTTTAATAATGTGTCATTTGAAAATGTATAAATAAGTTCATTTAACAGAGAATTGTGATGATGCAGCTGTGAAATGGCTGTAAGGCTGTTTAGACTCATATCCATGAGAGCCTACTGTTTAAGCTGAAGACTTACTTTTACTGGACTTAAGATTTACTGGATATCTATGAAACACAATAATAAACATTGATCTGTTTAGTGGAATTTTATATAGGATTTAGTGGATTGTGGAATGGAATTCCAAGGGATAAGCTTCTCATTGGGACCACTGTTTTAATGCGAAGGCATGAGTACCTTTTCTCTTATAAAACTCCAAGGCACGCATGTTCCAAGTATCACATTGAAAAACTGTACTGGGTACTGAATAATTGAATTGCTTATTTTGCTGTTTGAATTATTTAATGCTATTGGTAAGACTCTTCTTTCATTCAGCAAGAGAGAATGTCCTCTCAAGTCATATATTCTGCTTTCTGTGACCTTTGTGTGACCTTTGCAACGCAGCATTCTTTCAGAGAAAATGAAAGCCAGGCCCCAAATACTATACATTTCCATCTCAGCAGAATTACAAGCACGGGTGCATGGAAGATTAAAATCAGTCTTTTTAAATGACCACCTTTGAGGCAGGAGGAGTATTGAGAACTTAAGCCAAATGGCCTCTCTGGAGGTTTGACTAAAAGGTTACACAAGTGAAAGGTCAAGGCTTTTTGTTGTTTTGGAAGTAAAGATCAGTATTTGATATGGAATGCTATACCATTGTGATTGAAGTCACTGGATATGGTTCAAAGCCAAAGAATAGAAGGTACGCAGACTGAGATGGTTTATTACAGCTCTGCTTTTCAGAGCTCAAATGGTCCCATTATTGGCATTCTGAGGCATGAGAACATATCCACGGACGATATTTTAAAACTGAGGTTCTTTGTCAAATTTTTAGGCTAACTGCAGTGTTTTTAGTCATTACTTTTAATTTAAAAAGAAAAGGCTGACTAATTGCTAACATGACATCATGAATATATAAAATAAATAAAAGTTGTAGAACAAATAAAAGTTAAAAAGTAACACATACTTAAATGTAAGTTAAGCCGATCTGTTTTCAATTCAAAGTTAAGGCTCTAGCATATTCAGCTAAGCATACGGGCTTAATTGTATAAAAGCATTTTAATGAACAAGGTAATTCGGCCTTATGCAAGGCAGAGGGTCAGATGATTGCTTTAACCAAAATAAAGCTTACAGACTAGAAATAAAACAAACAACTGTGAGGAAGTTAATGAACCATATGGATTACATTTCTGATGATCTCCATTTGAGAGAACTCTACCTCAGTTTTCAAAGCACATTAAGGTTTACGGGATTAGAGCTCTGTCCCTGCGGTTGACAGCAAAGGCTATTTGCAAACAAACATTAAAGCCAGGGGCACACTAATGTTATTCGTAGTGACACAGATATATCTTTGAAGCCAGCACTGACAAGGTCTTTGGATTTCAGGTAACGCGTGATAATCTTTGACAGGGCGATATTAACTGCTCTCTCTCTCTCTCTCACTCACTCTCTCTGTCTCTCTCTCTAAAGGACAAATGTGTGGATGTTTCTGCGCACCAGTCAAGGACGGGCCTCTCCTGTCGGGCATTAACACGTTCAGGAACCGGGGCCCCTATCCGGCTGCCACTGCAGACAGCTCCGTGATTGGAAACATGCCCTTGACAAACAACATGGCCGTGCGATCTAGATTACAGGAGAGGGGAAAAATGGGCCTTTCACTGGAGGGACGGCGGGCCGTCGGGAATGACGGGTCTTTCCCTCATTTGATTGATCTCCTCGGAGGAGCTCTCCTGTTGATGACCTCTGTGATAGCCGGGGGAGTGTGGGAGGCGGCCTAGCTGGCACATTAATTGCTGATCGCAGCGTCATTTCCCCTGAGGAACTCATCAAAGTGGCAAAGAACGGCAATCAGGCGGTGGAAACATAGGCGATGGCTGATGAATTAACAGCGAGGTGTGTGTAATGCTAATGGGCCCTGGGGTGCTATTGGTTAGTATATTTCTGTCTTTCTTTTGTTGCAGAAGGAAGGATGCCCCCCCCCCCCCCTCCCCCCCGACTGAGAAAAATGAGACCAACAGGAGCCTCTGTCATCTTGTCAGACTGAGACTGTGTTGAAGATAAGTGCAAGCCATGCCCAGAAAGCCTAATACTGGGAATTATATATACAGTATGTCATGTGTTTTTTTTTGCTTTACATTGCTTTACATTTGTTTTACATTTTGCTATACTTTATAAACTAACAAAAGTTAGTTTATAAAGGTTTTATTACACTTAATTTTTTTAGCAAACTATATTTTGGTGCTCACCTCAAAAGCAAAAGTGTAAAACGTATGATTCTGGTACAGCATGATTTGCTCCCATGAGGATTCCATGCTAGAGCATCAGAGGCCAGCCATGAAGCGGATGAGCTTTGTGAATGTCTCTCTCAGTATGAGGTACAGTAATGGCGGATGAGCTTTGTGAATGTCTCTCTCAGTATGAGGTACAGTAATGGCGGATGAGCTTTGTGAATGTCTCTCTCAGTATGAGGTACAGTAATGGCGGATGAGCTTTGTGAATGTCTCTCTCAGTATGAGGTACAGTAATGGCGGATGAGCTTTGTGAATGTCTCTCTCAGTATGAGGTACAGTAATGGCGGATGAGCTTTGTGAATGTCTCTCTCAGTATGAGGTACAGTAATGGCGGATGAGCTTTGTGAATGTCTCTCTCAGTATGAGGTACAGTAATGGCGGATGAGCTTTGTGAATGTCTCTCTCAGTATGAGGTACAGTAATGGCGGATGAGCTTTGTGAAAGTCTCTCTCAGTATGAGGTACAGTAATGGCGGATGAGCTTTGTGAATGTCTCTCTCAGTATGAGGTACAGTAATGGCGGATGAGCTTTGTGAATGTCTCTCTCAGTATGAGGTACAGTAATGGCGGATGAGCTTTGTGAATGTCTCCCTCAGTATGAGGTACAGTAATGGCAGATGAGCTTTGTGAAAGTCTCTCTCAGTATGAGTTACAGTAATGGCGGATGAGCTTTGTGAATGTCTCTCTCAGTACGAGGTACAGTAATGGCGGATGAGCTTTGTGAATGTCTCTCTCAGTATGAGGTACAGTAATGGTGGATGAGCTTTGTGAATGTCTCTCTCAGTATGAGGTACAGTAATGGCGGATGAGCTTTGTGAATGTCTCTCTCAGTATGAGGTACAGTAATGGCGGATGAGCTTTGTGAATGTCTCTCTCAGTATGAGGTACAGTAATGGCGGATGAACTTTGTGAATGTCTCTCTCAGTATGAGGTACAGTAATGGCGGATGAGCTTTGTGAATGTCTCTCTCAGTATGAGGTACAGTAATGGCGGATGAGCTTTGTGAATGTCTCTCTCAGTATGAGGTACAGTAATGGCGGATGAGCTTTGTGAATGTCTCTCTCAGTATGAGGTACAGTAATGGCGGATGAGCTTTGTGAATGTCTCTCTCAGTATGAGGTACAGTAATGGCGGATGAGCTTTGTGAATGTCTCTCTCAGTATGAGGTACAGTAATGGCGGATGAGCTTTGTGAATGTCTCTCTCAGTATGAGGTACAGTAATGGCGGATGAGCTTTGTGAAAGTCTCTCTCAGTATGAGGTACAGTAATGGCGGATGAGCTTTGTGAATGTCTCTCTCAGTATGAGGTACAGTAATGGCGGATGAGCTTTGTGAATGTCTCTCTCGGTATGAGGAACAGTAATGGCGGATGAGCTTTGTGAATGTCTCTCTCAGTATGAGGTACAGTAATGGCGGATGAGCTTTGTGAAAGTCTCTCTCAGTATGAGGTACAGTAATGGCGGATGAGCTTTGTGAATGTCTCTCTCAGTATGAGGTACAGTAATGGCGGATGAGCTTTGTGAATGTCTCTCTCAGTATGAGGTACAGTAATGGCGGATGAGCTTTGTGAATGTCTCTCTCAGTATGAGGTACAGTAATGGCAGATGAGCTTTGTGAAAGTCTCTCTCAGTATGAGTTACAGTAATGGCGGACAAGCTTTGTGAATGTCTCTCTCAGTACGAGGTACAGTAATGGCGGATGAGCTTTGTGAATGTCTCTCTCAGTATGAGGTACAGTAATGGTGGATGAGCTTTGTGAATGTCTCTCTCAGTATGAGGTACAGTAATGGCGGATGAGCTTTGTGAATGTCTCTCTCAGTATGAGGTACAGTAATGGCGGATGAGCTTTGTGAATGTCTCTCTCAGTATGAGGTACAGTAATGGCGGATGAGCTTTGTGAAAGTCTCTCTCAGTATGAGGTACAGTAATGGCGGATGAGCTTTGTGAATGTCTCTCTCAGTATGAGGTACAGTAATGGCGGATGAGCTTTGTGAATGTCTCTCTCAGTATGAGGTACAGTAATGGCGGATCAGCTTTGTGAATGTCTCTCTCAGTATGAGGTACAGTAATGGCAGATGAGCTTTGTGAAAGTCTCTCTCAGTATGAGTTACAGTAATGGCGGATGAGCTTTGTGAATGTCTCTCTCAGTACGAGGTACAGTAATGGCGGATGAGCTTTGTGAATGTCTCTCTCAGTATGAGGTACAGTAATGGTGGATGAGCTTTGTGAATGTCTCTCTCAGTATGAGGTACAGTAATGGCGGATGAGCTTTGTGAATGTCTCTCTCAGTATGAGGTACAGTAATGGCGGATGAGCTTTGTGAATGTCTCTCTCAGTATGAGGTACAGTAATGGCGGATGAACTTTGTGAATGTCTCTCTCAGTATGAGGTACAGTAATGGCGGATGAGCTTTGTGAATGTCTCTCTCAGTATGAGGTACAGTAATGGCGGATGAGCTTTGTGAATGTCTCTCTCAGTATGAGGTACAGTAATGGCGGATGAGCTTTGTGAATGTCTCTCTCAGTATGAGGTACAGTAATGGCGGATGAGCTTTGTGAATGTCTCTCTCAGTATGAGGTACAGTAATGGCGGATGAGCTTTGTGAATGTCTCTCTCAGTATGAGGTACAGTAATGGCGGATGAGCTTTGTGAATGTCTCTCTCAGTATGAGGTACAGTAATGGCGGATGAGCTTTGTGAAAGTCTCTCTCAGTATGAGGTACAGTAATGGCGGATGAGCTTTGTGAATGTCTCTCTCAGTATGAGGTACAGTAATGGCGGATGAGCTTTGTGAATGTCTCTCTCGGTATGAGGAACAGTAATGGCGGATGAGCTTTGTGAATGTCTCTCTCAGTATGAGGTACAGTAATGGCGGATGAGCTTTGTGAATGTCTCTCTCAGTATGAGGTACAGTAATGGCGGATGAGCTTTGTGAAAGTCTCTCTCAGTATGAGGTACAGTAATGGCGGATGAGCTTTGTGAATGTCTCTCTCAGTATGAGGTACAGTAATGGCGGATGAGCTTTGTGAATGTCTCTCTCAGTATGAGGTACAGTAATGGCGGATGAGCTTTGTGAATGTCTCTCTCAGTATGAGGTACAGTAATGGCAGATGAGCTTTGTGAAAGTCTCTCTCAGTATGAGTTACAGTAATGGCGGATGAGCTTTGTGAATGTCTCTCTCAGTACGAGGTACAGTAATGGCGGATGAGCTTTGTGAATGTCTCTCTCAGTATGAGGTACAGTAATGGTGGATGAGCTTTGTGAATGTCTCTCTCAGTATGAGGTACAGTAATGGTGGATGAGCTTTGTGAATGTCTCTCTCAGTATGAGGTACAGTAATGGCGGATGAGCTTTGTGAATGTCTCTCTCAGTATGAGGTACAGTAATGGCGGATGAGCTTTGTGAATGTCTCTCTCAGTATGAGGTACAGTAATGGCAGATGAGCTTTGTGAATGTCTCTCTCAGTATGAGGTACAGTAATGGCGGATGAGCTTTGTGAATGTCTCTCTCAGTATGAGGTACAGTTATGGCGGATGAGCTTTATGAATGTCTCTCTCAGTATGAGGTACAGTAATGGCGGATGAGCTTTGTGAATGTGGGGCCTGACAGTTGTCATCAAGAGGGATCATATTCGAATAATCCCTGACATACCATTACAAGATGTGGTGAATTTTTACTTTTAGTTTTACATTTATTGTTGCGCATTAAACCTGGCAAGGCTTCCGAGTTTACCTCTGCATATAATGGGAGAATAGAAAAGGCTCATACACATGGTTTGCATGGTGCAGTCTTCTAGTGGGTCACACAAGGACGCTGAATAACGTGGTATTTTATTTTCTCATTGTTGTCTGTATATTTCATTATTTCTTGTGCAATTACCTGCCTCATTCTCCTCTGCCTCGCGGGGAAGAAAATCAATCCTCAAGGTTGGACCTGATAAAAGGGCCGTAAATACATGCCATAATGGAAGATCGGGGATTGGAATCAATAGCTTTTTACAGTTTTATTTTCGGCTGGACAATGACCTTGAAAATAAATGTGAATTTGATCGTCACTCTTAGAGGAGTGGAAGGATTTCAAAAGCAGTGCGCTTCACCGTGTTCCTCAAATCAGAGGTAAATACTCATAAGGTCCTTTTCTTTTTTATCTTTGACTGAAGAGTTGGTTGCATGGGTCTCTCGTGTGTTGTGAGCACTGTACTCACAGACCGCTGTACTTACAGAGTACTAAACTTACAGGGGTCGATTTATTAAGATCTCAAAAAGGAGTGTTATTTTGCGGGCACAGCCACAGTATTTGCACGTGTTATCATTTCACACTTTGTGGTTGATCAACTAAGAGTCTTTATGTAAATTACTCCAGTTGCAAACAGCCATATTTAAATGAGAGATTTTGTGTGTTGGAATGGTTACACCGTAAAAAAATATCTTGTAAAAAAGGTGAAAGGACTGGCAGCAATGTTGGCAGTGAAAAACCATTTAATGATTGGGAAAAAAATTATAAATGCTGTTAAATAATTGCCACATAACTTAACAAAATGTTTTAGTTTAAAATACAGTTTTTTCACAGTATACTGTAAAAAAAAATTTAAAAACCGTTGCAGGATTAAACTGTTCTTTTTTCAATACACTGTCAAAGTCATGTAGTATAGCAGCAATAACTCATTATTTAGCAGTCCCATAAAATTAGACAATTAAATAAATGTTACAATTTGGAATGTCCAAATCACAAACTATTTACAAGCATGCTAATATGCGGCCCCTGCTGCCGGCTCGGGAGAGTGAAGGCAACTCACAATTCTCCTCCGAAACACACGGTGTCAGCCAGCTGCTTCTTTTCACACCGCAGCCACAAGCCGTGCATGCGCGGACCAGGGGCAGAGGAAGCCTAATCATGCGCGTGCGCAGAGAGCAATCCACAGGCGCCCAGACCACCAACTGCTGTCGCTTGAGCAATGAACACTGCTATCCCAGCAGACTGA
The DNA here is from genome assembly GCA_029718625.1 of Synaphobranchus kaupii. NCBI lineage: Eukaryota > Metazoa > Chordata > Actinopteri > Anguilliformes > Synaphobranchidae > Synaphobranchus > Synaphobranchus kaupii. Next base: position 32,109,550 of record CM056376.1, read on the forward strand.
ATCCCTCCCATATATCCCTTGGGTATCCCTTTACTTTTTGACTTCAGATGTTGAACCAGATGATTCCCTTGCACAGCACGATAAGTTCATGCTGCAATGCACCACCAAATATTTTTCTCATTTTCTCCTTTTGATTGAATTTTTCTATGAATGATGTATAAAAAAATCAAGACAATCCCAGAGCAATTCAAAGGCAATTTGTGCTCTAAACAAGAGTAACTTTTCCCCCCTCAGAAAGTTACTGTAATTCTCTGTTCTATTCAAAAGATTTTCATTGTCCCGATCTGTGATAAATTATTAAAGCAAAGTTCAGGGTTTTTAGTCTTGCCACTAATTCATGATTTCCAGACTATAAACTCTGTATAATGCTCTTTTCAGGCTGTGCCATACAATCTTTGGAGGCCCATAATCCTTTGTGCCTTGATGTAGAACAGGGATGGCATTATCCCCACTGTCCCCAAGTTGACAGATGTGGCTTAAAAACTCTGGAACGTGAAGGAGCATCGTAATCAGGGCCAATAAAAGTGCACAAGGTCCTGATGAAAAGTGTAGTTTGTTGGGATCTGAGGGGATCAGAGAGAAGTGTTTTGGAATGAATAATAGAGTCTTTCAAAATGAAAAGGGGTGGGTGGGCATCGGTATCCTTGATCTCGCAGAATGTCAGGGAGATGACCTAAGCTGGCCTGAACAGCCCACTGTATGTCAATTTCCAGCGACTCCAGCGATTACAGGCCGGGCTAACACCCACACCCAAATGTAAGATTAAGGTCTGAGCCCCAAACATTGGGCCCTGCCATCAACATTAGGCCCTGTTCAATAATATAATATGAGCCCTTCACTCTTCCTTTGAAGTGCCAAAAGCAATCGTGATTTGTTTGTGTCATTTAGGTACTTCCAATCTGTGCAATGATGCCAAAATTCCCTGGTGAAAATGAGGTATGCATCTTTCCAGGCTGAGAGCCAATTTGCACTTGCCACCTCTGTAGGATGATCAAAGATCGTTTTCTTCCTCTTTGATTTTGAGGAGATCAGAGCTCTCATTCTGTGTCACATCTTTCACTCGGTCACTTAGATTTTCTGCAGTCAGTCTAATGTGTTTTAAGCACATTAACCTTTATAATAATGTTACCTTTAAGTTGAAAAGTTAGAGCACAAGCAAGTTGAATGAGGTGAACTACGAGTGAAGCTTCTGAGTAGCCTTTGATACGTAAGTGATGAACAGCTGTGTCAGTGGTTTTTCAGTAAATAAATACAATTCTAACATCATGGGGTTCTAATGGCTCTTTGACCCCTTGAAACCCCCTCATATTTGCTTTTAATGTCAGCAAGTCTGATAATTAAATGATATAAATTGAATGTTATATCTGTATACATTTTCTTTTGCTGGTCATAATTACAATACTAAAGTGCAATGTTGCATAAAATTGGTCATGAAGATGTCAAAAAATAAAGATCTGGCAAGATGTTTGCAATTTAAAGCTATTTTTATTTTTAAACTAATGAACACTGTGTCACAAACTATTGCTTCAAAATATCAAGAGGCAATACTTAACAATAGCAACGCACAGAATTCCACAGTTGATCCAAAAGTTTACTTTTCCCAGAGTTCTCCTTGCAGAACATCAAAGGCACCCTGTAAGCAGCCCCTGGGTGATGGCTTAACCCAGATCTATAAGTTGCTGATTTAAGGATAAGTCCAGACCATTAAACAGAGATACTGCAGGGACTTTATCACTGTCCTCAAGGCCATGCAGTTCACACCAGTCTCACGCATTGTAAATCAAAAAGGACCTCAGCCTCAGATAGCACTTTAGTATGTGATTAACCTTGACTCTCTGCTTTATTCTGCGCTTCTCATCTATTTCTGTAGGGAGCCTTTTAATTAGGCTGAGAAAAATTATCGGGTCACTATTTTAAAACTGTCGCCCCATACTTTGCTTCATTTCCAAAGATTTGTCTTAACTAATCCTGCCTGCTTTGTCCTAGCAAGATTGGATCTTACCAGACACATTTCCCCCCCTCAGAACGTTACTGTAATTTCCTGTTCTATTCAATAGATTTTCATTGTCGTTGTCCCTATCTGGAATGTGTCTAGTAAGATCCTTTTGGGGCTATATCCATTCCATTTTAACTACAATCTAAAATGCCTTTAGTTGAAAATGGAAACTCTTAGCTTAGGAAATGAGCATCTGCTCAATTAATATATTTAAATGCAACAGTTTTTCCCAATTCAAACTAAGATTCAAAACTTCTTTTCTTAGTTTTATTGTTATCCCTTAAGCCTAGAACCCAGTTTCAGCTCTGAAATACTCATTATAAGTTTGCTGTGAGGATTGTTATTGTAAATTGCTTTGAGAACAATGAAATCCTTTGTTGGCTTAATGGGGTCCAGACTCAGCTGCTTATGAGCTTCGCTCTTTAAATGCAGGATCTTGTGTGTCCCGAGTTGATTGGCTCTCAGAAATAATATCCCACTCCATGCATGCAATGCAATTCTGCAACTTCACTGTACATGTCACACCATGACAAACACGTTGTTTCCTACATGGCTGTACATCATGCATTAATTGGAGGGCTTTTTTTTTTACATACCAACAAGAATGTTCTCTGTATATTTCTGCAGCAGCTGTAATCCTTTAGATACCAACTACACTTATTTTACCATATACTGTATGTACTGTGCAGTATACAGTATGTAACAAATATACAGGTGACCAAGATTAAATTACACGCTTGAGTTGTTAAAAATAAGTAATGCCTTTTAGTGTGTTCTGCTCAGTCCTGAGAATAGGCGCTGGAAGTAGGGGTGCTGAGGGTGCTGCAGCACCCTCTCTGAACGATTGCTACAATATATTAAATCTGTCTGCAATACATTTAATAGGCTACCTAAGGTAGTATAAATACAGGCAAATAGTTCTGTATGAATGATACAAAACAACTTAAAATCTCCTTTGCGTTATAGCAAACAATTTGCCATTGTGATTTACAGCACCCTGAGTTGAAAACATCTTCCTGCGCCTATGCCCTATGTCCTGAGCCCTTGATCTGGTTCAGTACTTAATTATAATGAATTATGATCAGACAAACAAAGCAAAACAAGCTATTTGATTATTTCCATGAGAGGTTAAAGGTTAATTAGAACAGAACTAGCTGGGTAGAAAGTTTTATGCACAGTAAGAAGTGTGATGTCCCTGATTTCCGTGCACACACACACATAGGATTTGATTTGGGTATATCCTAAAGTTACACATGTATCCTATGTGAAACTTCTGTACAGTGCATTTGGATTATTGGGAATGCTTTATATTGCCTGTCCTCATGAGTCCTTTCATTGTCCTCAGATTAATCTGACAGGGCTGTCTGAAGATCCTTTCTCATTGGTTCTGACACAAGAAGACTCGGAGGAATACACATCAATCCATCTGAAAAGCCTCCTCAGTGTCTCATTTCCCCATTGTACTTTAACACAAGGGACTGAAGAGTCTTTCATCACTCTTGAGGATATGTGTGGAAAAATCAGTTTTTACTACATACTGAAAACGACAGATGCACTGGCTGCTTTTCTGCAGGTCAATTGTCAATGGATGGGTCAATTCGTTTTTTACTTCTACTTACAAAATGAGACTCTGTTTCCGTCACCTAATCTGTTTCTGTGAAAAAGAACATTGAGGAGGGGTTTACAAATGCACCTTCCTCCATGAACACAGCGACAGACATTGTGTTGGAAGGTCAGGTGAATAACAGATGGGCAGCCCCTGTTTCTGGTCCTGACAGCTAATCCTTGGGAGCATGAAATGAGTGGGCCTCATTTATCAACATGGTCATAAAAATGAGAATATATTTGAGCCTACCAACTTGCGTACGAAAATCTCACGTGTGATTCATCAAACTTGTGTAAATCACAGATCTGAGCTTAAGTGTGTTTGTAGGTTAATAAATCATGACCATATATTAGGAAGCGTGTGCACATCACTATGAATTACCATACTCACACGCCCATTTACTACCATATTTGGCAAGGCCGCCTCCTTTAAAACGCACATGCCAATACGGTTTTCTCCAGTATTATAGGCCAAGGAAAGCAAATAATTTTTCTGTGAGGGTAAAATTTAAATGCTTATGAATGAACATGAAAATAAATGTGTGCTTACTGGAAGAGTTAGTAGTGGTGTGCAGCCTAGCTCAAAAGCAGCTCTGTGGCAGAGGATAACCAGGACTGAGATAAAAATGAAAATAACCATTCACAAAAAATGTTCTACCGGTACATTATAGTATAAGAAAGGGCATCCCGGACCTCTCGTCTGCAGAAAAGAGGATGGGGGATATCATTGAGAAAGTGGCAGTGGAAGGAGTGATAGAAAACGGTGACTGCGACTTGATTCGCCAAGACTTCTAAATTCTCTCACGCCACTTGCGACGTTTGCTAGGTCTTCTAGGCTCATAAACCTAGATCGGATTTATAGAAAAAAAATGGAAAAAGGTTACAGTTCTGCATCTTGCATACAACATGACTGCTGATGCGTAGGTCACTGTAGGGCTATTAACCGGCTTCTGCTTCATTCCATTTAGGATGCACGTGATGAGAAACTAATAGCAGTGTCAACTTAAAAATATACTTATTAAAAATCAACAGATATTATTTTTGACAATTAGGCTTCACAACGTAACCTACGTCTACAGCTGCAACACACAGGTCAAGTGCATTTTAAAATATTGCACAGATGCTTTTAATATTTTCATAAATGGAATGACTTGGACGTTATTTTGTCATTTTTATGATCGGCAACTCGTTTAAGGTGAAATCTGATTCTTAAGCTCACATAACCTATGTTTTCCAAAGAGCACCCTTTGACTCTGCAGTGCTCTGAACAAAAGTTATTTTTTTCATTATTTAGGCTGCACAACATTGTTCCCATGCTGTTCATTGCATGCAATGTTGCTGCCTTACAACTGGGAAAAAGGTCAAGAGCTGTCGTGAGATTTAATCGCACCGTACACCCATGTTCATTTTGATAAATCCGGAAATTTGCCTAAAAATGGTCGTGCGCACACTTTACGATCAGATTTGAACGTACGCATGAATGATAAATGAGTCTCAGTGTGTGTTGAAATTGAATGATAAAAACAGGTGTTGAACCTTTGTTTAGGAAACCAACAAGCACAGAATGGAAGACAGATCTGTCAGCTCAATGGCAACGTCTCACCCTACGGGAAGTTGACTTACAAACACCAATCATTCGAACACCTGAGCAGTGGCCATTTTGTAATATGATTCAAGACATTTCTGTTGACAGCTATGGCCTATGCTCAAATAAAAGCCTTGTGGGTGGTATTGTACTAAATTGCAATATGGTTGAATTTGTGGCTTTTGAAAAGGATTTAACAGCAACATATTTAAAATTCAAGCCAGAAACCTGAAATTCCACAAGGCCAGGAAAACGCAAAGGATGGAGAAGCTCATTGTTATTTCATTGATGTGGATTACCGCTATTGTACAAATGAAACATAGCTTTTATGAGACAGCAGTCAAGAATGATACATTTACAAACGATGAAGCACCAGAAATACAAATGCATTATGGATGAAAGAGGGGGCGCTATTGTTGATGTGATTGGGGATTAAATGCATCTTGTTTGATTTGGGATCTTTTTTATTTTATATGATTTTAACATAGAAAATCAGAGGAGCTGGGGAAAAAAGGAACAATAATTTAAGACACAGAAAGTGAATGGTTGATTTTTGTGTAAGCAAGAAGTTAAATAGCAGCAATTTCTTAAACTACTGTACAATTGCATATGAAAGCCCTTGATTTGGGGGCACACATGTACAGCTCTTCCCTATAGTGTTATTTTAGATGAATTCACTGTACATTACTAAACATTTTTTTAACTATTAACACATTATTTATCTGTTTTCTGTTTCATCTCAGGGACACTAACTGGATTACATACTTATGATATACTTATATATGCTTGCGGCCATAAACTGGTAAGAGCAGTGTTATAACACTTGAAGTCAAAAAAATACAAAAAATAAAATAAAAAATGTATGCAGTTGCATGCATTGATTCATTTCTTGCAAGCAACTCTGTTGCCAGTAAGTGACAATTTAATTAATAATTAGATGCTATGTTCATTAAAGATTTAAACAGTAAACAGAAAAGGTGACTCAACTGTACATGCTCAACCACTATTGTTACGAACCCGGAACGAGACGAACCCAAGTGCAACGACCAGGAGACAGATTCACAAAAAAGGGGGGTTTATTAAATTAAGTGTTGGGGTAGTCCCAACACTGTACAGAAAAGGCAATACACAATATTACGCTGGAACAGCAAGGAAGCCCGGGACGGGCTGCTCCAAGCCGGAGCTGGGCTGGCAGGTCTGGAACGTTCGTTCCAAGCCGGAACTGGACTGGACTGGAACTGGACCGGGAGGTCCACTTTGGGAATCAGGATCTGGAACGGAATGTTCCAAACCGGAACTGGACTGGACTGGAACTGGACCGGGAGGTCCACACTGGAATCAGGATCTGGAACGGGTGTGTTCCAAACCGGAACTGGACTGGACTGGAACTGGACCGGGAGGTCCACACTGGAATCAGGGTCTGGAACGGATTTGTTCCAAACCGGAACTGGACAGGACTGGAACTGGACCGGGAGGTCACACTGGAATCAGGGTCTGGAACGGATTTGTTCCAAACCGGAACTGGACTGGACTGGAACTGGACCGGGAGGTCCACACGGGTAGCAGGGTCTGGAACGGATTGTTCCAAACCGGAACTGGACTGGACAGGTAGGTGCACGGCTCACACCTGGACTGGACTGGACTAGCTGGGGAGCGGCTCACTACGGCAGGACAGGAACTGGACCGGAATGACTGCACCGGTACAGAACAAAACAAAGCAGGTGGGGTTAGTGCAAGGGAAGGCACGGAAATGACCGGGAGGTTCTCACGGAGGTGCAGGGCTTGAGAGGTAGGTGGTTGGTGAAGCACGGCAGGGCTGGGTAGTGTGGCGTAGCTGCGGTAGGTCTGGAAGGAGCTGACTGGTCTCCAGAGCTCCCGGAACCGGGACCGAAGAACTAGTTGGCTTCTTCGGCCGGACAGGAACAACTGGAGGGTAGCCAGGTAACACGCCAACCCGGAGCCTACACGAGCTGGAGGTGGAGGTACCGCAACACACACAACGAAAACGGGGGGAAACGAACACTGCCACGGGAGAATGGGAGCTGGGTTAGATGGAGGAGAGGGGAAACAGGTTAGCTGCATGTACAACAAGAAATGACTTGGAGGATAACTACCAGACTGTAGTTAGGAGCGGAACTCTAGCTGCAAGGGGATAATATCCCACAACCAAGCGAGTAGTTCTTTGAATGCGACCAGGCAAACAACGAGCATTAACACCGCGTGACGATAGTTAACGAACTGGCGCCGACTGGCAGCCAGCCGAAGGAATAAATAGTGAGGTTAATGACAGAACTAAACAAGGAACAGGTGTGGAAAATAAACGGGAGTGATTAAGAAACACCAGGTGAGGAAATGCATGCAACGAGGGGGGACGGAGTGAAAAGGCGGAAGTAAGACAACCAGACGAACAAGACAGAGAAGGAAACGCCCAGACCACAGCAGCGGGGAAAACACGGACAAAAGGATCCAACATGACACGGAGGGAAAACAGGAATATACAGAAAACGAACAGGAAGGGAGCGGAACATTACAGTACCCCCCCCCTCAACGTACGCCCCCTGGCGTACCTGGCGGCCTGGTCTTGAGAGGGAAGCGACTGTGGAAATCCTGGATCAATGATTGATCCAGGATGAGGCTCCTGTGGAGCCACGACCGCTCCTCAGGACCATACCCCTCCCAGTCCACGAGGTATTGAAAACCCCGACCCTTACGGCGGATGTCGATAATGCGGTCCACCGTGTAGGCCGGGGCGTTGTCGATGACCCGGACGGGTGGAGGAGGGAGGGTAGGGGCACTGAGGGGGCTGGAGGCGACAGGCTTGATCTGTGACACATGAAAAACGGGGTAGACCTTGAGGGAGGAAGGGAGGGAGAGTTTAACGGAAACCGGGTTAATGAGACAAACAACAGGGAAGGGACCAATAAACCGGGGCCGAAGTTTCTTAGAGGAGGAGGGAAGGGAAATGTTGGATGTGGAAAGCCAGACCTGCTGCCCGGCTCTGTATTTAGGGGCTGCGGTCCTGTGCAGGTCCGCCAGACGTTGAGAACGGGAATTAGACCGCAGGAGTGCGGTGCGTGCAAGTCTCCACATGCGTTTGCACTTGAGGATGTGGGACTTAACGGAGGGGACTGCTACCTCGGCCTCCTGGGCCGACAGGAGAGGGGGTTGGTAACCTAATGAGCACTCGAACGGGGACAACCCTGTAGACGCACTCTTAAGGGAGTTATGGGCGTACTCTACCCAGGGAAGAAAACGGCTCCAGGGGGCGGGATTGCGTGCAGTGACGCACCGCAGGGCGGCCCCCAGGTCCTGGTTCGCCCTCTCTGCCTGGCCGTTAGACTGGGGATGAAAACCAGACGACAGACTGGCCGAGGCCCCCAGGGCTACACAGAACGCCTTCCACACCTGGGAGGAGAATTGGGGCCCACGGTCCGACACAATGTCGGATGGGATCCCGTGCAGCCTGACCACCTGTGACACCAGGAGCTCCGCAGTTTCGAGGGCGGACGGGAGCTTAGGGAGGGGAACAAAGTGAACCGCCTTGGAGAACCGATCCACAATTGTCAGAATGACGGAGTTGCCCTCTGACAATGGCAGACCGGTGACGAAGTCAACGCCAATGTGGCTCCAAGGACGGCCCGGGACAGGGAGGGGAAGGAGAAGACCAGAGGGAGGCTGGTGGGAAGCCTTGCTCCTGGCGCACACCGCGCAGGCCAGGACAAAAGCACGGGTATCCTCCTTGAGCGTGGGCCACCAAAAACTCCTCCTGACGAGGGTGGTCGTTCTGGCAACACCTGGGTGACACGCCAGACAGGAGGCGTGAACCCACTCAAGGACCTGGGAGCGGACGGAGTTGGGAACAAACAGGGAGGAGTTAGGGTTACTACGGGGGTCAGGGTGGGAAGTCTGGGCGGACCTCACAACCTCCTCAATCATCCAGGAGACCGCAGCCACCATACAGGAAGCCGGTAGAATAGGCTCGGGGTCAGCAGGACTGGAGGGAAGGGAAAAAACACGGGATAATGCATCCGCTTTGATATTGCGGTAACCGGGGCGGAAGGACACAGAAAAATTAAATCGGGCAAAGAATAATGACCACCTAGCCTGTCTGGCATTAAGCCTCTTAGCAGACTTTAGATAAATAAGGTTTTGGTGGTCAGTTAAAACAATAAAGGGGCTACCTGCCCCCTCCAGCCAGTGGCGCCACTCCTCAAGAGCCAGCTTGATGGCCAGAAGCTCCCGATCCCCGACATCATAGTTCCGCTCGGCGGAGGACAGCCTCCGGGAGAAGAAAGCACAGGGATGGAGCTTGTTGTCCAAGGCGGCTCGTTGGGACAGAATGGCCCCCACGCCGGTGTCGGAGGCATCCACCTCAATCGTAAATTGGCGAGTGGGGTCAGGGTGACAAAGAATAGGGGCCGAGGAAAACCGAGCCTTAAGGCGTTCAAACGCGAGCTGGGCCTCGGAGTTCCAACAAAAAGAAAAAGCAGTGGAGGTGAGTTTGGTTAGGGGAGCAGCAATGACACTGTAATTACGGATGAACCTACGATAAAAATTGGCAAAACCAAGAAACTGTTGCAGGTGCTTACGAGAGGTGGGTTGAGGCCATTCTGTCACCGCCTTGATCTTGGCGGGATCCGCCCGGATGCTGCCCTCCTCGATGATGAAGCCGAGGAACGGGACTGAGGAGACGTGGAAGGAGCACTTCTCTGCCTTAACGAAGAGCTGGTTTTCAAGCAGGCGCTGGAGAACCTCCCGGACATGGAGAATGTGCTCCTGGGGGGACTTAGAAAAAATCAAAATATCATCGATATACACGAAAACAGTCTTCCCCAACAGGTCTCGCAGGACGTCATTCACCATGCCCTGGAAGACTGCCGGGGCGTTAGTAAGGCCGAAGGGGACCACCAGGTACTTGTAGTGGCCCAACGGGGTATTGAAGGCAGTCTTCCATTCATCCCCCTCCCGTATACGCACCAAGTGGTACGCATTACGGAGGTCGAGCTTGGTGAAAATGACGGCCTGCGAGAGGGGTTCAAAGGCAGTGTTAATAAGGGGAAGAGGATATTTGTTGCGGATGGTAATTTGATTGAGCCCCCGGTAGTCGATGCAGGGCCGTAGTGAGCCATCCTTTTTCCCCACAAAAAAGAACCCAGCACCAACAGGAGAGGAGGAAGGGCGGATGATGCCCGAGGCGAGGGACTCATGAATATACTCCTCCATGGAGAGTTTCTCCGGACCCGACAGACTGTAGAGACGACCAGACGGAAGCTTGGCTCCCGCCAGCAGGTCAATGCAACAATCGTAGGGTCGGTGAGGAGGTAGGGACAGAGCGCGTGATTTTGAAAAGGTAAGGCAGAGGTCGTGATATTGCTTGGGAACGTTGGACAGATCGGGTTCGGGTAGGTTGGTGCTGGAATTCTTGGATCCCGGAGGGGGGAGAGCGGAACGAAGACAGCTAGCCAGACAGTGACCACTCCACGCCAGGATACGACCGGCTTGCCAGTCGATGTGAGGGTTGTGAAGGCGGAGCCAGGTCTGACCCAAAACTATGGAGGATTGTTTAGAGTTGATGAGCAGAAGTTGAATACTCTCCCGATGATTGCCGGATAAAACGAGCTGTACTGGAACGGTGGAGTGGGTGACTAACCCCAGACTCCTACCGTCTAAGGCAAAAGCAGTAATGGGAGAGGGTAGCAGTTCCGTGGGGATGCCGGCCCTCCTGGCGAAGGTGATGTCCATGAAGTTAGCGTCGGCACCAGAGTCGATAAGGGCCGACGAGACTTCGGACTTGTCCCTCCAAAGGAGAGTGGCCTTGAAGACAAGGCGATTCTGAGCTGCATGGCAAGGTATGATTGGGCTCGTCAGTACGCCCAGTTTAACTGGCGAGCCTACTCTTTTGGGCGAATGGGGCATGAGGCGATCTGGTGGCCTGGTTTGCCACAGTAAAAACAGGATCTAGATCGCAGGCGACGTTGGCGCTCCTCGGCGTTGACCGCAACTCTGCCCAGTTGCATGGGCTCTTCCTCAGAGACCCCAGACGCCGCTCTGGATCCAGAGGCAGAAGGGTGTGATGACCGGAGTTCCCCCCTCGCTCACGGGCCCGGATACGGAGACGGTTGTCAATAGCGATGGCCAGGCTAATAAGGCAATTGAGTGACGTGGATTCTTCGCGGGTGGCAAGTTGGTCCTTTAACTCTTCGCTCAGCGCCTGGCGGAAAGCCCCCTGAAGGGCGGTGTCATTCCATCCGGACTCCGCTGCGAGGGTACGGAATTGGATTGCCATCTCAGCAACGCTACGGCTTCCTTGACGGACCTGAAGTAGGCGTTGAGTTGCGTCTCGCCCACAGGTAGGGTGATCGAATACACGCCGCATCTCAGCGGTGAAGGCGGCGAAGTTGTTGCAGAGCGCGACTTGGCTGTCCCAAATGGATGTAGCCCACTCCAGGGCACCTCCTCCCAAACTGCTCATTATGAAGGCGATCTTACATGGGTCGGAGGCGAAGGAGGAGGGCTGCATCCGGAATACTATGTCGCATTTCATCAGGAATTCGCGACACTTTCCCAATCCCCCGCGGTATAACTCTGGATGTTGAACGCGGGGCTCTCGGAGAGAAGTGGGAACAGAAGGATCCACCGGCGGATCCGGCGCGGGCGGTGTAGGGCCCATAGGAATACGCGGAAGCGGCTGGTGAAGAGCTAGCTGCGCCACTTGCTCCGTGATGCCCCTCAGCACCTCCAACACGTCATCCAAACGTCGGCCCTGTTGGTCGCTGACCGCAGTTTGGCAGGAGAAGGCGTGACGAATTTGCTCCAGGTCGGCTGGGTCCATGATTTTGGGCCAGTTCGTTCTGTTACGAACCCGGAACGAGACGAACCCAAGTGCAACGACCAGGAGACAGATTCACAAAAAAGGGGGGTTTATTAAATTAAGTGTTGGGGTAGTCCCAACACTGTACAGAAAAGGCAATACACAATATTACGCTGGAACAGCAAGGAAGCCCGGGACGGGCTGCTCCAAGCCGGAGCTGGGCTGGCAGGTCTGGAACGTTCGTTCCAAGCCGGAACTGGACTGGACTGGAACTGGACCGGGAGGTCCACTTTGGGAATCAGGATCTGGAACGGAATGTTCCAAACCGGAACTGGACTGGACTGGAACTGGACCGGGAGGTCCACACTGGAATCAGGATCTGGAACGGGTGTGTTCCAAACCGGAACTGGACTGGACTGGAACTGGACCGGGAGGTCCACACTGGAATCAGGGTCTGGAACGGATTTGTTCCAAACCGGAACTGGACAGGACTGGAACTGGACCGGGAGGTCACACTGGAATCAGGGTCTGGAACGGATTTGTTCCAAACCGGAACTGGACTGGACTGGAACTGGACCGGGAGGTCCACACGGGTAGCAGGGTCTGGAACGGATTGTTCCAAACCGGAACTGGACTGGACAGGTAGGTGCACGGCTCACACCTGGACTGGACTGGACTAGCTGGGGAGCGGCTCACTACGGCAGGACAGGAACTGGACCGGAATGACTGCACCGGTACAGAACAAAACAAAGCAGGTGGGGTTAGTGCAAGGGAAGGCACGGAAATGACCGGGAGGTTCTCACGGAGGTGCAGGGCTTGAGAGGTAGGTGGTTGGTGAAGCACGGCAGGGCTGGGTAGTGTGGCGTAGCTGCGGTAGGTCCGGAAGGAGCTGACTGGTCTCCAGAGCTCCCGGAACCGGGACCGAAGAACTAGTTGGCTTCTTCGGCCGGACAGGAACAACTGGAGGGTAGCCAGGTAACACGCCAACCCGGAGCCTACACGAGCTGGAGGTGGAGGTACCGCAACACACACAACGAAAACGGGGGGAAACGAACACTGCCACGGGAGAATGGGAGCTGGGTTAGATGGAGGAGAGGGGAAACAGGTTAGCTGCATGTACAACAAGAAATGACTTGGAGGATAACTACCAGACTGTAGTTAGGAGCGGAACTCTAGCTGCAAGGGGATAATATCCCACAACCAAGCGAGTAGTTCTTTGAACGCGACCAGGCAAACAACGAGCATTAACACCGCGTGACGATAGTTAACGAACTGGCGCCGACTGGCAGCCAGCCGAAGGAATAAATAGTGAGGTTAATGACAGAACTAAACAAGGAACAGGTGTGGAAAATAAACGGGAGTGATTAAGAAACACCAGGTGAGGAAATGCATGCAACGAGGGGGGACGGAGTGAAAAGGCGGAAGTAAGACAACCAGACGAACAAGACAGAGAAGGAAACGCCCAGACCACAGCAGCGGGGAAAACACGGACAAAAGGATCCAACATGACACGGAGGGAAAACAGGAATATACAGAAAACTAACAGGAAGGGAGCGGAACATTACAACTATATATGTATCCATTGAAAATGTGTCACCAATTAAGAAGAGTCAGTGTCATTCAGCCCATTTATATTTTAATATCAATCAATCACAAACAAACTAGTCATATTGTAGCTTTTTTCCCCCTGTGGTTCACACATTTGGGACAAGAGCAAAAATGTGTGTCTCCTGACATCTATCCGTATAGTTCCATCTGTTTTAAATGAATCAAACATACTATGACAGTAGTATATGTTATATTTTATGTATTGTCTTAGGAGCAGGAGCCCAATTAATAATTTCTGAAATGATTCTAATCTAGTCCGAAGTAGTTGCAAACAAATAGACTAATGATACATGCATATTGCCATGACAAAGGCATAAGATTTATACTGGCATACCCCCCCCCCCCCCCCCCCCCAGGAGTTCTACCGGCAATTCATAATTTGCCATAACCATGTCCACCCAAAACAAACTGTGCTGTTTGTTGCCACCAAGATATGAGGGTCTCATCAACATTATCCTGTGTAGTGATGTACAGATCCACATTCACTCACTTCAGTTTCTTAAATCTCAATATCTGATTTGGGAAAAACTAGGTCATAATCCGGAATGCAGTCTTATCAGCCTTGAAGTGTGGTGATGTCCCAACATGCAAGAGAAGAGATTGTTAGTAGACACTAGCTGAACCTGTGAACGAAAGCAGATTGATATCCCAGAATGCCTTGCAAAATAAAAAAAGGACGAATGGCTCTCCCCTGTGACAGGCGAGGGTTCAGACCCCTTCATTCATGTAGTGGAACCTAATGACTACTTTCATGTGAAGGATGGTCCATGGTCTCTGTTTCTTAGCAGGATATGCTCTCCCCTGGTAACCACACACTGCCAGTATACCATTACTCATTCCACATAGAACCTTAATGGGTGTTCATTGTCTGCTTTACTCAATGATCATGTAGACCTGAACTACTACGTCCAGAGGCCAGGTGGATTTGACAGATTCAGTGTGCTTCAGTCATTCTTCATTAATGTTAAAATATAAACAATTACTGGTTTCCTATGCTGTCATATTTGAATGTGAAAACCAATTGACCTCAATATATGTCTTAAGATTTCAAATGCTCAGAATTAAATTTTGATTGCTGTAGAATATATTAAATAACTGGAATGACTTTTAACGCACCAGAAACAGCCAGCATAGTGTATTGTGGTTCATTGACTATGTTATAAAATTGTATTCAAGGAGATATGCTGATACAAGCAATAATAAACACTGTCTCACAAGACATTCACTGAAAATATGCACCTCATCAATTGCTTTGTGACCCACCAATAAATCCATCAAAAAATTCCCTGTGTTTGTATATTGATTTTGCCATTGTAGTAATGGGGTTAGCTAACTAATATTGCTAACACTGAAATATCATTTTGGTTCAGCCCCTGGAAACATAGCATCGATGTACAAGCTGCTTTGGAGTCACTTGGAGTATATTTTCTTGCTCTTCTATTGCTTTTCTTGATCAATAGCATTTCAGCACATAATATTAATATAGTATTCTACCACAATGTCCTGCTCTTTGATCACCCTCTTTCAACATGCTTAAATGTCTGCTCAGACTCAAGAGAATGAGTTATTAAGTTATTTATTAGTTATTAAGCCAGGCCCGAGGGAAGCATGTTACATGAATTTTCAGTTTGTTCCCATAGACTGTGGTGCTGAATACAAAAAGTGGAAACTAATCCTGGGAGGAAGTACTGGAAGGGTCATGTGACCCAAACACGCCTCCGATGCAGCGAAAGCCCTTAAGCACAGAGGTCAGGTCACCACTTACTGAACTACTGCACTACCCTCTGGCCTTTTTAATACCTCCTGCTTGCTATAGGTAATGTATTTTTTTCTTATGGGAACAGGGCAAGGGTGCAAAGCCACTGCATCTCCTGTTGAGAACTAACTGCATTTAATGATCATTTACAGGAAGCTTTGTATTATGTGAGTCACATCGGCAATGTGCCCTGCTTTATCATTTCCTCCAAAGAGGAGCAGATTAACCAGCAGGACTGCAAAAACCTGCAGAATCACGGTAAACAAATTAAAATCTCCTCCTTCAGGTTGACTGTTATGTCGTCCGAGAGAAGACTGAAATGTCACTCCATTGCATAATAAAATTCGGATTTTTTTTCTCTTTATGTTCCACAGAAGAAGTGAAAGTGAAAGAAGCCATATAACCTAGAACACAGCTCTGCACTACAGCCAAGAAAAATGTATTTGCTGTCAGGGGTAACCTGGTGAACATGAAATATCACTGTAATAAAGCTTCATAAATTGCAGTTAATGAGAAGAGAAGCAGGTGTTTTTCTGAAAATAGGTCAATGCTAATGCTGCCATTTTTTTGACAAAATGACTGGTATACAAAGCACAGTTATGGAATAATGCTGGATATGTTACTAATATGAACTCTCAGTCCCAGAACATAATAGTTCCTTACTATCCACACTGAGTAACACAGACTGCCGACATTCACCAAATATTTTTTTGTAAGCTTCAAAAAGCTGTTCATTTGTGATCTCTACCATGCTCGCAGGACCATAAAAGAACACAGTGATTTCATTTTGAAATTCCAATAGCTGCATATTCAAATCAGCTACATCAAATGGCACGAAAGCCAAACACATGTCTCTGTCACCAGAGTGTAGAATGAAGTGAATCATGCCGCTATGTGGTTCCATATGAGCTTCCCATGGTGCAACCACTTAAGCGTTAGCGTGGATAAAGCGATTTTCACAGAGCACTTGCGTCAGTTATTTTCGGCCGCTTCTTCATTTCTCTCATAATTCGAAAATGAAACAACGCCGGTTTAACCCTTAATCGCAGCTCAGCAGCAGCAGGAGAGTTTACCAGTACAACAACACAGCAGGACATCAATTTGAAGGAGTTTTTTGTGAGAAAGAAATGCTGAAATCTCAAGCTTATTGTTATTTCGACTGATGTGGCGAAATAATCGTTAGTTAAATGTCTGAGATTCAAAATCTTCAGTAATGGGTTCCCGCAGGCCACTTTTGGCATCCCGCGTTTGCATAGACACTAACTTGTTGTATTAGAAACAAGGGACATTAGACAAATAAAAACACAGGAACACACAAGGACCAAACCGTTCGGTTAATAAACAGCCACATGATCTCCAGGTAGAATTATAGAAAATATATTTCTGAGCAGTCCTCAGACAAAAGAAAGAAAAATGGCTTGAATGTGGTTTTTACCACCTGAGCAGGCTACTCTCCCCTATCTACCCTCAGGAAAGTGGAATGTTCATCTCATCATTCATTATAATGGGTTGTCCGATCCCAGTGCCAGATTTGCTTTTGGAGCAACCTTCGTACATTAAGTGCCTGTGTAGTGTGTACGTTTCCAAGTGTATACTGAGCTGTAAAAGGCAAACGCAGCAGGGGTCGGCGCATTCCCCCAGTGTTTACGAACACTGCGTTGCGCCAGTCTGAATGAAAGACGATCAATCATGGTCTCACCTCATACCGCGGTAGGTCCCAAATTGCCCAAACTCCACATCTTATATACAGCGTTCTACAGCGACTGTCAGCCTAGCCCCAGGATAGAAACTAGACTGTTGATTTACCCTGGGCCCCTACACACTGATCCCTTGATAAGAATGTCATCTACCGCACAAAGTTCTCTTTCACCGTGGGGCCACGTAGGTAACACGCAGGTAACACAGGGTTGTCTGCCGACCTACCGATGACCTGGCATTCGCCATCTATCAGAGACTCCTGGGGCCTGGAAGCTCATCTAAGACAGATGACAGATTTACTGAAAACTGTAGCTGTTCATTTAAAGGTCATTTTGGCAAAGATGATACTTTTCTTTACTTTCCTCAATTTCATATTGTTTTCAGGTGCAATAACAAAGTGTTCCTGTTGATCGTCTGAGGAAAATGATAAGATATAAAGGCAATGTTTCATTAATGTCATGTGAACGAGAACCTATTGCAGGAAATCCCTGCTGACCGCAAGCCTGCCTCCCTGTCCGATGCTATAGATTATTGCTGTGTTGCTTAATGGGGACCCCAAACTTCAGGTGGTCCTTGCAGTAATCAGATCTTGGACTATTTTGTGTGGAACATTACAACACTAAGAACTAGTGCCTCAGCTATTGAGGTGTTTGAGAACAAATTCAGATATGTGTGGGTTTGGTTAAGAAAATAGTCATGATTCTTTGTTTTAGCAGTTGTACACAGCCCTAATTATTTAAACAAAGACACGCCCCTGTCCAGCCCCCCAACAGCTTGTTCTGAATCCAGGACTGGTGAATGGCTATAAGAATTTCATTCTCTCCCTGGCTCTGCATATGTTTGCAAATGATGCACAATTCTTCAGAGAAAGTACCTCTATTGTCTTTTTTCATAATCATTGGAGACAACACATTTGTTACATTCCTCGGTAAACATACTAGACAAGGATAGCACTCTGGTATAATCATAAATCCACTTGGAAATGTATATTCATAATTCTACTTCATTTAAATCTTTTAGTCTTCAGTTAATGATATAATTGTATATAATTCCATATTCAACAAATCTCTCCTAAATGTTGCCTTTCTAAAATCAAGACATGAATGCACATTGATGAATGCTGTATCAAAGGCACCGGGAGCATCCCATCATTGTGGTGAAGCTGTGAAATTAAGTATTATAACAGAGTCTATATTGCCATTACTTAAAAAATGAAATATCATAACAGAGGCTATATTGCCATTACTTCAAAAATGAAATATTATAACTGAGCCTATTTTGTCATTACTCAGGGAACCAATAAATTGGCTGAGTCAATGTTATGTGGGTGAGGAGATGGTAACCAGACAAAAAATAAAATAAAAACTATAAAATAGATATTTATTGGACTGTTTGTGCACAAAGTAGAAACTCCCAGCGAATTGATGCTGAGACGGAAGCATCTGCTAACCCAGGGCCTTGACACCACAGTGAAGACATTTAATTTGGCAGTTACTGCCTTTTCAGAGCAGGTAATGATTCAGCTAGTGTTGTACATCACTACTGCCTCTGACAGTAAGACCTTTAAAAACAGCACATTGGTGTGATGACTGCATCCTTTGCCAGCTCATACTGGTTCACAAGAGGCATTTTCCACTGAGATAAACATGAACATTTATTGCACATTACTTTATGAGGTGTGTATAGTTACAACAGCCAATAATACACCTCTAATAACATTCTCCTATTTTTTGTTTCCTGCTGTGTGGGATGAGGCTTTTAAATTGTTTATAAAATTAGTGTGATAGTTTGAGCCAAAAAATGGCTAGGGAAGCATTTGCATGCTTCACCTAATATATTGGCTCATAGAATAGTCCTTTTCATTCTATAATGCAATTCTATAATGCAATTAAAACAGGTCTTATATTGTTCCTGTGGTGGAGGGATGTCCACAAGAGGCTGAGAGAAGAGATTATGGGAATGAATCGAAGAGGAGTGCAGTGCTGGTTGTTTGAAACTCTCAAGGTGTGATTTCTTTAAAGGAACAAGACACTTTGAAGGGAATTTGATACCGTCATGACCTTGAGGACAGAGTGTGGGAACGTGGTGTATGGTAGTGACAGCGTACCTTCCTGAAAGATCCCTGGAGGCCAATCATTAGATAATCACCAGAACACAGAAGTCTCACAGTATGTACTGTACTCTCCAACACTTCTTCACCTCCAGTTTTACAAAAACCCTGAACCTTTATTTTTTTTCCTCTCTACTGCAAGAATATAGTTTCAGAACATCGGAATGACATGGAAACTCGTAGCCAAACAATCTACCCCTGCCAAGTTGGGTGTGTAAGCTGAAAAAAATCAGAAAAACACTATTAACTTTTTATTTAGCTGTTTTATGAGATGTTTTTTTTTTGGGATTTGCATGATGAGATCCAATAGTAATAAAAAATAAACAGTAGTGCCATCAAACATTGAGCTAATAACTTTATTTGGGGTGCTTCTTACTGCTGGAAGTTGGTTCCTCCAAGTTGTCCTAAGTTGTTATGATTCTATGTTCCTTCAGCACAAAATGGGGTCTCACCCCTATGAACGACAGGGGCCATGGCTATATAATAGTCACAGCTTTCCTTAATTACATGCTAAGGTGGGTCTATTCCTTTGGGGTGGATTCCTGCTCTTTGAAATCCATTCTCAGTGGATGCAGAGGTGCAGCTATTTAGCAAAATGGTGGTCCGTCCCTGGCTGAGCTGACCCTGTAGAAGTGATATATTAAGGGTCACGCACAATCTGACAGAATGGGAATAAAGCAGGTTAGGGGTAAAGGGGAAATTGCAATGCTCTTGAGGAAGCATATTGAGCAAATAGGAAAGACATACATGTAGACCTTGGAAATTAACAGTCCAAGAGAAATCCTATTATGTTATTATTACTATTGCAATTGAGTAATGATTTGCTGCAAACAAAAAACAAGCAACAAGATTAATAATCTAAACAATTAATAATCTAAACAATATTGAAATTGAATTAATTAAAATTTGTATTTTATAGATTCTCCAAGGTCTGTCACTAGTGTTATATTTACGTGGACTTGTTATTGCTTTAGATGGGTTTCTAAAATTAATGTGGCACTGTGCATAGGGAAACAAATGACTTTCAAGATTTACCAATAGCATGTGAACTCTCGACATGAATGTTATCATAACCCAATTCAACATGGTTTTCACTCTGACCAGTCTAAATATTTCTGGCATATTTGAATGCTGGTGGGATTAAGCAGCCCCTTTCCGGTGTCATAAAAGACCTTCAGATTTCAAGTGGTTTTAAAGCACAAATCAAGCCCAGGTCCGAAAATAAATTACATCCGTAAAAATCCGGATATACAGTCTTTCCCTTGTGGCGATACACAGAAATTAATCTACGTTTCACTGATTATGGTGTGCTAATTCCTTTTCAGCAGCCATCAGTTCTCCAGTATCATTTCCAAGTGCAATGTCACCTCTGTGCCCTGACCCCTGCTTCTTAAAAGCTGTCTTCTGAGTAATTTATTTTCATAGGGAAAACTCCTCCTGACGAGTCACAGCTCATTAACATTTGATCGCATCCTGTCTGTGTGATTGGCCTTGAAGTATTTTTGTGTCGTGCGCTTGCCCATGTGCCTGCCCACTGCAGATGGACTGTGAACAGTAGATATTTTTCCCTCTGCCACCTGGCTGGGGTTTTCGCCTTCAAACTGTGTGCGGAATGCAATTATTTCATTTGTTGCTCTCGCATGCCTTCCAAATTCACGGATCAGGCTGTTTTCAAAAGGTGGCTTAAGATTTCTTGCCAGGAGTTTTTCTATTTTCCTTTTGTAACAAAATTTCTATATAACATGGAGCCAATTTTCCAAAAAGAAACTTGAGTGAAACAAACATCGTAACATTGTAATGAGTGTTTACTTTTTAAAATGGCAATTTTATTCCCTGAAAATCATTATGACTCAATGCTTCTTGAATATGGAGATACATTGTGGTATCAGATATCCATCTGGCCACTACTGAAATGATTAATCAGCACAACTTTATTTCCTGCACAAGTATCAAACAATCTGTCTGTCCACCTAACAATCTTTGTGTCTGTCTAGCTTTCTGCTAAGCAGTCACCATGACAACTTAGAGTATAATGGTGAAAATGTGTACGAACAATTTATTTCACATAATATGGACATAGAACAACAATTTCTGCTTGGGATTGACGATTGCGTTAATCACAGCACACAGTGGACTTCTCTGAAGCACAATCCAAAGTACATCGATTTAACCAAAACAAATAACCAGCCTCTTCAATCAACCTCTAACACCTTTGTATTGCAACAGCAGGGAATCTGTTTCATAAAACGTCTCTTCAAATCTTGCCATTTAAAATAAATAACGTGAAATTTTTATACAAGAGTTAGATAGCACAGGAGCTTACAGCATTCAATATATATACGTATATATCCAGCCTATGAGCTACTTTGTTTAAATAAGGCTAGGAAGTCACAAAATCCTTCAACATGAAATGCTTTCCATCACTGACCTGAGACTTTTTAGTGACACAACGATGCTGTCCATCACTGACCTGAGACTTTTTAGTGACACAACGATGCTGTCCATCACTGACCTGAGACTTTTTAATGACACAACGATGCTGTCCATCACTGACCTGAGACTTTTTAGTGACACAACGATGCTGTCCATCACTGAACTGAGACTTCTTAGTGACACAACGATGCTGTCCATCACTGACCTGAGACTTTTTAGTGACACAACGATGCTGTCCATCACTGACCTGAGACTTTTTAGTGACACAACGATGCTGTCCATCACTGACCTGAGACTTTTTAGTGACACAACGATGCTGTCCATCACTGACCTGAGACTTTTTAGTGACACAACGATGCTGTCCATCACTGACCTGAGACTTTTTGGTGACACAATGATGCTGTCCATCACTGAACTGAGACTTTTTAGTGACACAACAAAGCTTTCTATCACCGACCTGAGACTTTTTAGTGACACAACGATGCTGTCCATCACTGACCTGAGACTTTTTCGTGACACAACGATGCTGTCCTTCACTGACCTGAGACTTTTTAGTGACACAACAATGCTGTCCTTCACTGACCTGAGACTTTTTAGTGACACAACAAAGGCACTTTTTTAATAGGTAATTATTGTGAACGTAAAGATGCAATCAAATTGGTTTTTATTAAATTAATCTTTTCAGAAATCTTTTATTTCATGTGTTGAATAATGTATGGAACATTACCTGGAAAATGGAGAATGATGCTCAAAAGCACAGCCACAGTCTGATCAATCAGAGGATGCTGCAAGTTACATACAGAGCTCCGTGTAAATGTACCTTTAGACCGCAAACACACTGTTGAGTCTATACATTGAAAATTAATTTATTATATTCAATTCAACATTTCTTCTTAACTATTACTAATAAATGTTCGTTCATTTGGATGATTGCTGAACTGTGTTTGTGGAAAAACAACAGCAACTTGTATTTGTTTGTTGAGGACAAGGATACAGTACATGTTAATTGTATCCAGACAAATTGTAGCATGATATGGTATGGAATATGTCACTTTTTAAGGGTAACTCATTCTAGTTTCCTCCCAGCCAATTGAAAGACAAAAGGAGAGAACTTTATGGCAATGGGGCATATCAGGGTACTCAAATATGCCATATTGAGACCTCTGGAATATAGTCTGGTCCCCAGATAAATGTATGGATGCACTGTATGAAGAAAGGGCAGTGGTAAGACAGAGCAAACCAGAGGGTTGGAGAAATGGACACTCGCCAGTAACTTCTTTGGTGTTCCTCTCTACAAAGAACTCTGCATCACTGTCAGACTGCACAACTCTCAACCACAAACTACTGAACAAAATGCTCCACTTACAAATGCTTTCACTCTAGTTTTCACTGCAGGATGGGAACACCGTTCTGATTGGTTGTCTTGGTTTTAAAGCCTTAAAAAAGGTTAATTCAAAATCCTCATACTTCTGTTTCTGTTGAACGTTGTTTCAGGTCAAGGGTTCTTTTTATGGAACTTGACTTGCCATAATTTAAGGAATAATGAAATGTTAAAAAATGGCCATTCATACATGAGCTGTTGGCGTTTTCAGGACACAGAAGAACCTATGGGAAGTGAACAGAGGAGTTTTAGTTTATTTATGTTTTAAGGTTTGTTTCAATTACCTCCCTCTTTTAGACTGTCCGCACCTCACTGGCATAAACATTTTTTTGTAAATGAAATGATATACACACACATGAGGGAAGCATTCAGACTGTGGCTCCTGGAGACGCATAGAAAGAGGAACTCAGCAGCAGATTGGAAACTGAAAAACAAAGTCGCATTCATCAACGGAGCACAAGCCAAATTCTGTGCAGTGGCACCCGGCACCTCAGATGCAAGGAATCAACACTAAGACCAAGTCAATATTTCCCCTGTCCCAACAGTCCATGCCAGTGTTCACACCTCCAATTTCATAACTGTGCTACTGAATGCATATTGGTTAGGGAGGGTTTGAATGGGCACTTTGTAACTCAAGCACAAGATTAGTTACACTGCTCCCCGGATGTTTGCTTGGCATGCATGAGGTGTCTTATTTGAATTGTGCTCATGAGATCAATGTAAAATAAATAAGACCAGTAATGCCGAGTTTGGAAATTAGTTTGGCGGTACCTGGGCATAATGTATAGTTGCAGAGACTTCCCAGACATTGTTTCAGACAGCACAGATGGTACAATCTTGGCTCCCCCTCTCTCCATCTCCCTCTCTGGAAGTAGCTGTCATAAACATGTGCTCCACAGATGAGTCTGTCTGGCTGCTCGGACTCTCCACAGAAACGTTGTTTATGAGAGGCGACTGCTCCAGACTGGCTCGCACAAGCATAGTGGGGGCTAAAGATGGCTGCCGTTCATAAAGAAGGTCCTTAATGATGAATTCACATAATTTGACAAATGAAACACCTGGTCTTCGTAAGGTTCCAATTCATCAGTGTCCAGGAAACATTTTGCTAACAAACCCAAGGAGAGCTTTTGCAATACCACTAGAAGTAATACATAATATAAGACCAAGTACTCTGTTTTCTTTATGGTGTGTTTTTGTGACACACGTTATACCAAGTAAGAAATATAATGTTCCATAACAACCATAGCATCATAATTAAATGGGGAACATCACCCTAATTTAATATAATTGTATTTTATTTATATATCCACTGTTTGAAGGTTTAAAAATCTGAATCTCTATCTATGGTTCTTGTTTTCAATTAGGTTTGGTTTTTGTAGACCGTTTGACTGTTTTTGGCACCTAATGGAGACTGGGGAGTATCCCTCAATACCCACTCATATGGCTCCTACCATCATTTATTTGGAATTTTAACAGCTTGCTGAGGCTTTTATTATATTGAAAATATCTCATTGTTTAATGGGAAAAAATGGCATTTTTTCTCAATTGTAAAAATATAACGTGAGATATTTCTACACCACGTTCAGTTCATATGCTGCGCCTGCATTGCATTCATTTTAAAATGAGATATCTAGTGTTTATTTGGTAAGGCAGATCCCTGTGAGGGACAAGGACTATAACAGCTGCCTGTCGCTTCCTGAGCAGGAGTAGTAAACCAAGGCGTGTACGGGTAAAACCCATGATATGCATAAAGACCTGCTGTAAAATCTACAAGCTCAATGCTTGTTGCCAGTCTATTTAGTCTGTTGCCATAGAAATGATGCTATTATTTTGGTAGTGCTTGTGCAGAAACATTTTTCTTTGACACTCGTGGCTGTAGACAGAAAGAACATATAAGTGTTTCTGAGCTTTTAAGAAAGAACACACAGCATAAGCTATGTGACCTCATTTCAGTCAAAGTCAGAAATAATGGGGCAATTGAAAACACTTGTCCGTACTTTCAGGTTGTCAGAAATCTATGCGTTTGCTCATATATCTGTCCTGTACGGTGTCATGATCACATTGTTTTCTTTAAAGGACCTTTAGCAAAACCGTATTTTACAAATATTATTTTAACAATGGGTGTTGCCAAAAAGCCTCTAAGAAATTGACTGTTAAAAGTAGCATATTTATATTGCAACACAACATTTGCATAATTCAATCATCTGTACAATATCCCTGCCAAATCCCATATGAACAAAATCTGGCAAATAGCATGACTGCGTCATTCTTCTCTTTGCACCCAAATCATGAACAGCAGGAACAACAGTGGAAAGAAAGTTCAAAAACACTTCAGGCCATAAAGACAAGGGAGTGGACATGGAAATAACTATTCACAGCAGGTTAAATAAATATTACAAATAGCTCACATGCACTCAGAGAAGATAATGATAATGTGTGCAGATGTGAGAGGAGTACTCAGATGTGGGAAGTGTGACTGGTGCTGAGAGTCACCCATAACACAGCTGTCACTAGGGAACAGGGTGAGGTGGGAAGAAAATAAGTCTGATTTAATTATATGGTTCACTAATGGCATTGTGGGGTTTTTTAATGGCATTGTAAAACATAGTCTGTAGAGATGTCATACAGGATTCACAGAATAGATAGAAATCAATACGTAATTAAGCAGTGCATCTTACAGTCGCTGTGATTCTAGGCAGCGGAGACTGTACAGGTAATAAACCCATATTAATATATGAAGCAGTTTTCATTGATTTGAAAGGAGACTAATGTGTGGCAGTGGATAATTATGTGATGGAAGTTTCTGGAAGGTGACACACTGATTCAGATTGTCCACTCACTGGCACAGTTTTGTATCCACTGCTGTATATGACACCAAGGTCAAGCAAAGTGCCAATGCCTTGATGAGATTATAAATTATAATGAGCTAACCCAGGGTCATGTACACAGCCTTTAATTAAGGTGAAGCCTGTCATGTCCTTATCAGGAAGGCAGGCAGGTAGGGAGGCGGGGGTGCGTCCTGTCATTACGCGCCCCCACCGAGGCTCATAAAATACACACACACACAAGTGCGTAATCTCTCTGGGTGCTCGGAGATGGATCCACAATGGTTCAACACAAAGGGCTCTATCTTGACGATCTTGGCGCATCGTCTAAAATGCTAGGCGCTAGTGCATTTAGGCCATGCCCAAGTACACTTCTGCTAGTTAGATGGCGTGTTATTTGAGTGCTAAGTGAAGCGCAAGGTGCTAATGGGCTGAACCTAGCCTCTTCGTTAATTATAGGTGTGTCTTGGGCGTACGATGCAATAAAACAATCAAAATGTCATATCCCATTCCCTTTAAAAGCTTGCTTTTCCACCTTGGCGGATTGCATATGGCGAAACAGACATGCTTGTGCCTGTGTAGTGCGATCAAGGAATAGACTATATATGGATCAATAGTATGATCAATATTATTCGGACTAACCATTATGACATGTTTTGATATACACAATAATAATCTTTAACATTAGGGTTTAACACCGGCATGAGTTCCAAGTAATTCCCGACAGTGCTGTTATTTTACAAAATATAGGCTATGCGGTTAAATTCCGTTAAAAGCACCTGCAACAGCTGAGAATAAGCTACCAATGGCTTCCGTCTCATCTTAGAAAACGCCAAATTAGCCTGCTTGTTTAACAAATTTCGTTTGATTATGCAATGAAGCATTGTCAAACATCAATTCCATCAGGATGTTATCATGGAGTTCTCGAAGTTCAAGCTTCATCCGAAGTTCATTACCTGCATTCTAATATTGATTAATAACATAAATACTGTTATTTTGCCTTAACGATGACACTAAATACCAATAAAGCTGTCAGGTTGGCAACCCATAGGTTCACACATATTTTTCTTGTTTTATAATGTCCTGCTTATGAAAATGTGACCAACTTGTTTTACTGGTAGCAACGTAGCGTAATGCTTTAAAACAATTAATTTTTTCCCAGGAAGACCGTGAAAAGTATGGTTTACAGCAGGGGAAACAGACCTGCTCCAGCATGAAGCGCACATGCAGAGAATGGCATTAAAGTTAATTGTGAATTAATTGTGTAATGTGCTGCAAATTTGATTTCGTTTTTAATTAGACACTTCCATCCATCCATCCATCCATTATCTAACCCGCTTATTCCTGATCAGGGTCACGGGGGTGCTGGAGCCTATCCCAGCATGCATTGGGTGAGAGGCAGGTAATTAGACACTTATTTATCTTTAAAATCGTTTTGTTCAGTTATGGAATAACAGGTGAAATCAGCGGGGTTTTAATAAGCTGAGAGTATGGAAACCTTGTCACTGTAATTTATAAAATATGAAGGAAGAAGAATAAGGTTAACATTCAGTTAACATGGTGAAATTTATCTCCGTTTTTTAACCGTAGGCTATTGAAAAAACCTTATGCACAGCAAATCCGCTGTAGCCTCGGCTATTTGAAAAGCAATAAATGCTATATTCACTGGACAAGGTTTCAAACTTTTTTCAGTCAAAACCATTCTATTTACTTACAGGCTGTAAACCTAGATTAACAAAGCTGTATTGTAATGACATCTGAAGCTCATTTTCAGAAATCAAATGTCCGTCTATTGCATTGCACGAGTTTTCCATTGAATGACAATTCATACATTAGATGTAAATGACAATTTGCGGATTAGGCTTGATATAGGTGTCAAATTTTTTTTAATGGATAGCCATTGTCCCGTAACAGAAGATTGTTCCTCCAAAAGATTACAGGAATTATTGGCAAATATAGGCTAAGTCATAGCTTGATCCAGGATAATTGCGAATAGTATCATATAACTTTACACGTACCATCGTACATCGCCTCGATGTTGATGGAATGGGCGCTGAAAGCAATTTAATGCGGCATTCTTTGCTGAGGGACAGGTATGTGGTCTTTAACCCATGGACCCTTGTATTATTATGCATTGTGTAATACAGCCTACACAATAATGATATTTCACATTGTAATCTTGATATTTGTAGTCATGCTTGTGCGTGGCCCTGTGTGTAACAGACAGGAGGGTGTACATGCGTTGTGCGCATGCCAATGTAGACACACTTATATGCGCCGTTAAAATAACACGTAAACAACTGCGACGTGACTTTAAACGAGGATTGTGGTGGTTTTAGCGCAAGCACTTTCTGCTGGCTCAAGATAGCAATACGCCAAAAATGATGCTGGCCACACCTCATCTTAAGACCAACATGCCCAGTTCACTTGTAATGAGCGCAAGAATACATGGTATTTAAACAACGTGAGCGCTAGGCACTATAATGAACCCTGCGCCGGGTGTAAGATAGCAAAGACACTTGTGTTTGGCTTAGCGCCGGGTGTAAGATAGGGCCCAAAGTCTCTCAGTCCTTCCACACACTGGAAACTCTCAGCACAAAGTCTCTCAGTCCTTCCACACACCAGGAGACATTCAGCACAAAGTCTTTCAGTCCTTCCACACAACAAGAGACTATCAGCACAAAGTCTCTCAGTCCTTCCACACACCAGGAGACTATCAGCACAAAGTCTTTCAGTCCTTCCACACACCAGGAGACTATCAGCACGAAGTGTCTCAGTCCTTTCACACACTAGGAGACTATCAGCACAAAATCTCTCAGTCCTTTCACACACCAGGAGACTATCAGCACAAAGTCTCTCAGTCCTTCCACACACCAGGAGACTATCAGCACAAAGTGTCTCAGTCCTTTCACACACTAGGAGACTATCAGCACAAAGTCTCTCAGTCCTTTCACACACCAGGAGACTATCAGCACAAAGTCTCTCAGTCCTTCCACACACCAGGAGACTCTGAGCACAAAGTCTCTCAGTCCTTTCACACACCAGGAGACATTCAGCACAAAGTCTCTCAGTCCTTCCACACACCAAGAGACTATCAGCACAAAGTCTCTCAGTCCTTCCACACACCAGGAGACTATCAGCACAAAGTCTTTCAGTCCTTCCACACACCAGGAGACTATCAGCACAAAGTGTCTCAGTCCTTCCACACACTAGGAGACTATCAGCATAAAGTCTCTCAGTCCTTCCACACACCAGGAGACTCTCAGCACAAAGTCTCTCAGTCCTTCCACACACTAGGAGACTATCAGCACAAAGTCTCTCAGTCCTTCCACACACCAGGAGACTCTCAGCACAAAGTCTCTCAGTCCTTTCACACACCAGGAGACATTCAGCACAAAGTCTCTCAGTCCTTCCACACACCAAGAGACTATCAGCACAAAGTCTCTCAGTCCTTCCACACACCAGGAGACTATCAGCACAAAGTCTTTCAGTCCTTCCACACACCAGGAGACTATCAGCACAAAGTGTCTCAGTCCTTTCACACACTAGGAGACTATCAGCACAAAGTCTCTCAGTCCTTCCACACACCAGGAGACTCTCAGCACAAAGTCTCTCAGTCCTTCCACACACCAGGAGACTATCAGCACAAAGTCTTTCAGTCCTTCCACACACCAGGAGACTATCAGCACAAAATGTCTCAGTCCTTTCACACACAGGAGACTATCAGCACAAAGTCCCTCAGTCCTTTCACACACCAGGAGACTATCAGCACAAAGTCTCTCAGTCCTTCCACACACAAGAGACTCTCAGCACAAAGTCTCTCAGTCCTTCCACACATAAGGAGACTCTCAGCAGAAAGTCTCAGTCCTTCCACACACCAGTTGACGTTCAGCAGAAAGTCTCAGTCCTTCCACACACCAGTTGACGTTCAGCACAAAGTCTCAGTCCTTCCACACACCAGGAGACTTTCAGCACAAAGTCTCTCAGTCCTTCCACACACCAGGAGATTCTCAGCACAAAGTCTCTCAGTCCTTCCACACATCAGGAGACTTTCAGCACAAAGTCTCTCAGTCCTACCACACACCAAGACATTCTCAGCACAAGTCCTTCCACACACCAGGAGACTCTCGGCACAACGTCTCTCAGTCCTTCCACACACGGTAGACTCTCAGCACAAAGTCTCTCAGTCCTTCCGCACACCAGGAGACTTTCAGCACAAAGTCTCTCAGTCCTTCCACACACCAGCAGACTCTCAGCCAAAGTCTCTCAGTCCTTCCACACACCAGGAGACATTCAGCACAAAGTCTCTCAGTCCTTCCACACACCAGGAGACTTTCAGCACAAAGTCTCTCAGTCCTTCCACACACCAGGAGACATTCAGCACAAAGTTTCTCAGTCCTTCCCCACACCAAGACATTCTCAGCACAAGTCCTTCCACACACCAGGAGACTCTCAGCACAAAGTCTCTCAGTCCTTCCACACACAGGAGACTATCAGCACAAAGGCTCTCAGTCCTTCCACACACCAAGACATTCTCAGCACAAGTCCTTCCACACACCAGGAGACTCTCAGCACAAAGTCTCTCAGTCCTTCCACACACAGGAGACTATCAGCACAAAGTCTCTCAGTCCTTCCCCACACCAAGACATTCTCAGCACAAGTCCTTCCACACACCAAGAGACTATCAGCACAAAGTCTCTCAGTCCTTCCACACACCAAGAAATTCTCAGCACAAGTCCTTCCACATACCAGGAGACTCTCAGCACAAAGTCTCTCAGTCCTTCCGCACACCAGGAGACTCTCAGCACAAAGTCTCTCAGTCCTTCCACACACAAGGAGACTCTCAGCAGAAAGTCTCAGTCCTTCCACACACCAGTTGACGTTCAGCACAAAGTCTCAGTCCTTCCACACACCAGGAGACTTTCAGCACAAAGTCTCAGTCCTTCCACACACCAGGAGACTTTCAGCACAAAGTCTCTCAGTCCTTCCACACATCAGGACACTTTCAGCACAAAGTCTCTCAGTCCTACCACACACCAAGACATTCTCAGCACAAGTCCTTCCACACACCAGGAGACTCTCGGCACAAAGTCTCTCAGTCCTTCCACACACGGTAGACTCTCAGCACAAAGTCTCTCAGTCCTTCCGCACACCAGGAGACTTTCAGCACAAAGTCTCGCAGTCCTTCCACACACCAGCAGACTCTCAGCACACAGTCTCTCAGTCCTTCCACACACCAGGAGACATTCAGCACAAAGTCTCTCAGTCCTTCCACACACCAGGAGACATTCAGCACAAAGTCTCTCAGTCCTTCCACACACCAAGAGACTATCAGCACAAAGTCTCTCAGTCCTTCCACACACCAGGAGACTATCAGCACAAAGTCTCTCAGTCCTTCCACACACCAAGAGACTATCAGCACAAAGTCTCTCAGTCCTTCCACACACCAGGAGACTATCAGCACAAAGTCTTTCAGTCCTTCCACACAACAGAAGACATTCAGCACAAAGTCTCTCAGTCCTTCCACACACCAAGAGACTATCAGCACAAAGTCTCTCAGTCCTTCCACACACCAGGAGACTATCAGCACAAAGTCTTTCAGTCCTTCCACACACCAGGAGACATTCAGCACAAAGTCTCTCAGTCCTTCCACACACCAAGAGACTATCAGCACAAAGTCTCTCAGTCCTTCCACACACCAAGAGACTGTCAGCACAAAGTCTCTCAGTCCTTCCACACACCAGGAGACTATCAGCACAAAGTCTTTCAGTCCTTCCACACACCAGGAGACATTCAGTACAAAGTCTCTCAGTCCTTCCACACACCAGGAGACATTCAGCACAACATCTCTCAGTCCTTCCACACACCAGGAGACTATCAGCACAAAGTATCTCAGTCCTTCCACACACCAGGAGACTATCAGCACAAAGTCTTTCAGTCCTTCCACATGCAGGAGACTCTCAGCACAATGTCTCTCAGTCCTTCCACACACCAGGAGACTATCAGCACAAAGTCTCTCAGTCCTTCCACACACCAGGAGACATTCAGCACAACATCTCTCAGTCCTTCCACACACCAGGAGACTCTCAGCACAAAGTCTCTCAGTCCTTCCACACACCAGGAGACTCTCAGCACACAGTCTTTCAGTCCTTCCACACACGGTAGACTTTCAGCACAAAGTCTCTCAGTCCTTTCACACACCAGGAGACATTCAGCACAAAGTCTCTCAGTCCTTCCACACACCAGGAGACTTTCAGAACAAAGTCTCTCAGTCCTTCCACACACCAGGAGACATTCAGCACAATGTCTCTCAGTCCTTCCACACACCAGGAGACTCTCAGCACAAAGTCTCTCAGTCCTTTCACACACTAGGAGACTTTCAGCACAAAGTCTCTCAGTTCTTCCACACACCAAGAGACTTTCAGCACAAAGTCTTTCAGTCCTTCCACATGCGGGAGACTCTCAGCACAAAGTCTCTCTGTCCTTCCACACACCAGGAGACTATCAGCACAAAGTCTCTCAGTCCTTCCACACACAGGAGACTCTCAGCACAAAGTCTCTCAGTCCTTCCACAAACATGAGACTTTCAGCACAAAGTCTTTCAGTCCTTCCACACACCAGGAGACTCTGAGCACAAAGTCTCTCAGTCCTTTCACACACCAGGAGACATTCAGCACAAAGTCTCTCAGTCCTTCCACACACCAAGAGACTATCAGCACAAAGTCTCTCAGTCCTTCCACACACCAGGAGACTATCAGCACAAAGTCTTTCAGTCCTTCCACACACCAGGAGACTATCAGCACAAAGTGTCTCAGTCCTTCCACACACTAGGAGTCTATCAGCATAAAGTCTCTCAGTCCTTCCACACACCAGGAGACTCTCAGCACAAAGTCTCTCAGTCCTTCCACACACTAGGAGACTATCAGCACAAAGTCTCTCAGTCCTTCCACACACCAGGAGACTCTCAGCACAAAGTCTCTCAGTCCTTTCACACACCAGGAGACATTCAGCACAAAGTCTCTCAGTCCTTCCACACACCAAGAGACTATCAGCACAAAGTCTCTCAGTCCTTCCACACACCAGGAGACTATCAGCACAAAGTCTTTCAGTCCTTCCACACACCAGGAGACTATCAGCACAAAGTGTCTCAGTCCTTTCACACACTAGGAGACTATCAGCACAAAGTCTCTCAGTCCTTCCACACACCAGGAGACTCTCAGCACAAAGTCTCTCAGTCCTTCCACACACCAGGAGACTATCAGCACAAAGTCTTTCAGTCCTTCCACACACCAGGAGACTATCAGCACAAAATGTCTCAGTCCTTTCACACACAGGAGACTATCAGCACAAAGTCCCTCAGTCCTTTCACACACCAGGAGACTATCAGCACAAAGTCTCTCAGTCCTTCCACACACAAGAGACTCTCAGCACAAAGTCTCTCAGTCCTTCCACACATAAGGAGACTCTCAGCAGAAAGTCTCAGTCCTTCCACACACCAGTTGACGTTCAGCAGAAAGTCTCAGTCCTTCCACACACCAGTTGACGTTCAGCACAAAGTCTCAGTCCTTCCACACACCAGGAGACTTTCAGCACAAAGTCTCTCAGTCCTTCCACACACCAGGAGATTCTCAGCACAAAGTCTCTCAGTCCTTCCACACATCAGGAGACTTTCAGCACAAAGTCTCGCAGTCCTTCCACACACCAGCAGACTCTCAGCACACAGTCTCTCAGTCCTTCCACACACCAGGAGACATTCAGCACAAAGTCTCTCAGTCCTTCCACACACCAGGAGACATTCAGCACAAAGTCTCTCAGTCCTTCCACACACCAAGAGACTATCAGCACAAAGTCTCTCAGTCCTTCCACACACCAGGAGACTATCAGCACAAAGTCTCTCAGTCCTTCCACACACCAAGAGACTATCAGCACAAAGTCTCTCAGTCCTTCCACACACCAGGAGACTATCAGCACAAAGTCTTTCAGTCCTTCCACACAACAGAAGACATTCAGCACAAAGTCTCTCAGTCCTTCCACACACCAAGAGACTATCAGCACAAAGTCTCTCAGTCCTTCCACACACCAGGAGACTATCAGCACAAAGTCTTTCAGTCCTTCCACACACCAGGAGACATTCAGCACAAAGTCTCTCAGTCCTTCCACACACCAAGAGACTATCAGCACAAAGTCTCTCAGTCCTTCCACACACCAAGAGACTGTCAGCACAAAGTCTCTCAGTCCTTCCACACACCAGGAGACTATCAGCACAAAGTCTTTCAGTCCTTCCACACACCAGGAGACATTCAGTACAAAGTCTCTCAGTCCTTCCACACACCAGGAGACATTCAGCACAACATCTCTCAGTCCTTCCACACACCAGGAGACTATCAGCACAAAGTATCTCAGTCCTTCCACACACCAGGAGACTATCAGCACAAAGTCTTTCAGTCCTTCCACATGCAGGAGACTCTCAGCACAATGTCTCTCAGTCCTTCCACACACCAGGAGACTATCAGCACAAAGTCTCTCAGTCCTTCCACACACCAGGAGACATTCAGCACAACATCTCTCAGTCCTTCCACACACCAGGAGACTCTCAGCACAAAGTCTCTCAGTCCTTCCACACACCAGGAGACTCTCAGCACACAGTCTTTCAGTCCTTCCACACACGGTAGACTTTCAGCACAAAGTCTCTCAGTCCTTTCACACACCAGGAGACATTCAGCACAAAGTCTCTCAGTCCTTCCACACACCAGGAGACTTTCAGAACAAAGTCTCTCAGTCCTTCCACACACCAGGAGACATTCAGCACAATGTCTCTCAGTCCTTCCACACACCAGGAGACTCTCAGCACAAAGTCTCTCAGTCCTTTCACACACTAGGAGACTTTCAGCACAAAGTCTCTCAGTTCTTCCACACACCAAGAGACTTTCAGCACAAAGTCTTTCAGTCCTTCCACATGCGGGAGACTCTCAGCACAAAGTCTCTCTGTCCTTCCACACACCAGGAGACTATCAGCACAAAGTCTCTCAGTCCTTCCACACACAGGAGACTCTCAGCACAAAGTCTCTCAGTCCTTCCACAAACATGAGACTTTCAGCACAAAGTCTTTCAGTCCTTCCACACACCAGGAGACTCTGAGCACAAAGTCTCTCAGTCCTTTCACACACCAGGAGACATTCAGCACAAAGTCTCTCAGTCCTTCCACACACCAAGAGACTATCAGCACAAAGTCTCTCAGTCCTTCCACACACCAGGAGACTATCAGCACAAAGTCTTTCAGTCCTTCCACACACCAGGAGACTATCAGCACAAAGTGTCTCAGTCCTTCCACACACTAGGAGTCTATCAGCATAAAGTCTCTCAGTCCTTCCACACACCAGGAGACTCTCAGCACAAAGTCTCTC
Organism: Synaphobranchus kaupii; assembly: GCA_029718625.1. Classification (NCBI taxonomy): domain Eukaryota; kingdom Metazoa; phylum Chordata; class Actinopteri; order Anguilliformes; family Synaphobranchidae; genus Synaphobranchus; species Synaphobranchus kaupii. The sequence goes on from CM056376.1 coordinate 32,144,762, forward strand.
AGTCCTTCCACACACTAGGAGACTATCAGCACAAAGTCTCTCAGTCCTTCCACACACCAGGAGACTCTCAGCACAAAGTCTCTCAGTCCTTTCACACACCAGGAGACATTCAGCACAAAGTCTCTCAGTCCTTCCACACACCAAGAGACTATCAGCACAAAGTCTCTCAGTCCTTCCACACACCAGGAGACTATCAGCACAAAGTCTTTCAGTCCTTCCACACACCAGGAGACTATCAGCACAAAGTGTCTCAGTCCTTTCACACACTAGGAGACTATCAGCACAAAGTCTCTCAGTCCTTCCACACACCAGGAGACTCTCAGCACAAAGTCTCTCAGTCCTTCCACACACCAGGAGACTATCAGCACAAAGTCTTTCAGTCCTTCCACACACCAGGAGACTATCAGCACAAAGTCTCTCAGTCCTTCCACACACAAGAGACTCTCAGCACAAAGTCTCTCAGTCCTTCCACACATAAGGAGACTCTCAGCAGAAAGTCTCAGTCCTTCCACACACCAGTTGACGTTCAGCAGAAAGTCTCAGTCCTTCCACACACCAGTTGACGTTCAGCACAAAGTCTCAGTCCTTCCACACACCAGGAGACTTTCAGCACAAAGTCTCTCAGTCCTTCCACACACCAGGAAATTCTCAGCACAAAGTCTCTCAGTCCTTCCACACATCAGGAGACTTTCAGCACAAAGTCTCTCAGTCCTACCACACACCAAGACATTCTCAGCACAAGTCCTTCCACACACCAGGAGACTCTCGGCACAACGTCTCTCAGTCCTTCCACACACGGTAGACTCTCAGCACAAAGTCTCTCAGTCCTTCCGCACACCAGGAGACTTTCAGCACAAAGTCTCTCAGTCCTTCCACACACCAGCAGACTCTCAGCACAAAGTCTCTCAGTCCTTCCACACACCAGGAGACATTCAGCACAAAGTCTCTCAGTCCTTCCACACACCAGGAGACTTTCAGCACAAAGTCTCTCAGTCCTTCCACACACCAGGAGACATTCAGCACAAAGTTTCTCAGTCCTTCCCCACACCAAGACATTCTCAGCACAAGTCCTTCCACACACCAGGAGACTCTCAGCACAAAGTCTCTCAGTCCTTCCACACACAGGAGACTATCAGCACAAAGGCTCTCAGTCCTTCCACACACCAAGACATTCTCAGCACAAGTCCTTCCACACACCAGGAGACTCTCAGCACAAAGTCTCTCAGTCCTTCCACACACAGGAGACTATCAGCACAAAGTCTCTCAGTCCTTCCCCACACCAAGACATTCTCAGCACAAGTCCTTCCACACACCAAGAGACTATCAGCACAAAGTCTCTCAGTCCTTCCACACACCAAGAAATTCTCAGCACAAGTCCTTCCACATACCAGGAGACTCTCAGCACAAAGTCTCTCAGTCCTTCCGCACACCAGGAGACTCTCAGCACAAAGTCTCTCAGTCCTTCCACACACAAGGAGACTCTCAGCAGAAAGTCTCAGTCCTTCCACACACCAGTTGACGTTCAGCACAAAGTCTCAGTCCTTCCACACACCAGGAGACTTTCAGCACAAAGTCTCAGTCCTTCCACACACCAGGAGACTTTCAGCACAAAGTCTCTCAGTCCTTCCACACATCAGGACACTTTCAGCACAAAGTCTCTCAGTCCTACCACACACCAAGACATTCTCAGCACAAGTCCTTCCACACACCAGGAGACTCTCGGCACAAAGTCTCTCAGTCCTTCCACACACGGTAGACTCTCAGCACAAAGTCTCTCAGTCCTTCCGCACACCAGGAGACTTTCAGCACAAAGTCTCGCAGTCCTTCCACACACCAGCAGACTCTCAGCACACAGTCTCTCAGTCCTTCCACACACCAGGAGACATTCAGCACAAAGTCTCTCAGTCCTTCCACACACCAGGAGACATTCAGCACAAAGTCTCTCAGTCCTTCCACACACCAAGAGACTATCAGCACAAAGTCTCTCAGTCCTTCCACACACCAGGAGACTATCAGCACAAAGTCTCTCAGTCCTTCCACACACCAAGAGACTATCAGCACAAAGTCTCTCAGTCCTTCCACACACCAGGAGACTATCAGCACAAAGTCTTTCAGTCCTTCCACACAACAGAAGACATTCAGCACAAAGTCTCTCAGTCCTTCCACACACCAAGAGACTATCAGCACAAAGTCTCTCAGTCCTTCCACACACCAGGAGACTATCAGCACAAAGTCTTTCAGTCCTTCCACACACCAGGAGACATTCAGCACAAAGTCTCTCAGTCCTTCCACACACCAAGAGACTATCAGCACAAAGTCTCTCAGTCCTTCCACACACCAAGAGACTGTCAGCACAAAGTCTCTCAGTCCTTCCACACACCAGGAGACAATCAGCACAAAGTCTTTCAGTCCTTCCACACACCAGGAGACATTCAGTACAAAGTCTCTCAGTCCTTCCACACACCAGGAGACATTCAGCACAACATCTCTCAGTCCTTCCACACACCAGGAGACTATCAGCACAAAGTATCTCAGTCCTTCCACACACCAGGAGACTATCAGCACAAAGTCTTTCAGTCCTTCCACATGCAGGAGACTCTCAGCACAATGTCTCTCAGTCCTTCCACACACCAGGAGACTATCAGCACAAAGTCTCTCAGTCCTTCCACACACCAGGAGACATTCAGCACAACATCTCTCAGTCCTTCCACACACCAGGAGACTCTCAGCACAAAGTCTCTCAGTCCTTCCACACACCAGGAGACTCTCAGCACACAGTCTTTCAGTCCTTCCACACACGGTAGACTTTCAGCACAAAGTCTCTCAGTCCTTTCACACACCAGGAGACATTCAGCACAAAGTCTCTCAGTCCTTCCACACACCAGGAGACTTTCAGAACAAAGTCTCTCAGTCCTTCCACACACCAGGAGACATTCAGCACAATGTCTCTCAGTCCTTCCACACACCAGGAGACTCTCAGCACAAAGTCTCTCAGTCCTTTCACACACTAGGAGACTTTCAGCACAAAGTCTCTCAGTTCTTCCACACACCAAGAGACTTTCAGCACAAAGTCTTTCAGTCCTTCCACATGCGGGAGACTCTCAGCACAAAGTCTCTCTGTCCTTCCACACACCAGGAGACTATCAGCACAAAGTCTCTCAGTCCTTCCACACACAGGAGACTCTCAGCACAAAGTCTCTCAGTCCTTCCACAAACATGAGACTTTCAGCACAAAGTCTTTCAGTCCTTCCACACACCAGGAGACTCTGAGCACAAAGTCTCTCAGTCCTTTCACACACCAGGAGACATTCAGCACAAAGTCTCTCAGTCCTTCCACACACCAAGAGACTATCAGCACAAAGTCTCTCAGTCCTTCCACACACCAGGAGACTATCAGCACAAAGTCTTTCAGTCCTTCCACACACCAGGAGACTATCAGCACAAAGTGTCTCAGTCCTTCCACACACTAGGAGTCTATCAGCATAAAGTCTCTCAGTCCTTCCACACACCAGGAGACTCTCAGCACAAAGTCTCTCAGTCCTTCCACACACTAGGAGACTATCAGCACAAAGTCTCTCAGTCCTTCCACACACCAGGAGACTCTCAGCACAAAGTCTCTCAGTCCTTTCACACACCAGGAGACATTCAGCACAAAGTCTCTCAGTCCTTCCACACACCAAGAGACTATCAGCACAAAGTCTCTCAGTCCTTCCACACACCAGGAGACTATCAGCACAAAGTCTTTCAGTCCTTCCACACACCAGGAGACTATCAGCACAAAGTGTCTCAGTCCTTTCACACACTAGGAGACTATCAGCACAAAGTCTCTCAGTCCTTCCACACACCAGGAGACTCTCAGCACAAAGTCTCTCAGTCCTTCCACACACCAGGAGACTATCAGCACAAAGTCTTTCAGTCCTTCCACACACCAGGAGACTATCAGCACAAAATGTCTCAGTCCTTTCACACACAGGAGACTATCAGCACAAAGTCCCTCAGTCCTTTCACACACCAGGAGACTATCAGCACAAAGTCTCTCAGTCCTTCCACACACAAGAGACTCTCAGCACAAAGTCTCTCAGTCCTTCCACACATAAGGAGACTCTCAGCAGAAAGTCTCAGTCCTTCCACACACCAGTTGACGTTCAGCAGAAAGTCTCAGTCCTTCCACACACCAGTTGACGTTCAGCACAAAGTCTCAGTCCTTCCACACACCAGGAGACTTTCAGCACAAAGTCTCTCAGTCCTTCCACACACCAGGAGATTCTCAGCACAAAGTCTCTCAGTCCTTCCACACATCAGGAGACTTTCAGCACAAAGTCTCGCAGTCCTTCCACACACCAGCAGACTCTCAGCACACAGTCTCTCAGTCCTTCCACACACCAGGAGACATTCAGCACAAAGTCTCTCAGTCCTTCCACACACCAGGAGACATTCAGCACAAAGTCTCTCAGTCCTTCCACACACCAAGAGACTATCAGCACAAAGTCTCTCAGTCCTTCCACACACCAGGAGACTATCAGCACAAAGTCTCTCAGTCCTTCCACACACCAAGAGACTATCAGCACAAAGTCTCTCAGTCCTTCCACACACCAGGAGACTATCAGCACAAAGTCTTTCAGTCCTTCCACACAACAGAAGACATTCAGCACAAAGTCTCTCAGTCCTTCCACACACCAAGAGACTATCAGCACAAAGTCTCTCAGTCCTTCCACACACCAGGAGACTATCAGCACAAAGTCTTTCAGTCCTTCCACACACCAGGAGACATTCAGCACAAAGTCTCTCAGTCCTTCCACACACCAAGAGACTATCAGCACAAAGTCTCTCAGTCCTTCCACACACCAAGAGACTGTCAGCACAAAGTCTCTCAGTCCTTCCACACACCAGGAGACTATCAGCACAAAGTCTTTCAGTCCTTCCACACACCAGGAGACATTCAGTACAAAGTCGCTCAGTCCTTCCACACACCAGGAGACATTCAGCACAACATCTCTCAGTCCTTCCACACACCAGGAGACTATCAGCACAAAGTATCTCAGTCCTTCCACACACCAGGAGACTATCAGCACAAAGTCTTTCAGTCCTTCCACATGCAGGAGACTCTCAGCACAATGTCTCTCAGTCCTTCCACACACCAGGAGACTATCAGCACAAAGTCTCTCAGTCCTTCCACACACCAGGAGACATTCAGCACAACATCTCTCAGTCCTTCCACACACCAGGAGACTCTCAGCACAAAGTCTCTCAGTCCTTCCACACACCAGGAGACTCTCAGCACACAGTCTTTCAGTCCTTCCACACACGGTAGACTTTCAGCACAAAGTCTCTCAGTCCTTTCACACACCAGGAGACATTCAGCACAAAGTCTCTCAGTCCTTCCACACACCAGGAGACTTTCAGAACAAAGTCTCTCAGTCCTTCCACACACCAGGAGACATTCAGCACAATGTCTCTCAGTCCTTCCACACACCAGGAGACTCTCAGCACAAAGTCTCTCAGTCCTTTCACACACTAGGAGACTTTCAGCACAAAGTCTCTCAGTTCTTCCACACACCAAGAGACTTTCAGCACAAAGTCTTTCAGTCCTTCCACATGCGGGAGACTCTCAGCACAAAGTCTCTCTGTCCTTCCACACACCAGGAGACTATCAGCACAAAGTCTCTCAGTCCTTCCACACACAGGAGACTCTCAGCACAAAGTCTCTCAGTCCTTCCACAAACATGAGACTTTCAGCACAAAGTCTTTCAGTCCTTCCACACACGGTAGACTCTCAGTACAAAGTCTCTCAGTCCTTCCGCACACCAGGAGACTCTCAGCACAAAGTCTCTCAGTCCTTTCACACACCAGGAGACATTCAGCACAAAGTCTCTCAGTCCTTCCGCACACTAGGAGACTATCAGCACAAAGTCTCTCAGTCCTTCCACACCAGGAGACTCTCAGTACAAAGTCTCTCAGTCCTTCCGCACACCAGGAGACTCTCAGCACAAAGTCTCTCAGTCCTTCCACACACCAGGAGACTCTCAGAACAAAGTCTCTCAGTCCTTCCCCACACCAGGAGACTATCAGCACAAAGTCTCTCAGTCCTTCCACACACCAGGAGACTATCAGCACAAAGTCTTTCAGTCCTTCCACACACCAGGAGACTCTCAGAACAAAGTCTCTCAGTCCTTCCCCACACCAGGAGACTATCAGCACAAAGTCTTTCAGTCCTTCCACATGCGGGAGACTCTCAGCACAAAGTCTCTCAGTCCTTCCACACACCAGGAGACTCTCAGAACAAAGTCTCTCAGTCCTTCCCCACACCAGGAGACTATCAGCACAAAGTCTCTCAGTCCTTCCACACACCAGGAGACTATCAGCACAAAGTCTCTCAGTCCTTTCGCACACTAGGAGACTTTCAGCACAAAGTCTCTCAGTTCTTCCACACACCAGGAGACTATCAGCACAAAGTATCTCAGTCCTTCCACACACCAGGAGACTTTCATTGCAAAGTCTCTCAGTCCTTCCACACACCAGGAGACGTTCAGCACAAAGTCTCTCAGTCCTACCACACACCAAGACATTCTCAGCACAAGTCCTTCCACACACCAGGAGACTATCAGCACAAAGTCTTTCAGTCCTTCCACATGCCGGAGACTCTCAGCACAAAGTCTCTCAGTCCTTTCACACACTAGGAGACTTTCAGCACAAAGTCTCTCAGTTCTTCCACACACCAGGAGACTATCAGCACAAAGTATCTCAGTCCTTCCACACACCAGGAGACTCTCAGACGAAAGTCTTTCAGTCCTTCCGCACACCAGGAGACTTTCAGCACAAAGTCTCTCAGTCTTACGACACACCAGGAGACTATCTGCACAAAGTCTCTCAGTCCTTTCACACACCAGGAGACTTTCAGCACAAAGTCTCTCAGTCCTTCCGCACACCAGGAGACTTTCAGCACAAAGTCTCTCAGTCCTACCACACACCAGGAGACTTTCAGCACAAAGTCTCTCAGTCCTTCCGCACACCAGGAGACTTTCACCACAAAGTCTCTCAGTCTTACCACACACCAGGAGACTATCAGCACAAAGTCTCTCAGTCCTTTCACACACCAGGAGACTTTCAGCACAAAGTCTCTCAGTCCTTCCGCACACCAGGAGACTTTCAGCACAAAGTCTCTCAGTCCTACCACACACCAGGAGACTTTCAACACAAAGTCTCTCAGTCCTTCCGCACACCAGGAGACTTTCAGCACAAAGTCTCTCAGTTCTACCACACACCAGGAGACTTTCAGCACAAAGTCTCTCAGTCCTACCACACACCAGGAGACTTTCAGCACAAAGTCTCTCAGTCCTACCACACACCAGGAGACTTTCAGCACAAAGTCTCTCAGTCCTTCCGCACACCAGGAGACTTTCACCACAAAGTCTCTCAGTCTTACCACACACCAGGAGACTATCAGCACAAAGTCTCTCAGTCCTTTCACACACCAGGAGACTTTCAGCACAAAGTCTCTCAGTCCTTCCGCACACCAGGAGACTTTCAGCACAAAGTCTCTCAGTCCTACCACACACCAGGAGACTTTCAACACAAAGTCTCTCAGTCCTTCCGCACACCAGGAGACTTTCAGCACAAAGTCTCTCAGTTCTACCACACACCAGGAGACTTTCAGCACAAAGTCTCTCAGTCCTACCACACACCAGGAGACTTTCAGCACAAAGTCTCTCAGTCCTACCACACACCAGGAGACTTTCAGCACAAAGTCTCTCAGTCCTACCACACACCAGGAGACTTTCAGCACAAAGTCTCTCAGTCCTACCACACACCAGGAGACTTTCAGCACAAAGTCTCTCAGTCTTACCACACACCAGGAGACTATCAGCACAAAGTCTCTCAGTCCTTTCACACACCAGGAGACTTTCAGCACAAAGTCTCTCAGTCCTTCCGCACACCAGGAGACTTTCAGCACAAAGTCTCTCAGTCCTACCACACACCAGGAGACTTTCAGCACAAAGTCTCTCAGTCCTTCCGCACACCAGGAGACTTTCAGCACAAAGTCTCTCAGTCCTACCACACACCAGGAGACTTTCAGCACAAAGTCTCTCAGTCCTACCACACACCAGGAGACTTTCAGCACAAAGTCTCTCAGTCCTACCACACACCAGGAGACTCCCCGCTGTCTTTGTCAAGGCTGCAGTGGAGAAGCTGAGGAAACATTCTGAGTAGATGATCCCGAGACATAACAGCCCTGACTACAATAACATCCTGAAACACTTCCCAGAATCCTCCCTTCATTTGCTTTGTTCGTTAGCTGTGAAGGGCCGGATCACTATGTGCTAATACACTTAAGACAAATTAAATGTAAAAAAAGGATGAAAGTTCAGAGAACCTTGTACAGTGGCTTTTTGCATTATATCTCTTTAAAAGGACGCACATGTTCTTTATTGCATATCTGAATGTGGGGCAGCTTGTATCTCCTCACTTGAAACAAATGGGCCCACTGGAGTAAAGGTTTACTCAGAAATAAACACTCATAGCTATGAAAACATTCCCATGTAGGTGAGTCCACCCCCACATGCAGAGTTTTCCAATGGGAACGTGATGTGGAAAAAAAGCCTAGGGGTAGGGAGGGGGGTGTACTTTGATCACACCAGCTCTCTGTGTGCTTTTCATCCCAAGAAACTATCTTTACACTTTGGTAAGCACCACATTTTAATTTAATTTTCCCTCTACAGCAGATTTGATTCTGCATGCATTGCACGCAGGGTTTCATTACGCTTTCCTGAAGCATATTACAGTAGATTAATCTTTGTTTGGTCCCACATGAACGTGAAAACAGGAATTTAAAAGCACATATGGATTCGCTTCTCTTTTTAATCTAACCACATTACACTTCACCTTTACCATTTAAAACTATTTAAAAGCAAATACAGCAAGAGGTACAATAGAGTTGTTTTTTTATTAGATATGAGCTTGGTAGCCACTGAAATAAACAAAACAATTTTTTGGGTGGAGAATTACAATATCAAAATCTAGTTTTAATATATTAGAAAGCATTTCTTCATTCCAGTCAGGTAAAAATAACGTTCCCCCCTGAGGGAGGGAGCACCTCCAGTGACCTACACTCACTTTACAAGTTCATTAAAAATCCATTTATTTTCAGCTCAGAAATAAATGAGTAAAATCCTTATTATTTTCGTCAAGGGCAGCTGGTATGGCTATTCAGTGGCAACTGCTGAATGACCTGGGGGATTCAACCAGGGAAAACAAACTGGGGGAAAGACTGGAAAGCAAAGAAAAACTTTTTAATTGCAATCAACACAGATTCCCCATGTTGTATTGTCGCCTAGGCAGGCCGTATGTGTTGTATGCAGTCCTAGGTCCGACAAAAAAATGGCTCCACCACAATAGCACTTTGGTGCAAAGATTTTAACTACAGTGCTCCCAAATACAAAAAGTGCAAAAATGGTGAAAAAGTGGTGATACTCAGTGCGAGAATATTGCTAAATACGAGAGACGAATAGTTACAAATCAACAAATCAAATTTCTCACTCTCCGCACAACTACAACCTGAAACCTTTCGTTTGAAAAAGTTATGAGATCTGAGGGTCTGAGATCAGGTTGGATGTAAGACAGTACGCTTTCAGTAAAAATGCTAAAACATGCCGAAAGTACTTGTAATTCCTGGTTTATAACCTTCTATTATTGTTGTTGTGCATGATCTGGAGGTAAATGTGTTTGCTTTCGACCAAAATGTCCTTTTGGCTTTATAAATCACAAGCAAACTGACAGACCAACTTTCTTTAAACTTGCATCAAATTCTGCCTCATTAGTCTGCTAATAGATTGGAAGCTTAATGAGTGAAGTAAGGCATTGCTCTTTATTTTCATCAAGAGGCATTATGCAAATCAATCTCAAATTTGACTAAATTTTAACCTGCATTGATTTCTCTGGGGACCCAATTCCAAGAGAAATAGAGGAGAATAGCCAACTGGACCAGAGTGTGTGTATAAACCAGACATGGCAGGTGAAGACATAATGGCTTGTGCGACCACCACCTAAGTTTCATGAGCTAGGGTGAAAGGTGCGGTGTATTGACTCCATTGAGTCATACAGCAGCCAAATAGGGATGAACGCTCCAGGGAGTTGATGCAGACTGATGCATTGGATGATTGAAAAAAGTGGTGATTTTCACTTTGGTTTGGTGTTTTGGTAATATATAGCTCTGATGAAGATGAAAGAGATAACAGAATAGTGAAAGAAAGATCAAATATAAGGTAGGATTGTAGAAATGTGTGCTAAACGTTGCCTTCTGGTGAATTGTGGGACGCAAAGTGGTTAGCTAATGAAGACAGAGTGTGATTCAAATTGTATCCTACAAGGCCTACATTAGCCAGTGATCAATATTCATTGGCCACTGTATAAAAGCAATAAACATGTTGTAAATATTCCCCTCAAGGTACAAAACAAGGTCAAATCGACCAGCTTCTTTTGGAATGGCACAACAGAGCTGAAAAGACTAGAACAGTGCTCTTCTATTCTCTCCCTATCTGCTGTCCCTGCATGAGCACTTCTGTCATTGGTTACCATATGATTTTTCAACTTATTTATGTATGTGAATGGCGTTTTAAAACCAAACCGTATCAGACTGAACTGTATGATGTTGCATGTTCAGCAGCCATCATAGGCTCATTTGTATATGGATCAAGGAGATAAATAAAGTGCGGTTCCCAGGACACTAATGTCATTGGCTGAATCCCATTCTCCGGACTCGCAGACGCTTGGACTCAAAGGCACGTTCTCGTTAAGTCCGTGAGTGCTTAGGGCAAGGGCTCTTATGCAGCCTATCCACACCCTCTACCCACACTTTTTGCAAGTCTGCATCAATTAGAGACTTACCTGGCCTCTGACATACGCCATTAAAGTCTGCAAGTCCATGAGTCCATGAGGGCTCAATTTGGGATTCAGCCATTGTTTAGTTTATACAGGACCTCCTGGATAGCTGGTCAGCTGGCTTTTTTGTCTTCTCACACCTCGGCCCAATCTCAATGTCCACCCTCACAGACCTTGAGGCGGGTTCCCGATAAGTCCGTCAGGGCTCAGGGCTGTCCCACTATAAAATCGGCAAGTGCACGGGAGCTGTTGCTGATTTTTCAAGCCCTTTATGTGGACATTCCGCAAGTCTGCAATCCCACAGACTGTGCTGAGGGAAATACCTACAGTTCAAAGTGTTAAAAATGGAAACGCAGCTGGAAGCGTCTCAAAAATTGTAAACGAAAGACACACATAGGGGCAGAGATCTTTCAGCGGGTACAAACCTAAAATTAAAAGTGGCGATTGTTATAAACATCTTATGAAAAGCGTCGTCAAGGCAACATATATCATCGCAAAGTGCTGTCCCATTCCTCGTATTTGTACCAATTCAAGCCCTTACACTTTCACGCACTCAAGCATTTACGCTGGGCATGCAAAAGTCTGTGGTGGCTCAGTCCTTAGGTTACAGGGCGGACATTGAGATTGGGCATTTTTATTTCCTGCATTGCAGGCAAGATGGTCAACTGAGCACAAGTTTTTCAACTGAGCTCTCTAACAAAGTCCCAAAATACGCTCTTGATATTATTCACCACCCTCGTTTCCTCACATTTGGGTTGACGTTTTCTGCTGCTTTAATTTTAGTTTATATTTGAGTGGACAACCTGCAAGTAAGTAAGTATAGGTATGTGTTCTTGTACTGTATATACATGTACTGTATGTATATACAGTATTTAATGTTCTTCGTTCAACGTAATGTGTACGAACATTTGATTGCTTATTTTGAATGCCATATATGTTAGTATATTTTGCATGTTAATAAAGAAATAAATTTCCTGCATTGCAATAGGTGAACATGAAGATGATTTGAAGATTCTAGTACATATATTGTCCCTGTAGGCTAATGCTAGTTTTGTGCACACGTGATGCCTAACCTACCTTTACTATCTGTTTTGCCTCAGAATTTGGTTTTTGTGTAAATTTAGGAATAATATCTGGTCTGAGCATGGAATACATTTATATGAAACCACCTAGAAATATGCTATTATAAGACCAACCAAGCATGGATAGCAGTCCATTATAAATAACATGAAGGTCACTGTTGACTGCCTGATCACATGTATCTCTATTTTGTTACATTTTTTATTTTTAAAATTTATGTTTTATTTTTTGCAGTTTTTATGAACTCCTAACTGTGGGGAAAAGGTGATTTCAATAAAATATGAGGAAGGACAAGGAATGAACCCATGCTTCATTTATCACCCACGCCTGTGCACAAATGTTATTGTAAATTGTGTGCACACACATTGTCAAATAGTGTGTGAGTTTTCCAAATAGAAAATTGTGCGGCAATGCTTGAAAAATTATGCATGCTCCAACCCATGCATAACATCCCTTTGAGACTGATTAACAGTGCTGCAGGGTAATAATTGTATAAATGTCATGCACAATACGGCCACATTTGCAGTTTTTTTACACCATCAATGAAAAAAAAATTATAATATATATATTTTTTAAAAGCACACAAAGGTTATGTATTTGAAGACCAGTTTGATCTATATATACTCTATGTGTCATGGTTTTGGACCCTGTGGTCCTATGCGGTCGTTTTCCTTGGTGGCCACACGAGGGCGCTGCCCTTTTGGTGGATGCTTGCTCCGCCCTGCTGAGTTGGGGGAGTGTCTGTTAAGCGTTTACACCTGTCGTTGTCACCGGAGAGATGTATATAAGCCTACCGTTCCCTTCATTCGGGGCTTCGACATTAATTGTTTATTGTTCTTTGTTTGTACTGTGGTGTTGTTGGTTGTGAGTTCTCGTACCGTTTTGGCTACTCGCCTATTTTTTGCGTCTCTGTTTAGAGGCAGGGCTTATTTCTTACTGGCTTGGTAGTTGATTATCTCGTAGAAGTTTGGGACCGTAAAATCTCTGCTCTATTTTGCCTTGTTGGTGCTTTTTCTCCGTGTATGGAGTTTTGGGCGATTCTGTTCGGAACAGTAGTTCTGCTCGCCCTTCGGCACGTCTTCCCATTGGGAGATCAGGCGTTTCGCTTCTACTTAGTTATTAGCTCGTAGAAGTATAGAGTAGCAGTTCTTTGTTCCTTTTTTCGCCTGTTATTTGGTTTTCTTACTGAGAGACCTGGCGTTTTGCTTCTACTCAATTCCGTGTTACTGTCAGCCAGTAAGTAGCTTCGGTACGTTTATTCCCTGTTGTCTCCTTCTCGTGGACTACGTTCCCCTTTGTTGTGACTCAGGGTTTTTGTTTTATATTGAGAGGCTGTCGTGCTATTTTTTTGCGTTGGTCTTTATTACAGCGGTCCTCCGTCCTTTTTACCTACGGGACGATTTTGTTTCGGAACTATTGTTCTGTTCGTTTGCCGGGTGTGTTTCTCCTTGTGTGGAGTTTGGGCGAGGTTGTGGACATGTTTGTGTGACTGCGCGTAGCATGGTAGCTTTAGCTCTCTGTTCCTTCGCTTTGTTACATTATTTTACTGAGAGGCTAGGGCGGTTGTTCCATTTTAAGCTTGCGTTAGTCTATGGATAGTAAAGTTATGGGACGACGGTGCTCCGTCGGCTCACCTGTAAAATGTTTCTCTCCTCGGAGATCGGGTGTTTACCCCCTTTGTTTTCTTCATTGGACTGCGAGCCCATTAATATCGCCATGGAACGTTAAATCTCTGTTCCTGTTCGCCTCATTAATATACTCCTCATCTGAGAGGCAGGGCTTGTGCTTGTGTAAGTCAATTAGCCGATAGTTTCGGTGCAGCTGTCCCATCGTCTTTTGTGCTCTGTCTCCGTTTATGGAGATTTGGGCGATTCTGTTCAGAACTGTAGTTCTGCTCGCCCTTCGGTGCAATTCGTCTCTTAGTGAGACCGGCGATGTTTTGGACATGTTTGCGTTTGACTGCGAGCCTATTATTCTCGCCATGGAACGTTAAATCTCTGTTCCTGTGCGCCTCGTTATTTTCCTCATATAGAGAGGCAGGGCGCTTATTTTCAATTCATCTCGCGTTGGTCTAGCCGGTAAATGTCTGGTACTGCCTGTCCTGTTTCGTTCCTTTCGGTGCCTTTTCTCCTTGCATGGAGTTTGACGATTTTGTTTGGAACTGTTGTTCTTTTCGTCTTTTGGCGCATGTCTTCCTATAGGGAGGATTGGGCGATTTTGTGGACACGTTTGTGTTTGACCGTGAGTTTGAGAGTAGCCTAGGAACGTTGGATCTGTTCCTTTCGCCTCCACTCATACTATCATATTATTTTGCAGTGTTTGTTGTGTTTTATGTTTGTCTTTACGCTACTCGCCCGTTCTTATTTTGTCGTTACCGAGACAGGGCGCGTATTATTTCTGGCTGTTTTGATCCCTGTCTTTACGCTCTACTTGGCGTTTGACAGTTAGCCGGTTAGTAGCGTCTCTAGTGGTGTTTGTGTTCCTTGTCTTGTCTCCTCCCTTATCTGCGGGTATCCCGCCTTAGTGGCCTAAGGGCTTAATGATTCCCCTTGCTGCGTTTGGCTCCTCCCACGTCACACGTCACGCCCCATTACACTATGTACATATACAACGTCATATCTAGCCTATATTTCTTTTTAAAGGAACAGATTTGAAAAGATTTCTTCATTGCTTTATTATTGTGAAAAATTTTAAATCAATACATTAATAAATACTAAAATATATAATGTTCATTTGTAGTGTTTGCAAAGCATTATCGAGGGCGGCAGTGTAGTATAATGGTTAAGGAACTGGCCTTGTAACCGAAAGGTTGCAGGTTCGATTCCCAGGTAGGACACTGCCGTTGTACCCTTGAGCAAGGTACTTAACCTGAATTGTTTCAGTATATCCAGCTGTATAAATGGATAATATGTAAAACATGATAAAAAAAAGTTGTGTAAGTCGCTCTGGATAAGAGCGTCTGCTAAATGCCTGTAATGTAAATGTAATGCTTCTCACACTGTCTGAAAGACCAATTCTGACTAATTTTACAGAATTAGTTCTATTATTGAACACAAACACAGCTAAACTTTCTGAATGTTTATGCTTTAAAAGGGACAGATCAACAGATGAAAAAAAAATACATGAGTTACAAAAACATTACGTGGGAATCATACATGTTTGATGATTGCTGTAGTCGTGAAGCTTTATACTTCACATCAACGTGCATGTAATAGCAACCACTGAAAATGTCTAAATTAGATTTGAGCAATGGATTGTGGCAATTAACCATGAAGGAGCAGTAAAGGAAGGCAAAGGTCTTTACTGTGAAATGTTGTAGGAATGTCCAACTTATTTAGGAATACAGCCTCTATTGTTAAACCTGTATTCCCTAGCATCATGATTCCCTCTAGTAACATTATTATAATTTGAGTGTGTAATAGCTTGGGCTCTCAACGACAGACCCTTTCCCTTACCTTTTACAAATATGTTCTATTACAGCACATTTACTGGCCAGGTCCAGAAGACAACAATATCAGTCATCAGGTTGATGTTATAGGCGCTTCAGGAAGTGTAATGTCAGCGGTATGACCTCTACCTGGTCTCCTCTCTTGTAAGTGATTTTGGGATTCTTAAATGATAATACATTACTTTTTCAGTTCTGAGAATCCCCACCACTCAAAGCCAAAATGAAAGTATGTACAATTTTCTGCCAAGCAGTAGGTCTAATCTGTATCTGCCATACCCCTTCCAAGACCATCAAACAAAAACATTTTTAGCTTACACTTTAGGTTCTGTTATTTCCATCTTGTATCCAGATAAATAACTTTTGCTTTCACTGCTTTACCAATACATTTTAAAGTAGAAATATGACATTTAAGAGCAAATCATCTTCATTTATAAATGAAGGAGTTTTCAATTCAAACATGTCAATGCAAATGATATGCATGAGAAGGCATGTGGTTTATTTACAATATGGAATTAAGTGCAAGTGTGATAAACATGACTATGTATATATAAAATATCCAAAGTGCTTGTGGGAACTATGCAAGATGCTATGCAAGGCTTTACAGGCTATGGAAAATAAACCAAATTATCATTAAATATTGAAATATTTACTTTATCTTTCTGCATGTTGAAAAGCTAATCCAATATTTACATCATTGTTGGCTTCTCAATACAAACACAGCAGTCCTAATCGAAAGGAATAGGAATCCATACATACATTACATTCATTTAGCAGACGCTTTTATCCAAAGTGACGTACAATAAGTGCATACAGAGACATCATCAAGATCACTACAGAACAGACAAGACAAAGCACATCCTTCCCATAATGTAGCAGCTATCCCTAGTAATGAACTTTGACTGTAGTTCACAGTAAGCTGTGGGTAAATCAGCTATACTACACTTCTATTCTAAATACTATTATAAACTATATATAACAAATTCATTAACTTGATTTTGGAATACATTTTGATGTAGATATCTGTAAATTGCATATTTGAGCCACAGCAGTAATGTAGAGCACTTTTTCTAGGTGTGAAAAGAATGCACAGCAGGCCTACAGCTTCTATCCAAAAGTGAATTCCGTGATTTGTGGCATATTGTGGTGCCACCATAATTTTGAGCATCTGGACCTGTAGTAAAGGGCTAAAAATGAGTAAACATTGGGAGAGATAATCCAAACACATTTGTTGAGCAGGAGCTAAATGAGCAGGTGTTATTTTTCTGAGTCAGTAGGGAAATCACAGCCGGAGAGATAAGAGCTGGAAGCCAAGGTTGTTTGAGTGCTGTTGCTCAGGGCGAGGGCCGGCAGGAGCTGGCGGCATGCCTGTGAATGCCCCTGAATACCTGTGAAAGCCTGTGAATGACCCTGAATACTTGTGAAAGCCTGTGAATGCCCCTAAATACCTGTGAAAGCCTGTGAATGCCCATGGAAGCCTGTGAAAGCCTGTGAATGCCCCTGAATACCTGTGAAAGCCTGTGAATGTCCCTGAATACTTGTGAAAGCCTGTGAATGCCCCTAAATACCTGTGAAAGCCTGTGAATGCCCATGGAAGCCTGTGAATGCCCCTGAATACCTGTGAAAGCCTGTGAATGCCCTTGAAAGCATATGAATGCCCGCAAATTCCTGTGAACGCCTGTAAAAGTGTGTGAAAGCCCGTGAATGCCTGTGAATACCTGTGAAAACCTGTACAAGTGTGTGAAAGCCTGTGAATGCCCATGAATGCCTGTAAAAGCCTGTGCATCTGGCCCCACCACCACGCATGTGGCTGCTACACCATGTCTACAGGAGATCCATCGCCACCACCCACTGATGACAGAACAGAGCTCTGACATTAAAAAAAATGCACAAGTACTGAAATCTGCAATACAGTGCGGAATGAGAAAGCACATCATTAAAAGCAAGCAAATAGTCAGACTACTCGACATGATATGCACATTAAGTTCTGTTAAGTGTGCAGATGAGTACAGTGTAACTTGCACATTTTAAATAAATTACCATGAGATTGAAGGCAAATAGTTAATTAACTTGAAGTCAAAATATCGCTACTGATATAGATACATATTTACCATTTCTGTATTGTAGCATTAGATATGGACTGCTTTCTGGTCACTCCCCTGAACATCAAATTGATTGGATATGACATTTTAATTTGTGGTCTGGTCATTGGTTGTTGACACAAAATTCTATGGAGGTATTTGTCCACTATTTCTGTCAGGACAACTCATAACTATTGTTTTAATGAATGAATGTGCTGCATAATTACTTTGGCTTGGCGCTGAATGGATCTGCTTTAGGTACTACTCTGGAGCACGGGCATCTCCCTGCTAAACAGGAGATGACCAGAAACTCCCCCCCTGTACCAAAGCAGATGCAAACAACAGGTGGAAGCTGGGGTGGTGGAGGGTGATCGCCAATTTTAACGCAGAAACCAAGCAAACGAGGCAGCAAACAAATGAGCAGCAAAGAGAGGTCTGATTCTTGGTTTAAAAAGGGGCGCGCCATTAGAAGTGTGTGCATGTGATTGGTTGATTATGAGACGCGTCGACATGAGACGACAGAACTTGCTATGCACACTACGTTCGCAACGCTAATTTATTTTACTTGTATGACCCAGCTCTGTATAAACCCTTCCATTATGCACCAGTCAGATGTCATATTTTAATAGTGAGTAAGTTATGATACCACTGGGATTTTATGCCCAATGATATGACACAGATCGATGTTGCTTTTGAAAACTCAGGTAAAGCTTATAGTACAGCTTGTTGTACAAATTTGATGCAAAGACATTTGCATCGTTAAAGACAAGAAACTAAGCTGACACCACACTTTAAGCAATCAACTATCCATAAACCATTTACCCCCCTCGCTGGAATATTATCTTACTGGAAGACATATGATTAATGTTCTAAAGTGCCCAGGAATATAGGGGTAATGTTTGAGTTATTGGTTGGTCAGCAAAAACTACATAATGTCAGAGGAGGGGAACACTTTTTTATATACAGTAACATAAAGATATAATCACTTAGAAGACCGAATGGTCAGGACTTACTTTATCAACATCACAGCAGTTATCTACTTTTAATGTTTGTGTTCCACTAAGTGCTTTCAAGTTGTGTTCACCGTGTGCCTTTCATACAGGCTCTGTTGCTGACGGTAATTATAGCACTCTTACCGTCTTATAACTCCAGGCTCCCAGGGACTTTTACTGGGGCTTATCAGTCTAATTGTATGTCCTAATAGGACTGGCCAACTGCTTTATATGTTACATGCGTAATTCCTCTATTAAATATAGTCTGTATGCACATTTC
Source organism: Synaphobranchus kaupii (assembly GCA_029718625.1). Lineage (NCBI taxonomy): Eukaryota > Metazoa > Chordata > Actinopteri > Anguilliformes > Synaphobranchidae > Synaphobranchus > Synaphobranchus kaupii. Next base: position 32,163,515 of record CM056376.1, read on the forward strand.
CCTTTGTGTGGAGGATTTGAGTAGGGGGTAGTGTTTCTGATTATTGAGAGAGTAATTTGAGGGAAAGTAAATCTTATTATTTTGTTCATAGGCTTAATAGAAGCTGTAAAAGAAACATATCTAATGCTGGAGGCAGAAAGCCACAACTGACCATGTTAGACTAAAGTGTGCGTAAAATTATTTGGGATATACTGGAAGAAAGGCAGACTACAAAGCTGAGTAAATAAATATAAAAAATACAAATAAATAAATAAATAAATAAATAAATAAACAATCTTGACTACAGTAAGGGTACATAAAGTAGCCATATGTTTTAGTGTGAAAAGTCCAACTTTTGTGTATCATATTTCCCACCTGTGTCTCTCTTAGATTAATTAAATTCTATTTTATTAAAAACATTTGAATGTTTTTTTCTCACCCCATAGATAGAACGAGTCCTTCCTGTAATTGACCTTTGCAAAGTCAGCCAAAGTCGCACCGAAGCATTTGTGAATGTTTTTATCGTTTACAGCACGGGAGAGCATCTGCTGATATTATTAAAGAGAACGACGCATGGAGATGCCTCAGATAGTGCAGGGGTCGTGTTTGATTAAACACACAGCAAGTCTCGATTAAGACCAAAGCAAGGCGGCGAAGCGGCAAGGCCAAACCTCCCTCTCCCATCCTATACCCCCGCGTCTGCATAGCTGTTCTGATAGTGCCGAGCAACAGCTGGAGCGGTGAGATAAGACTCCTCCACAGAACGTCCTTTCACACGCGCGGCTGTGTCCGCTGACACCGCTGGCTTTTTATGCCTGAGGGAGACGGTATATCTGTACTGCGGGGCTGACGCTCTCGAGCCGCCTCTTCCCTACAGACATCGATAAGACACAGACTTAAGTCTACATAACAAAACCAAATGTTTCAGAGACGCCAATTTCAGCTCATCATTAGAGCTTTTGTTTATCTTTCACTTCCAGTGTTTCGAATGGATCAATAAAACAGCACAGATTTTATAGGCTTTCAGATGGCAAAGCCAAAGCTATCCCTGTGATTATAGGCTGGTGTCTTGCTACTAGACGGTGGATATTCTCTTCAGACAAAAGCCTTATGTATCAAAAAGGTTATTTTATGCCGTAGTAAAGCTCATTTTGTTGTTTAGCTAAAGGATATAAAATATACACTTATATATAACTCGGTGAAATTAACAACTTGAACTAGATTGCTAGTCGTTTTTAAAGACCTTTAAACTTTGCTTAATCTAATCAAATCCATTAACTTTTTTTCCTCAGGGCAACTTTCCAAACCAACTAACTAAACAGACTATGTAATTCATGAGGAAATGGCCTGATTTTATCTTGCCTGTGTTTTATGACATCATAGAAAAACAGCTTTTCACTGATGACAATAAGGCCTTTTCTACTGGTAACTCAGAGAGAGTAAAGGACTGCCACTACTATAAACCAGTGGTTCCCAATGTCGGTCTTGGGGCCCCCCTGTGTATGCTGGTTTTCTTTTCAACCACAATTGCAATCCCAGAATTTTAACAAGCTAATTTTAACAAGTTAATTTTGTAATTAGGCGCTTTTCATGTTTAGAGAAATTATTGACCTTTTAAGCCAAATTATGCGAGAAATAGCTATGCATGCCATGTACAATAAACTTAATATGTTAACATTGTGCTTATTGTGCTACATTGCAAACAATTACATAAAAAGAGGCAGCAAAAGTTTTTAAATGATCAAATTAAAGACTGAAGTGAACCTCTTAAATAGGTTGGTGAAGACATGTGTTTAAGTTCTCTTATATTTTTTTCCTTAAGCTTATTAACACAATGCAGGTTTGGCTCGTTATCTTTGCTTTGTTTTGAATTCTTCATTATCGTAGTATTAGTGGCCACGTGTCCACAAGTAAGGTTTGGTACCCCACCTCCGATTTGTCTGTGTCCAAATACATATATTTTCGGTTGTTTAAATCACAAGTCGCATGTATAAGCATGTACAGCTCAGCCATTGCCAGTTTCAATAACAATACTGCCCTCGATAAGTCAGCAATACAAATCTCTTTAACTGGCTGAGAAATCAATTTTCCGTGTTGATAATTAAGTTTAACAAATATTTTGAGAGTTAAGTGGTTGAATGCACAGATTTTGCACTAGAAAAGTAAATTTGGTCTACCTAAAGGTATCTATAGCTTCTCTCAATGTGTTCCTGGTCAGTGTCATGTTAAAACAGCACATATTTTAACAGTGTTAAATTGGTTTGTCATAATTATTTGTGACTTGGCCCAATATGTGTTCTGTAGCTTATTGGAATGTCTTGGAAAGCAATCAAACAGTACAAAACTTAGTTGTTTGAACATTTAAGTAAATACAAGGCAATAGCATAATCGTCTTTAGTTCACTTGCAAGACACATTATGCAGCTCATATTTTTGGTGTGTGTGTGTGTGTGTGTGTGTGTGTGTGTGGTGGGGGGGGGGGGGGGGGGGGGGGGGGCAAATGCTAGACGATAACAAACTCTCAGGCTACTTTTCTGTAGGAAATATTCCATTTTAAGTGAGTATTTGAAAAGGCTTTACAAACACATCATAATTATGGGGTTTAGTCTGGCCTGCATTGCCGGCCTTTTATAATCATAATACAAAGAAATGCATGGCCACACTCTGGAGCGCCTTTTATGCGATGAGATTTTTAAGCTTTTAACACCCCCTTTTCTAAATACAACTCCTTCATAAGTGCTATTTTAGTCTTGCACCTCATTGCCACTGGTGTTATGTAACAACCTGATGATGCATTAATGATGAACAATGGAAAAGATGCTGTTGCATAGAAATTTGACATAAAATTGAAGAATATTTTTTCAGAGCCTGATTCAACTTGATCATATTTATGGCAATTAATCCAAGGACAGTGCTAGCATATTTATGATAACAGCCTTGTTATAATTAAAATTTGTTTTCAGTACCTCTGAAATTATGAGGAAGATGTGCTCGCTCAATAAAACCTATTGACACAATCTGTCAAGAACAAATATTTTGCATTAAAGTATTGTGTATTTCACATATGGTGGCATATATTTCTTCTGGGTTTTTTTCTTGTTTGTTATTATGGGATTGGAAAGTTGAATGATTTTCAGAGGTTGAGCAGTTGAGCGGCTATCAGTAATATTCTTTATATTCAAAAGCATTATTTATGTAGATTATTTTGTTCACAAAGGTCTCATTTAAATATCTCTTCATCTGTCTCCTTCAAACATATGTTTTTGTTTGTAGCTTTCTTATCTTACATCATTTTAACGGATCTTTTTTTTACAGGTTTTAATTCAGCCTCAGTCACAAACACACAGTGGGCCTCATTCATGAAATGTGAGCAGAACTAACTTGTATGTAAATCATTCGTACATGTTATCTCCTGCTATGCCTTTACTTTCCCAGTTCATGACAATACTAAATATATTTTTTTCTCTTTGATTGAACATCTGCTAATAAAACAATTTCAGTACAAACAATTTCAATAATTCTTTCCTTTGCTTTTTCTGGGCCATTTTTACTAGGTGCGGACCTTTAAATGGAAGTGACAGCCTCCATATAAGGCAATTCATGGGCGTGGATTTATGCTAATCACAAAATAACGTGGACGCGCTTCGTACATGAATACAAAAAAATCTGCCTTCTGGCGTAAATTTTTCGTACCAACTCGTTTTGTACATAAATGTATACATATATTTAGAAATGATTCATGAATGAGGCCCAATAAGAGAAAATAGTGCAGTTTTATACTTTTAGATGTTAAACTGGGCTTACACAAAGCCTGAGACCAGTCAACTGAGCATTGCAGTTCCTTTGAAGAACTAAAGGCATCTGCAAAATTGGCAGAGATGTATGGTTTTCTTGATGATACTGTATATCCCATTGTATTCATGCATTGTTTCCGTAATATCCAGCACAGTGCTGTCTAATAGACCCCTTTAGCAAAACACAGCCATGCTCCTTCTTAAAAATCGAAGATGGATTGTCAACATAAGCCGTGTCGTTGTAAGTCAGCAAAATGTTTCGCAGCAAAGAGCTACGTTTAGAGCTATTTGCATAAAACATTAATCATGCTGGATATGGCCCATTAACAAAAGCCACAAGCACAGTGGTGACAGGTGTTTTTTGTTGTCGTCCTTTGTTCTCCATCGCAAACCAGATGTTTTCCACACTCGTAAATAATTTTGAAAGCATTATGAGTATTTACCTGCAGCGCAAGGAATCCTTCATTTGCAAGCTTTTCGTGTTTTCATGCTAGAGCACCTTGCTTTTTCTGACAAAAACAAGGCCTTCCACTGTCCAGTCTTTATATAATCCCTGGAAAACAAAGGTCTGCTTCTTTGATAATGCATTAACTCTTGAAAACCATAGAGGATTTTTATTATCGAATCAAATTTATGAGATGTGAAAAAAATGGAAGTTTGTATGATATTCATTGTTTGCTTTGGCTCCACTGCCCTGTTATATTACTTATATATTGCTATTATGTTGGTTTATTACATTAAACATGTTCATGAGTACATACCACTATATTAATCCAGTGCTAATTATGGGTATTATTTATTTTATATATAAAAATTAATTAGGTAGTCTATGGACTATATACCAGATTTTGCTTAATGCTACTGTTTTTATCCTCAGGCCCTCTTCAAATAACATAAAATAAATTCATAAGTTAACAGTTGATTTATCTACACATTTTTTAAAGTTGATTTCAGCAGGAGGCACATGTTCAAGATGAATTCCTACAAGTCACTCCTTCGTGAGCCTCCTTGGTCCTCGCTCCTCCCTCCTCCAAGGAGTATTTAGCGGTATGGAATGTCCTTAAAGATGGCAGACCTCGATCAATTTCCGTGGGTTCATTCCTATTTTATCCGTCCTCGTCTCCTCGGTCCTTGCCTGACCCAGAAATCGATCAAGGTTCGGCATCTTTAAGGACATTCCTAACTGCTAAATGCTCCTTGGAGGAGTGACGAGCAAGGAACGAGGAGGCTGCCAGAGGATGCTTCGGTGAGGAAACACGAATGTAGCCTTTGCGGAAACCTTTTCTAATAAATTACCCACCTCTCCTCCCCTACACAAATCAATTTTACCATTCCTTTCCATTTTTTATAATGCACTTTAATCCATATGACACTCATTCTTTACGACTAACAAAAGCCATGTTTATTCATGAAAAAAAGGCAAAAAAGCATTATAGTTAGGTACATAAGCATACTATGACACTGACGCTTGACTGAGCAAGAACGTTCCATAATGCATGTTGCCTCAATTCCTCCTTCCTCGTATCGCATCCTTGCATCCTTTCCTCATGTCCTCCATTGGGTGGAGCTAAGGAGTGAGGAAAGGATGCGAGGAAAAGATGCAAGGAGTGAAAATAAGCGATTGGAATGAACCTCAGGTACCTGTTAATACCACTTGTACCCAATGCACGCAATGATGCAATGATAACATGCTGATTTGGAAATGATTTGCCATCCGAAACATGGACTTGTTTGTCAATCAGCAGCATAATGAATAAAAGCTGTTGAGCAATGGTCAATTGAACTGCATTGGTCATTTTCATCAATAGTCTTTTAAATGACAATATTGTCCTTAAAAAATGTATACAAGTTAATTTTGAGGTAGTGCAATGCAAAAGTGTGTAATGCACAGCCAGTCGTTTAAATTATGGGGTGAAATCTAATTGAAATATTTTTTGTTTGAACATCAAGTGGTATAGTTTTTAAAATACCAATTTAATGGAAGAATTGTTCTGAATTTAACCAAGGACAGAAATTTTGGAGACAAAGACAAAAACACTTTATGCATATTTATTATTTTCTTTCAATGGAACAAAATGTATTTTTATATGAATAATTTGTGTAAAAGTACTAGCCAGTTGCAGATGCGTGGTGAAAAACGTGGATGAAGTAGTAGGCTATAAAGAGTTCGAACTTCGATTATTTTTCAGTGTTAATAGCCCTTAGTCTCTGGTAAAACATAGTCAGCAGCAGGTTTAAGAAGTAAACAACTATAGTATCTATAGGTGGCGTTTAAATCACACTAGAATTACGATTACCATGGGACTATACTAATGAGTTAGAGAGCATGCTGCAATCGTGCTCCAAACTAAAGGAAATTTGGTCTTGGTCTACATCTGGGAAATATGGAAAGTCTCCAGAAAATCTTGTGCTAGTCTCCAACTTGAAGGCATGCTGAAATCGACCCATACTGTATAAAAGTTTTACCCATCTAAATAAGGCTACTGTTATATAACACATTCCCCTCAATCTGTAAATATAACAACCGGTCAATCAAAAGGCTCAGAAATTTCAAGTAATCAATGATTTTAATAATAAACTCAAATTCCATATTAATGATAAAACATGCACAGTTATTTTTCAGTGTATCTCACCATTTGTCTATGTATGAAATTTTGGAAAGAGGTAATAAGTGTGTTTGTGAGTAAAGTATGTGTTAAAATTATCTGTGAAAAAAGATAAATTTGCTTTTGCTTTAAATAACCATATAATGTCTATTTAATTCCTGTAATGATATGTCAGACATATAAAAGACTTTAAATGATAAAAATGAAGGAATGCATCCTCTTTTCAGAAAGTTAAATAAATTAAGTATCCTTTTCTTCACATAAGTTTTCTTCCTAATCCCCAAACAGTAACTTCATGGTTGTTATGGCAATTTCAACCTGTTCCAGCATGAAATTGTAAATCTAAAGCCATTTTTGAAACCTATAATGTAGTCTAGCTGTGTTTACATTTACATACTACTGTTTTGTTATTCTAGCCAGAAGGTATAAAACCAATTTTATATGCATATTTGCACATACCGGCAATGGCCACGCTTTGAACCAGACCAGCAAAGCAAAGTTCAGGTTTTTTTTCGATCATGGAAAAATATATGATGTAATCCCCCATCATGCTGAGACTTGTCATAAACAAACAAGCACACAAGTTCAAAGGGACTATCTGTTTGCTTGGAGCAAAGCATAGCAATGTGAGATAAGAGCATGGCGATTTGAAGATGTATTCTTTCGCTCCACGCAAGGCTGTTCTTTCATGTACAAAGGTAAGGAATGTTTTCATTTGTTTATTTACATCTTCAATTATTTATGTGGGTGATAATGTCCACATGTGGCTGCATGGTCATGTGATCTCAGGGTGCACACGTGTTTTCTTTAGCGGCTGCATGGTCATGTGATCTTGGGGTACACACACGTTTTCTTTAGTGGCTGCATGGTCATGTGATCTTGGGGTACACACACGTTCTCTTTAGCAGCTGCATGGTCATGTGATCTTGGGGTACACACACGTTTTCTTTAGCGGCTGCATGGTCATGTGATCTTGGGGTACACACACATGTTCTCTTTAGCGGCTGCATGGTCATGTGATCTTGGGGTGCCCATGTGTTTTCTTTAGCGGCTGCGTGGTCATGTAATCTTGGGGTACACACACATGTTTTCTTTAGCGGCTGCATGGTCATGTGATCTTGGGGTACACACACATGTTCTCTTTAGCGGCTGCATGGTCATGTGATCTTGGGGTGCCCATGTGTTTTCTTTAGCGGCTGCGTGGTCATGTAATCTTGGGGTACACACACATGTTTTCTTTAGCGGCTGCATGGTCATGTGATCTCGGGTGCCCATGTGTTCTCTTTAGAGGTGGCTCAGAGACTTTCCACAACAGTGTCATCAGGGGGCCTGGGTGGGGCAGATTTATTGCCGTGTGCAACAGAACACATTACCACAGATCCCCACAGCTGCCAGTGATTTATTTGGGACAGTCAGGGGCGGTGGTGCGTCGGGAGGGGGGCTTTTAATGTATGTCTCGACAGAGTTCTCAATCTGGGCAATTTGTTTTAATAAGGTGCACCGCAGCAATTTATTTGTGGGCAGATGCTCGGTTGGAACGAGTCGTAATCTCCTTTTATAAATCTTCTTTTCTAGCCACTAGCTTTTGTCAGAACAGTCCAGTCAGAGTCAGGCACTGTCGTTCGGTTCAAGCCGGCCAAAAGTCTGTGAATTGCCTTGACAGGTGGTTACTGTTTAAGCTATCTGTGGGGAAAAGCCATAATCTTTCAATCTGCTTTCCGTTGTTTCAGTTGTTGTTTTGAGAAACAACATTTTTTCCAAGGATAGAATCCAGTTGATGGGGATTTTACGAACCAAATGGATTATTAAGCGAACCCACTGACAAATGGGTGGGTTGTTTATACATGGCTGTACAATAAACCCCAGTAAATGTTTATACTCTACACGGTGCACTGGGAGTTGTAATTACACCACTGAACATGCAATTATATTCATATTCATTAACTGTTTGGGCCAAAATGCAATGCAACATTTCATCCACATATAAACAAAAGAAAACCAAGTGCTCTGGAATAAATTTAAATAAGCAAATACTGTATGTTTCTTTTTTAAAGCTGTTTGGAGATCGTACACTTGCATGTTTTCTCCTCCAGGGCAAGATTTACTTGCTCATAGCCACAGACCTGACTCTCAATCTTGGCATCACCTCTGTTAGATTTACCAGCTGCAATGAGGTGATTGATTGGCATTGACTAGCCAATCAGAGCTCATTAACTCCCCTTTGAAGGAAACATGCAAATGTGAATTCAACCATAGACAAAAAAGCCATTCAACCCCATTCTCTGATGTTACTGGAGGCGTGAACATTACACCCCGTTTGAAACATGTTATTCTCCTAGTGTGTCCAGTGTGTAGTGGCGGGAGGGACCCATAAATAAATGTTGACAGTTCTACGGAAATTAAATCCAAAGCAGATTCTGCCTTTCAGAGCAAAGTGAATCTTTGCGAGGCATGGCTTTACTGTCAGGTAAAAATCAGTTTATGTGTCAGTTAAATCAGTGTGTGCCTGCTTGAGTGTGCATGTGAGTGTGTGTGTGTGTGTGTGTGTGTGTGTGTGTGTGTGTGTGCGTGCATGTATGGCATGTATTTGTGTGTGCGCATGCGTGTGTCTGTGTGTGTGTGTTTGTGTGCATTTGTGTATGTGCGCATGTGTGTGTGCCAATAACTCCTCAAGGCAGCTGGCCCCAAACATGAACACAGGGCCCTTGTGTGCTTTTCCTGCCCTGAATGATGTAACAGAAAGATACTGAGATGGAGGTTGAGAGTGAGATTGGAGATGGAGGTTGAGTGTTACTTGCACACAGGTGGCCATTGTGTAATTGCGGCAGTGTAGTATAATGGGTAGGGGACTGGGCTTGTAACCCAAAGGTTGCAGGTTCGATTCCCAGGTAGGAAACTGCCGTTGTACCCTTGAGCAAGGTACTTAACCTGATTTGCTTCAGTATATATCCAGCTGTATGAATGGATAAATGTAATAAGTATGTGTAAGTCGCTCTGGATAAGAGCGTCTGCTAAATGCCTGTAATGTAATGTAATGTAATTTCCCTGTCAGAACAAATATGTGACTTAGGAATTACTGTAGCCATTGAGATGAATTTTAAAAGATAAACACAAATAGGATTTATATAAAGGAGGTTTGTTGTTTTAAACATCCCCAAATAAATATATAACATATTAGGGGCTAGGAGAGTGACCAAATATTCAAAATTGCTCAAATGAATTACTGTCTATTCTGAGGTGAAGATTGCCAAAGCAAATGTAAATGTTTCACATGTGAGGTACAACCAGATACACATTAGAATCAGAATATTATTATAAGTCAGACTTGCATATTAATAATACACCCCCCATTTCCTTCCATGTTTACTGAACATTATATCATAGGCTGCAAAATAGTGTAGTGATGGATTCAACAAGCATGTCAATCAGGACTGCAGCTCATAACCAGCCCCATAAAATAAGGAAGCTGCCTTTATGTGCAATATTTAAACGGAGATTAGCAAATAAGTCGTAAAATTTTACACATACCATCAACTATAATAACTATAATAAATAAATCAAACATACAGCAACTGAGTATGTGGTGACTTAAGGAATATAACCATGGCCAAATACAAGAGCAGGAATCTCCCATGTGAATGCATAAGATACATGTGATAATATCTTTCCAATACCCTGTTTTCCACGATAAATTACCAGCAGTATGTGTAACTTAAACATTGTTGCTTGTCCTTTTAAAAATGCATGAAGTGTGTCCAAACGGGCATGAAAATCACATGGATATCACATGGGAAGTGGAGCATGGACAGCATTGTTAAATGTGCATTGTCGCTTGAAAATGTCCCTGGTCAACAGTTCCAGTGATTGTGCAATTATTTCTTTATTTATTTACTGAAGTGCTGCCAAACAACATTAATCTTAAATGTGCTGAAAGGATAAAACAGTTGATTGGGACGCAAAGGCCATGGAGACCAGTCTTCCACTGGCAAACAGCGTTCCCTAAAATGTGTTTGAGAGGATTACCCACAGCCTCTCATGCAGATTTTAACTGAATGTTACTAAAATGCTTATGTCAATGTTTATTCAGTCCAACATACATTTTTGTGTGTGTGCATGCGTGTGCGTGTGTGTGCGCAGTAAAGGTTCCAATGAATGACATGCTTAGCCAGAGAATGCACAAGGTCACACATCTGTGATTTTATGAAGCCAGACATACCTCCAGAACAAAAACAGATGCGCTGAAGTTTTTCTTCCTTTGTAATTAAAAAAGAAAATAAGCACTCAGCCTTATTAAATATTATGTCAAAAATACCAACATACTGGCATAAATAAACAATTATGTACAAAATTATGAAGTAATGTGCAAAACAAGTTATGGCACTGCAAAGTAACACATTTCCCAAACATTATCCACTGTGCTTGTCCTCGTAAATAGGCATATTCCTTCTCTTGAAGTAGCAACGTTAAAAAATCTATTTTAAAATAAATACAGGGAAATTACTTAATCTAGAAGAATGTACAAGCTTGCCACACAATAGGTTAGCCAATCCATAATCAGGAGTTGAAATAAGTGTGCCCAAGTACGCGTGCGCAGCAAAAATAACAAAATGTGCAGCAATTTCGTGTCATAACGGCCGAAATGTTAACCTATTTTCAGTTATAAAATTGCAGTGCATTTGATTCTTTTTGCTGCACACATGTACCAGAGGAGTTTTATTTGGTTGACTTGATCCGGTCAGTGTAATGCATCACTACAGTGAGAGCAAGTGCCTTAGCTGGACTGGCCACCCAGGGGCCTGCACTATGCAGTGTTTAATAAGAGACCCTCTCAGTGTGAAATTAACATTAACACCTTTATTATCACAGGTTCGTTTCAAGACAGTCAAGTGCTCACCAAGGTGGGTGTAGCGTTTAATTTTGATTACCAACGATCCCAGTTATGCCCGTCTATTATGGTGTGCAAAGGAAAGGACCCGGAGAGAGGGAAAAAGAGCGGGGATCTTTTCGACACGGTCAAACCTGCATGAAAACATTGAAACTTCCCTGCTGCGAATGAGGAATGCTCCTCCTAGAGCAGCCGCTCCTCCGGCGTTCCTCAGGTCCCGGGGTATATCTGTCATGGCACACAAGGCATGCCTATAAAACACAAGGAACGCCAAGGGCTTCGGACTCGAGGGCTACCGCAGCGTTAAGGCTGCCAGGGAAAGATAAAATGTCAGCCTGTGAATTCTCCTGAAAATGAGCTGTTACATTTCTGGCTGCATGGAGAAGTAGACAGTGAAAGACAGGGACAGGGGGGGGGGGGGATTGTGACTGGTAAAGGTTTATACAGCCATTTTCTTTTCCAGTGGCCACGTCTTGCAGAGATTAAGGGAAGAGGTGTAGAGAATAAGGGTAGATACTACGGTTAGAGGTGTAGATAATAAGGGTAGAGGTGTGGAGAATAAGGGTAGAGGTGCAGAGAATAAGGGTAGAGGTGTGGCGAATAAGGGTACATACTACGGGTAGAGGTGTAGAGAATGAGGGTAGAGGTATAGAGAATAAGGGTAGAGGTGTAGAGAATGAGGGTAGAGGTGTAGAGAATAAGGGTAGAGGTGCAGAGAATGAGGGTAGAGGTGTAGATAATAAGGGTAGAGGTGCAGAGAATGAGGGTAGAGGTGTAGAGAGTAAGGGTAGAGGTGCAGAGAATGAGGGTAGAGGTGTAGAGAGTAAGGGTAGAGGTGCAGAGAATGAGGGTAGAGGTGTAGAGAGTAAGAGTAGAGGTGTAGATAATAAGGGTAGAGGTGTAGAGAATAAGGGTAGAGGTGTGGAGAATAAGGGTAGCGGTATAGAAAGTAAGGGTAGAGGTGCAAAGAGTAATGATAGAGGTGCAAAGAGTAATGGTAGAGGTGTGGAGAATAAGGGTACATACTATGGGTAGAGGTGTAGAGAATGAGGGTAGAGGTGTAGAAAGTAAGGGTAGAGCTGCAGAGAATAAGGGTAGAGGTGTAGAGAGTAAGGGTAGAGGTGCAGAGAATAAGGTTAGAGGTGTGGAGAATAAGGGTAGAGAGTAAGGCTAGAGTTGTGGAGAATAAAGATAGAGAATAATGGTCGAGGTGTAGAGAATAATGGTAGAAAGGTAGAAAATAAGGGTAGAGGTGTGGAGAATGAGGGTAGACAATAAGGGTAGAGGAGTGTAGAATAAGGGTAGAGAATAAGGGTATATGTAGCCATATGTAGCCTGTGCATTATTTCACGTTTTATCCTATGTTCATTGAATGCATCTGGCAAATAACTTAAAAAATTGTTGACTACAGTCGTGTGACATGTTTTCAAGTAGCTACAACAGCTCAGACATAAACACGCAAGCTCCCTTGCGCTCAAAATCACTCAGGCTGAGAAATAACGGTCATTTAAATCAGTTTACGTGCATTTGGTGTCTGTTACCGAAGCAATTCATATGTTTTAGGCTATTACTATTTTGCATAATTTACCGTAGGCTACATATTTCATGTCTGAAATACAGCGTCCAATAAATCTGTACTTTCCATTTTTCCTACTCACAAGCCCATCAACCTTAGAAATTTTACTTGTAGCCTCGGCTATTGTAATAATCTATATTTAGCCTCGACATGAAGCAATGTTAGCTTACAGATTAAAACAAATGGACATTTACACAATTTTTGAAAATGATATATATTTTTTTATTATAACGTTACACCATATAGCCTAGCCTACAACACAATCCACTGTCTTTGGTAGGCTAGTAGGTAGGCTAACATTATTCACACAATGTTATTCTCTGGAGCTTTCCAGATCTCAATGCTGTAAAATGAGGCAGATACTCGGATAGCCTCTATGACGCAGATTTTCCTGTTGTAGCCCTAGACATTTAGTGGTCATGGTTGTAGCCGAGCCTACACAACATTTTAATTTGTTAAATTTAAATAGGCTACGTGTTATTGAGAGAACGTAAAACTGGTCTTTTTAGAGGGTGTGCGAATACAGCTTAAAAAAAATAAATTATATATACAGATCCTTTCCAAAAAATTAGAATATCATGGAAAAGTTTTTTTTTTCCATAATTCCATTCAAAAAGTGAAACTTTCATAGATTATAGATTCATTACACACAAAGTGAAATATTTCTAGCCTTTATTTGTTTCATTTTTCATAATTTTGGCTTACAGCCCCAGAAAACCCCCAAAACAGTATTTCAAGAAATTAGAAAATCAGCATTTACTTCAGTTATTTCAGAGAATGAATGTTTTAGACTGAGTGTCACACTATCATCTAATTTACCCAAAACACCTGCAAAGTTTATCTCAGTTTGGTTCAGTATGGGGAAGACTGCAGACTTGACAATTGGCCAGAAGACCATCATTGACACCCTCCAGAAGATGGGTAAGCCACAAAAGGTCATCGCTAAGGAGGCTGGCTGTTCACAGAGTGCAGTGTCCAAGCATATCAATAGAAAGTTTAGTGGAAGGGAAAAATGTGGCAGGAGAAGGTGCACAAGCAAAAGAGATGACCGTAGGCTTCAGCGGATTGTCAAGCAAAGACGATTCCAAAATTTGGCGGAGATGCAGAGGGAGTGAGGCTGGGGCTGGGGTCAGTGCTTCAAAAACCACCACGTACAGACGTATCCGGGACATGGGCTACAACTGTCGGATTCCTCGAGTCAAGCCACTCATTCTCTGAAATAACTGAAGTAAATGCTGATTTTCGACACACTATTCTAATTTCTTGAAATACTGGTTTGGGGGTTTTCTGGAGCTGTAAGCCAAAATTATGAAAAATGAAACAAATAAAGGCTAGAAATATTTCACTTTGTGTGTAATGAATCTATGAAAGTTTCACTTTTTGAATGGAATTATGGAAAAAAAAACAACTTTTTCCTAATTTTTTGGAAAGGATCTGTATATAAAAAATGAGTTTAAATGGATTTGGCTAAAGTGTATGTAAACTGATTTATTGCTCATGTCACAGCTAACCTACACAATGGATCTGATGGGCATATAAAAAATCCTTCAAAAAACACCATAAACTTTTGTTTTCAAAGACGGGAAACTCACTGAGTGGTCACTGGTGTTTATTTATTTATTTATTTATTTCGGCATGCATATAGTCACACTTCATCACAATTTCTGTAATATGCCCTGAACAAACACAGTACCTGCCGAAAAGGGATACGGGAAAAAGCAGCCTTCTTATCAAAAGTCCCGCCCCAATTCCCAACTCAAATTTAAATGTTCACATTATACATTTGTTTAAAACAGATTTTTTCATATCACAACAGCATAGCTGAATTTTCTTTATAACAAAACAGACCGAGAAAGAAAAAATAAGCTAAAATAAAATAAACCAAATATTAAAGTCCAAATAAGTCGGATTTAAATGTACATGTCATACATTAGTCAAAACAATTTGTTTCATTTCAACAGCATCTTGTCTTCTTGTAATTTACGTTTACGTTTAAAACATGTTTAAAATAACCGTTTAAAGATTTATATAACTATTTTCAGTCGCAGTACAGCCATAGATTTAATAAAATGATAAATAAAACCCGATACAAAGCATACTTTGCGACGATTTTTGTGTCAGAACATCAACAGACACCAGTGACCACTCGGTGAGTTTCCTGTCTTTGAAAACAAGAGTTTATGGTGTTTTTTGAAGGATTTTCTATATGCCCATCCAGATCCATGGTGTAAGTTAGCTGTGACATGAGCAAAAAGCAATACATCTGAAGACTGCACAGTTCATCAAAATGTTGATATGGACCATTGTGTATGATCGTAAATAACCTTTTAACAGGGCTTAACATGCTAAATACCAAACTTCTCCTTTAAGTTAGTTAACAAAGGGCTGGCTAGGCTCATCGTAACGTTTAGGCTACCTCGTTTCCTTTCTAGTTTTTAGCATTTAGCCTATAATCCCCAAACGCAGAGAACTAGGAAATGTCGCTATCTAGCCTGGTAGGCTAAGTTGTGGTAACTGCCTGACGACCGAAATCATGGATCATGCGATTACAATAAGAAACTGTTTTTCATTTTAATTTAAATTATGGCAGGGTTGTGTCGTAGAGGGCAAGAAAAAATAAATGTGAAATGGATTTCCATTAACATTTTCAAATTGTCAGATAATGTGTGTATACATTAACTTGAAAATGAAAACGCAGTGGCCTTTTGCATTTTCATTTGAATTATGTCATGGTTTTTGCGCATATCGAATGTAAATGAAATGCAATCGCTGATTTGCATTTTCATTTGAATTTTGGCGCGGATATGCTTCCATACAATACCTGCCGTGCCTTGTCAAATGTTCCCCACTGGCTGCATACAGCCATCTGGGCTGAGCTAGGCTTGCCTAGTCTTGTTACTTAGCAGGTGCAGTACTGAAAAGGATGTGCACTTATGAATGATAATAATGAATAATTATCTATACTTATTAAGAGCCAGTAGACAATACTAAGTGGAGGAGCTCATTTACATTTTGCTTCAATTAATGCGGAAAGAGGTTTCCAAATATATCTCTTGCTATTTTAATCATTTTTCTTGGCCTGCCTGCCAGATATCAGTAGCTGGATAGCTATGAGGTTTCAAGTTACATCAGGGCTACTCAACTGGCATTCAAATATTTATTCTTATGTACCAATAATTTTGATTATGTCAAAGTGTGCATCTGCACAGTGACAGCATACCTCCCACTAGTGTAAGACTAATTAACAAAATATTAATAACATATTAAATATTTTAAGAAGGCTTTATTTACACATGAAGTACCTTTGGCATATTTGCCCCATAAAAAAAGAATCTGACCCCCAGAATGAGCAGTTGAAGAACTCTGGCTTACACATATATAGTAAAATGAAAGGTACTAACTTAAGAAGAGCTGGATTGCTCACTACCTGGCTAATTTAATAAGATATAATTGTGGCATGGTATTAATAAGAATAGATAACCAATATAATTCAACATCTGTGCTAACCATTCACCATTCAGCTGCTTCACTAAGCTATCCATTATCCATTTCTCTCTAACTCTCTAAAATAGTACTTTTCATACTGTAATGAGCAAATTGTAATATTGTTCTACCGTTGTTCTCCTTATCTAAACATCAGAGAGAGAGAGAGAGAGAGAGAGAGAGAGTATTTTAATGGTAGGGAAATCAACATGAAGGCTCGTCCAAGAATAACATGGAAAAACAAGTTTCCACAATGTGAGAATAATGTCTGTCAGCCATTCAAAGCTAACTGGATAATTACAGTATACTTGTTCTCTGTGGTGTACAGTGGTGGGCATGGTGACAAAAGACATAAACATCAAATTGAATTCATTTGTACTTTATTTACAGTAAAGTAGAAATAACTGGTTTGCAACCTGTAACAATTTTGACAATACGACAATAAGCATATGGATAAAACAAAACTCTAGACTCAAGGGACATTCTGCTAATTACTCAACAAGCTACTTAAAGAGCTTGTTCAAGTATTCACTTCTCACTGGATACTAAAAAGTCCTGACATTGTCATTATCCTGACCATGTCTATGTCTATTATTTATATAGCATTTATGGAATTTCTCTATTATACTTCCCATTAGTTTGTACTCATCTTTTAACATAGTCGAAAAGGTCTTGATACACAGTAGATAGAATATCTGGGTCAATCTTTATTTCTGTCTTGTTTTCTTCTTTTCTTTTTTCCTGGAGGAACCATATTTTTGCATTTTAAACATAAAAGTACACCGCACATGCAACTGCGAACTGGAAATGCAAATGAGAGCCCACGGCTTCAGGAAAAGGTTACATCCCCACTGTCTCCTAAATCCCAAAACATGCAAATTCAAAGCAAATAGCTTTTGTTCTGTGTACGCTGCAGGATGTGTCTCAAAATATCAGTGTTCCCTCCCAAAGGGAGCTTTAATGGAATAATGTTTATCTCCATAATTTTTTACTTAATTTATTTAATTTAGTTGTGGATGATAAATATTTGGCCATTGTATAATTTAGTGTCTAATCTTCTAAAAAGAATAATAACTGTATTTTCATCCAAAGGAGGACAGGGAGTCTGGCGAAATCTAATGTATTATTGACACTTGTTATCATACAATTGTTTTTGTTTGTGAAAGTGGTTTCTTTGGAATTAAGTAATGATGTGGGTAGCTATATGAGTGGCTGCACCTTACCAAAAATGCCACAAAAGGGAATCCAGAAGAGTGATACTGTTAATTGCACAAAAAGCAATTTTCATGTGCAAACTTTTGTATGATATTGCTAAAGACTCTAATTTGTTTTACCAGATTTCCCTGTTTATACAGTCATCCAGTCAGTATATATAACAACAATTGGCTGGGTGGTTCATCCTGTAAGGCACTGTTTGTGTACGGATGGGACACAGTGCCAACTGTGGTTGGCAACCCAACACAAGATTAGCGTTAGTCGGCCAGGATTACAGCATTTCATCGCTCACAAGTGACTACATCCGGTTGGTTCACCTGGTGAGCTGCACATAATGTGTGTCTTTGTTCAGTGTGTGTGTGGGTGTGTTCATAACATAACATAACTTAATGACGAGAACAGGCCAATCAGCCCAACAATGCTCGCCACTAAACGGTACGGTACCTAATGCTCATCGTTTACGTCCAAACACTTGATAGTATCTAGCACCGTATCAAGCCTAATCTTGAAAACACCCAGGGTTTCTGCCTCTACTACATGATATGGCAAGCTATTATATACAGCGACTACTCTGTAGAAGGACTTCCTGATGTCTGTGCGGAATTTACCTTTTGTTAATTTCCTTTTGCAAATGGGACTTACTCCCAAAATTCCACATAGCTTAAGCTATTTGTGATTCAGACATTATCCGCTGTTTTAAGCGTCTCTCCAGT
The DNA here is from genome assembly GCA_029718625.1 of Synaphobranchus kaupii. Classification (NCBI taxonomy): domain Eukaryota; kingdom Metazoa; phylum Chordata; class Actinopteri; order Anguilliformes; family Synaphobranchidae; genus Synaphobranchus; species Synaphobranchus kaupii. Next base: position 32,181,765 of record CM056376.1, read on the forward strand.
AGATACACGGCATTACGTGCGCAGGGTGGAGATTTGATGAAAATGAGGCATGTCTGCAAGTTGTTCAAGATATGCTTAATCATTTTTTTTCAGAACTTTGTTCAGAAAAAAAGGTAGTTAACATAATATTGGTCATATTTTCCTTTGCATAGCTAACTTTCAATTATCAGTGAGCTGTCATAAAAATAAAAATATGTAAAAGTAGGCTATGATTGACCATCTGGTATATCCTACCAGACACATATTAGATGGATTAATTGATAGACAATGTCTGGATCATATTCGCTTTGACGGAGAGAAGATTTGTGTCAGCACAGCTTGTCCAAAATTATTAAGTTGAAGACGTTGCATATAGGCTATTGTGTTCAACCACCGTAGGCTACATAACTTTATTAGGTAAATCGTTAAAACAAGATTCGATTTTTAAATATTTTTTTCAGTAAATACAACGATTCATTTGTTTACCTAATAATATTGCGTGCAATTATAATATTGGAATTAGAATATCATACCCTGTACCACCCACATTTTGAGATAAGCACCTGCGCAACACAAGTTAGAATACGGTGTAAGTCAACTCGCGTTAAATCTGCGCAGGAGAGGCACTTAAGCGCATGACTTAAGTTGGCCATCTCAGAATCCGGCCCTAAGTGTCCCAAGTCTTTCCTCATAACTATTATCTTTCATACCAGGAACAAGTTTAGTTGCCCTTCTTTCAACCTTTTCCAGACCCTCTATATCGTTTTTGTGATACGGTGCCCAGAACTATGCACACAGGACTCTATGTTTGGTCTGACAAGGGTATTGTATAACATAAGTATAACTCCCTTAGATTTACTGTATACTCAATACTTTTGGTTATATATCCCAGCATCCTTCTTTACTGCTACAGCACAATGCCTAGAACCTGAAAGGCTTTGATCAACTACTACTCCTAAGTCTTTTTCAAATTGAGCACATTCCAGTTTTGTTTCTCCCATAAAGTATTATGCCTTATGTTTTTTACTTCCCACATGTAGAACTTTAAATTTGGCTATATTGAATTTCATTTGCCAGGATTCCATCCACTTCTAGATTCTGTTTAAATCTTCTTGAATTACTTTAGTAGATTCCAAGATGTTGGCTAAACCTCTCAGTTTTGTATCATCAGCAGATTTCACTAATGTATGAATGTATTTAACTAGTGTGTGTGTGTGTGTTCACTGTATGTGTTTGTTCAGTGTGTGTGTGTTCAGTGTATGTGAGCCAAAATGTAGACTGCAGTGTGATAAGCGACAGCTGGCATCATATATGCACTTCCAAAATTGATAGCAGAGCTTGCAGTACTGTGCACTCCTGATTAATACAATTGGGGATTCTAAATTGGGGAGAAAAGCAGGAAAGGGCATTTAAAAGGCCTTGCGCCCACCTTTAAGCTGCAAGACAACTGTGGTACTGTGGTTCCTGTTATAATGTATGCTGCTGAACAACGGCAGTTGGCACTGAACAATCATAAATGTTTATTTATTGTGTGGCAGCTTCTGAGCTGGAGTCAGGTGTCAATGCACAACCAGCACAGTCAAAAGGCTATCGGAACAGTAGTGAATCAGTGGAGCAAGAGAGGGTACATGAGCCAGTGAGAACCCAGGTGTATCAACCAATACGTGACAAATTATCGTGGTCTTGGCAGAATGAGGGTAACGGAAGTGCTTGGTTGTTTGAAACATAATAAACAGGCTGTAGGCAGCTCACTCCCATTGTTTACTTAGCTTGATAAATGACACACAGCGTCATTAAGGCCAGCAAGACCGAAATGAGACACCGGAGTTACAATGGAGCTCCTGTGAATGGAAATAATGAGGCAAGGCTGGGAAGCCCTTGATCTGACTAGACCTTTGGCCTTCATTAGAAATCAGTGGGGGTGACCCACATAGAAACAAAGGGATGTGTGTGTGTATGCGTGTGTGTGTGTGTATGTGCACGTGTGTGTGTTTGTGTGTGTATGGGTGCGTGTGTGTATGCGTGTGTGCGTGCGTGCGTGTGCATATTGGAGGTGGTGCAGGCTAACTGCTGTTTCCAGAAGCAGTGAGCTCCTATGAAGGTGATGAAACAACCAAGGCGGTACACAGGCACATTGTAGGACACATGCTGGGTGGCTTTAAATAAAGCTGCACAATACAAATCCCAGCATCCCTCAAGATTAATATTTGACAATATAAATTCATTTAAAAAATACCACTCCTATTTATAGGCATTATTTTGAATGAAACTTAAATCAGGTCATACCTGACAATTGGCATAGCCTACTGTGATCTATTGCTGTCTGTGTGTTAGCACATGCTAATGATGGATGCTTGTCCCAGTGGGGCCTTCATCATTTTCTTACACACAGGGGTTAAGAGGTTTAATCAGTGGGTAAGTGACCAGTGCCACAAAAATCACACCATTTCCCTGAAGCCTGCGGATCCCCAGTGGAACCCTTTAGCCACTGTTACTGCTGGATACAATATCGTCGGTCTGTAGGTCATGTGAATACAACCTTGGTCCTGTACTGTCATACATGCATATTGTTCTGTTCTATGGAAACTCTAATGTATGTACCAGGTACAGTGGCTACATTTCTTACATACATAGCCTACATTTCTAAAATGTTATGACTACATGATTAAAAATGGAAAAACTAAAGAAGACAAGATTCTATGATACAGTCAATGGGCCTCATTTATCAATATGGTCGTAAAAAGTACTGTATATTTGACGGATCCAGTTTACGTACGAAATTCTCACGTGTGATTCATCAAACTTGTGTAAATCACTGATCTGAGCGTAAATGTATGATAAATCAGACTTGATCATATATTAGGAAGCGTGTTCACATCATTATGAATTACCATACTCACACGCCCATTTTATTAACCATATTTGTAATGTGATAACGTTTAACGCGAGAGAAGACGCGACTGTGACTTGATTCGTCAAGATTTATATCACGCCGGTTGCGACGTTCGTTAGGTCTTCTAGGCTAATAAAAATAGATCGGATTTATGGAAAAAATATGAACAGTTTTGCGTCTTGCATACAACATGTCTGGCGTAATTATTTTCATATGGCTGTCTCCAATAAATACTTATACAGAGGCTATTCCTGATGTAATCATTTTAACCTGCTTCTGCTTCATTCCATTTAGGCTGCACAATAGCGATTAAACTAATAGTGATGAAAAATCAACTGATTTAGATACTATTTTTGACAATTAGGCTACACAACGTAAGTCTACAGCCACAACACGTAGGTCAAGTGCATTTTAAAATATTGCCCAGATGCATTAACTGCTTTGAATATTTTCATAAATGGAATTACTTGTATGTGCCATTTTTATGATCAGCTACTCATTTAACCTCTTCCTACCGAGGGCAAAATAGGCCAAATTTTGCCTGTTTTCACTAGTGACAAACAAAGGTGGTTATCTCAAAAACTATAAATGGTACAAATATGGTTCATGGCTTTTATTAAAGCAGACACCTGCAGTATTACGACTAAGCAGTGAGAACTCATAGAAATCCAGTTTTTGATACTTAACTACAACAATTTATGTACAGAAAATATAAAAAAACTAAAAAACGGGTACCTACATTCAAGTTTAAGAATTTTTACCTGGGGAGCTACAAATGCAATCAAGGAAATGACTCCTCTATCTGATTCATCAATATGCTGCCTACCTCTGGTAACAATCTGGTGTCAATATCTCAAACCATTCAAATTTTACAGGGTTTTTTTCAGGTGAACCTTTTTCGTTATCCAAATGGTGCCAAATGGTGCCAAATGGTGCCAAATGTGCCAAAAATGGCAATGTTCCAGAAAGGTCTCAATATGATTTATTTTTTAGGTTTTTACAATAAAATGAGATAATTTGTCAATATTGGCAATAAAAGTTCATTTTTAGACGTGTTCTTGGTGTTCTGCATATTACACAACTAACTACCCAAGGTTACAAAAAGCTGTCAAAACCCATGTAGCAGCACAGTGAATCTTGTGTATTTCACCAGAGCCCCATTAGCCAGAAATGAGTCCAGGAATGTGCAAACAGGTTTTCAAATGAATAATGGGAATAGTATGAAACTTCCCTACACAATAATGCTTGCCAGTCCTGTCCTTTATTCTGTTGCCACCTCCTATGACAGGGACGTTGGGGTTGGGTTTTAGGAGGCAAAACTTTATACATGACAAACATATATCAACTATATACAAGTGCACTAAGGTGTACTACTAAAAGTGCAGTGGATAAAAAATCAAAAGTCCACCAGTTTCCTAGATAAAAAATAAAAACACCCCTGCTGTAACAAATAAAAAGATCCTTGCCTCTAATTGCTGAAGTTACCGTATTTACATAAAGAAAGTACAAAATGGCAGGGTCCAAAAAGCTAAAATAAAATGAACTAAAAACAAAAAAAGGTAAAGGATCAAAACATGGGGGTGGAGGTTGAGGAGAGATTATTTAACCATTCATACAGAAGCCATTTAGACTACACATTCCCTCAGGAGAGCAATCTGCATCATTACAAATCCCACTAACCCTGTCCATGGAATTGTCCACCATGTTGATATACCCATTAGTCCCCCTTATACAACAACAATCAACAATAATAATAATCAACAAGTACTCCCTCATGTTATCATGTTCTCTCCCTCATACCATGCATAAATTACCATTTTGTTTACCTGCACAGCCTTCTGTACTGCATATAGAACAATTTACTCAGGTGGAACAATGACTTTACTAAACACTTCCAGAAGCCATTTCACACTAAAAAAAAATCGTTTTAGTAGCTCATCTCAGACACAAATAGATAGCTAGCTGCTTGTTACCTGTAATTTTGCTTGCATTACATTACATTACATTTATTTAGCAGACGCTTTTATCCAAAGCGACGTACAGTAAGTGCGCACAGAGACATCATCAAGATCACTACAGAACAGACAAGGCAAAGCACATCCTTCGCATAATGTAGCAGCTATCCCTAGCAATGAACGTCGACTGTAGTTCACAGTAAGCTGTGGGCAAATCAGCAACACCACACTTCCATTCCTAATACTCGTATAAATTATAATAAACAGACAGGAAAATACAGGGATGCTTGCTAGCTTGCCACTGTAAAGGCAATACTATCTATATTAATTTAGCTGAGAGGGACCGATTTTATGCATAAGTATATAAGGTTAGTTAGCTTCACAGAAGAAACACAGGGATTCACGCATTGCAGCTAAATTTCCTTCGATGCTTACACCAAATATCGGTGTTGTTGGCAACGCCACGTAACACGTGCGAGTTTGTCAACACAGACAATACACCCTAAGTTTACTTCATAAATTATTTATCATACCGTTGGAATGTGCAATTTGTAATATTAATTGTATGAAAAACAATAAAATACAGTTGACAATGTAATTACGAACCCGCATGGCATTGCGTGAATTCACACTGGTATATCGAAAAATCGGTAATACCACCAGCCCTAACGACGTTACCTGCCATGGCGAAATTCAATGCGTTTATAGCATAACACTGTTAGTATGATAAAACAACTTACATGTCAGCAACATCATCTCGGTCATCAGTGGATTCAGCGTCACTGAGACAGGATGAGTCTCCCTCGGCAAAAACATCTTCTGGCTTATCCAGTTCGTCTAGCACTTGGTGCACGGAAAAACGCCTCAAAAATCTCGACATAACTACACAAAAACTGTATCAAAAATACTCTAAAGTAAAAAATGTAACTGCGGGCCTTAACTAATTAATTGTGCTTTGCTAAACGGAATGTAGCGAGCTACGCTACAAGGTAAAAACACTGCGCCATTTTGGTTCGATAATTACGCGTGACTGCCACTTCCTTATACGCACGGGAGGATCTCCTTTTTTTACGACTGCTTTGTGTTGATAGACGGCTCCTTTGAAAGATAAGAGTCTTGGCTTTTCGCTGGAATATTTGACAGACAGTTTTAAAACCCAATGGAAAGCAAATAATACTCGGAGTGGAGGCGGGTGGGAGACAGTTTTTCCCACTTCAGATAGGCCTATTGTGCTATCAGTCAATGAAATACACCCAATTGACGACGGTTTTGCATAAGTCTCTGCAAGCATGTTCAAAACAACTCTGGCTAACATATACTAAGCCACGGGATTGGTACTCCAGAAACTGGCTGAGTTTCACAACGCCAAAGTGAACACAGCCGAACGAGTCGTAATCAAGTGCAAAAAAGCACAAGTCGGTTTAAAATTGGAAAAAAATAATGTACAGCCGTATGAAAGTTTTAAAGTATTTTTTCTTGAAGCCTAAAGGTATAATGATTTTTCAAACCAAAGTTTTGTGAAATACAATTAAGCAGAACAGTTTACCAGCACATTGTTTATGGTGTGACATCAAGCTGCAATACATGTTTGAGAATTAGGTCAGAGTTTCCAACGTTATTTACAAAGTTTTATCCCGACGTTTTGGGCTTAAAAACCACTTTCCCAGAAGGAATGGATATATCTTAAGGATATTTAATCAAAATATTGAGGTGAGCAGTTTATTATATATTATTAAATTAATGAGATGTATAATTTAATAATTTCCGTCACGCCGGCGTTACCGCTAGGGGGCGTTTGGCATTAAGAGGTTAAGGCAAACTCAGATTTTAAAGCTCACACAACCTATGTTTTTCAAAGAGCACCTTTTTGTTTATCACCTGTTGACTCCGCAGTGCTCTGAACAAAAGTTATTTGCTTTCGTTATAGACTGCACAACTCGCTGTTCGCTGCCTCGCCACTGGGAAAAGCATACGCAAGGTCGAGAGCTGTCGTGAGATTTCATCGTACCGTACACCCACGTTAATTTTGATAAATCCGGAAATTTCCCAAAAAATGGCCGTACGCACACTTTACGATCAGATTTGAACGTACGCCTGAATGATAAATGAGGCCCAATGCCTTTCATGCTTCATATAAGCAAATTGTTTACCTGTAGCCAAACTTCTGAGGTGTGCACAAAAAGTTTTGTATAGTTGCAGTGAGACATAAAACGATGGGAAGCTTTCAATGAGATCATTGTGGACTGCATGCGTGGTGCGAATGCTTAAATGTGATGCCTCCCCTTCGGAGCAGTCACACCGATGGTCAAAGAGCGAGGGATTAAGAGGGCACCTAGCCGTGATGATCTGTCCAGAGGGGTCACAGCGGGGGTCACCCACGGAGTTTCGGCCAACTGAAGCTTCCAGGTCCCGCTTGAAATTAAACTTTAATTGAAGGTCAAAGGGCAGAGGGGGAGCCCATTCTACACAAATGAGTGAATGGACCATGAAGGGCCAGGAGTCATGGAGTCATGGAAACCCCAACTCCACAGAGCAGCTTTCACACCAGGTCTGAGAACCCCCCCCCCCCCCCCCATGTTGTGATGCTCTCTTCTGCTGCCTGCCTTTTCACAAAGAGGTTCTTACTTTCTCTGTCTTTGTTTTTTAAACCTCGGGACGCTCACACGAGGGATTTGTGCCCATTGTCCCTGTTCTCCTGAGCCTATAAGAGAAGAATGGCCACCCCTTCACCCCAGGCATACAAGATTCTTAAGAGGCACAAGTGAAAATTCCATATTTGGGGAGAAGAAGTTGGTGGGGAGGCACTTGCTAAAATGCATTAGTCAAAGTTGAAGACAAAGCAGATTGCATTTAGAATAAAAAATGGCCAGTATTTAGGATATTAAATAATTGAATGTGCATCTTCACACCAAATGATTTATTATTTCTTGATTCGATCTTATTCTTGTTAAGGACAGATTGATCTAGGAAGACTAACATATATCATGGCACGCAGGTCAGAAATATGGATACAATGATAAAACACTGTACTGTACCGGCACTGAACACATTACATTGCATGATATTCATTTAGGAGACACTCGTATCCAGAGCAGGTCACAATGCAAGAGAACAGAAGTGCATCTGCTGAGTTATGTGAGCAATAGCGCCAGACCCAGCAAACAACATTTACAAGCCGGCAAGTGCACGAGCAACATAATTAAGGCAATAAATGTAAGTTATTCTTTTTCCAGCCTATAAACAGAATAGAATAGAAATCATTCATTCATATAAAACCATAAAGCAAGCTATAATGATCCTGAAGTAATTACATAAGAATGGAAAAACACAGAAAACTGAAAAAAGAGAGTAGGCTACAGTGCCACAATTGTAAGAAGCAAAAAGGCCTCGGCCCCCCTTTGTACCCTGCTACATATCACTTGCTTCAGCCTTGCTTCAGCTCTTTTCACATGTAAAAAGACACACTGGAGATGTACAGTTACCCAGAGAGCCCTGATTCATTAGGGCTGTTTGAAAAGGTCCCGTTTCGTTAATGTCGATAATCCTTCAGCAGGAGCTTATAGTTTTTTTTTTCTTCCACAGGTGCGCGCCTGTTTGTTCCTACAGGGGACAGTGGGGTAATTAAACATCGAAAGCCCGTCACATTACACAGTGGCTCATTCACTGTGGCTGCCAAAAAAGCCTCCCCACGTTCAAATCATTCGGGCTTTAAAGAGCACTGATTTATTTAGAAACAGCTGAGCTGCTCACTATTGCTCAGCATTCATTCGCTGTTCGGCCGACAGCTCTTAGATCTCTTCACACAGCCCTGCCAAAGAGCAGCCGGTTAAATTTTAAATCCACCCCTTGGAAAATAAATGAGTTTGCCAGTAACTCGGACTCATGTCCACGTTGTTAAAAGGCATTCTTAAGCTGGGGGCATCTATGAAAAGGATTTGGTTCTTTTGCCCGCACGTCAGTGTTTGAAACTGTAGATGCAGTGTGAGATGTTTACAGTTTTGTCTACTGCACCTATGTCAACAGTAGGCACCCCAAGCCAAGCTACACCACCTTCAACAGAAGCAAGCTTTGAACTGGCAGTTACATCGAAGACACATGAGAGGAGTAGAACACTGGAACTGAAGTCCAGTTTTATTTTAAAAATGCACAATGAGGACTACAGCAAAACTCTTCACCTTTCCCTCATCTCTTCACATGGACACTTTTCTTAATAAGACAGTAGCTCCCATTCAATATTCTTTTTTTTAATCAGGTTATGAAAGACCCACACAGTTCTATACAGCCTTCTGACTCTGGAGACTAAGATATAATACACCTGTGGATGGCCGCAGACACAAATGTATGTGGGACTAAATAAACATTGACATAAGCAGTACAGGAGGAGATTCAGTTCCTCAATGAAGCTGAAAGGTGTTTATTTTTAATAAAGTATTCATTTGTGTGGCTTCTCCCAAATCTATATATTTTTTTACAAACACCTCCTTTCCCCCTTACCTGTACCTGGACAGCTGTCCACTCACACAGCTGCAGAAGGTTTCTTTACAGCTGGTTAAATTACCTCATTAATTCATTGCGAACAGCAGTGAAGCAGGTTTAACACAAAGAATGGTTTGTCACCCCTGTGACACCTACACATAAAGGAGAAGAAAGAATGAAATTATAGTTTCATGTAGCATGAACACATTAGTGCTGAATTAAAAATGGAGACCCTGATGTGGCAGGGCAGGGATATTTATTCTCAGCCCTATTTGCAACAAGTTCAGAATGACATAATATGAAATGGGTGCAGAATTCTGTAAGGACCAGAATGTTGGTTTTAGTTTCAACCATATATCCAGGCTAAATGTCCTTATTAGGCATACACACTGATTTGGGCTCACTTTTTTCTGAGACCTCAGTAAAACCTGCCAGGTAGAAATATATGTCTGATCAGGTACTGAGGGAAGTCAGAACAAAACCATAGATACTGTTTTATGTATGTTATATAAGGGTTCCTACCTGGACAACTGTCTCTAATTTTAGTATCATCAACTCACTCAGTTATTTCAGCTGTATTGCTAATGTCAGTAGAAATATAAAACGAAGGTCCTTTCCTGAAGTATAGTTTACTTCCAACATGAGGAAAGTATCTGGTTTAATCAAGTAAAGGCCATCAACAGCTGCAATGACAGTAGTTTTGATTGGCTGAAAGAGCCAGCACACATTCATTATTCCTTATATAGTCCTGTTCATTCAGCAGTTTGAGAAAGACAGTATGTTTCATGAAATGTGCCTGTGTATGGTATAATGGAGGAATAATGCATGGGGTGATACGCATGTGCAGCTGATGCAGGAATAATGCAGGGGTGATACGCATGTGCAGCTGATGCAGGAATAATGCAGGGGTGATACACATGTGCAGCTGATGCAGGAATAATGCAGGGGTGATACACATGTGCAGCTGATGCAGGAATAATGCAGGGGTGATACACATGTGCAGCTGATGCAGGAATAATGCAGGGGTGATACACATGTGCAGCTGATGCAGGAATAATGCAGGGGGGTGATACACATGTGCAGCTGATGCAGGAATAATGCTGGGGTGATACGCATGTGCAGCTGATGCAGGAATAATGCAGGGGGGTGATACTCATGTGCAGCTGATGCAGGAATAATGCAGGGGGGTGATACACATGTGCAGCTGATGCAGGAATAATGCAGGGGGTGATACGCATGTGCAGCTGATGCAGGAATAATGCAGGGGGTGATACACATGTGCAGCTGATGCAGGAATAATGCAGGGGATGATACGCATGTGCAGCTGATGCAGGAATAATGCAGGGGGAGATATGCATGTGCAGCTGATGCAGGAATAATGCAGGGGGTGATACGCATGTGCAGCTGATGCAGGAATAATGCAGGGGGTGATACGCATGTGCAGCTGATGCAGGAATAATGCAGGGGTGATACACATGTGCAACAGATGCAGGAATAATGCAGGGGGGTGATACCCATGTGTAGCTGATGCAGGAATAATGCAGGGGGTGATACACATGTGCAGCTGAAGCAGGAATAATGCAGGGGGGTGATATGCATGTGCAGCTGATGCAGGAATAATGCAGGGGGGTGATACCCATGTGTAGCTGATGCAGGAATAATGCAGGGGGAGATATGCATGTGCAGCTGATGCAGGAATAATGCAGGGGGTGATACGCATGTGCAGCTGATGCAGGAATAATGCAGGGGTGATACACATGTGCAACAGATGCAGGAATAATGCAGGGGGGTGATACCCATGTGTAGCTGATGCAGGAATAATGCAGGGGGTGATACACATGTGCAGCTGAAGCAGGAATAATGCAGGGGGGTGATATGCATGTGCAGCTGATGCAGGAATAATGCAGGGGGGTGATACCCATGTGTAGCTGATGCAGGAATAATGCAGGGGGAGATATGCATGTGCAGCTGATGCAGGAATAATGCAGGGGATGATACGCATGTGCAGCTGATGCAGGAATAATGCAGGGGGTGATACGCATGTGCAGCTGATGCAGTAATAATGCAGGGGGTGATACACATGTGCAGCTGATGCAGGAAAAATGCAGGGGGGTGATATGTATGTGCAGCTGATGCAGGAATAATGCAGGGGGTGATACGCATGTGCAGCTGATGCAGGAATAATGCAGGGGTGATACACATGTGCAACAGATGCAGGAATAATGCAGGGGGGTGATACCCATGTGTAGCTGATGCAGGAATAATGCAGGGGGTGATACACATGTGCAGCTGAAGCAGGAATAATGCAGGGGGGTGATATGCATGTGCAGCTGATGCAGGAATAATGCAGGGGGGTGATACCCATGTGTAGCTGATGCAGGAATAATGCAGGGGGAGATACCCATGTGCAGCTGATGCAGGAATAATGCAGGGGGTGATACGCATGTGCAGCTGATGCAGGAATAATGCAGGGGGTGATACGCATGTGCAGCTGATGCAGGAATAATGCAGGGGGTGATACGCATGTGCAGCTGATGCAGGAATAATGCAGGGGGTGATACGCATGTGCACCTGATGCAGGAATAATGCAGGGGCGATACGTATGTGCAGGGGGCGGGAGGAAAGGCTGTGCTGAGGCATGGAGACCCTGGTGATTGATGCCTTCTCTCCCTGGCTGATGCTGTGGCCCAGTTGTGCACCGACTCACGGGACTAACCTGCCACACACAGCCCTCATACTGCCCCAACACTGGGTATAACAACACACTACGGACATGATCCTGACACATCCTGAAACAGTTGAATTTGATGCCTGTGCATAATTTAAGACCATAACACATGCACTTGAGGAATTCCAAAAGGATGTCATTATTTTAGTTTCGCTTTTCTGTTGGGAATGGGATTCTTATTGGATCAGCATCCTTCCTGTCTAAGTAGCCTGAGGGAACATATTTATTTAACATCCTCCAGGCAAAATTGACTTGGCTTCTTGACTTGGCTTATGGCATAAGGCTGAATTACACATATGAGCAGGAGTTTTTATACAACCCTGCCCCGTTTCATTTGTTTTTGTTTTTGAACCAAATTGACTGTTCCACTTCAATAAATGCAGAAAAAAACACATTGTGCACAAATGTTTTGTAAAACACTGATGCTATGTTCTGTCCCTTTAGTTCCTATTTTACACATAAATGTACCTTTCTTTGACTTTTGTTAGGAGGCACATCGGCATTTGCAGTTCACTTCTGTAAAAGGGATACAGTACATTCTGTAACAGCACTCAGTCTGAGTCCATAGAGAGACACAAGACAATTTTGATGATAACTGGAGGGTTGTCATTTAACCACTTTTATGATGAACCAGAGAAAGAAGGAGACTTGGGACCATACTATAAGATTTGGCTGTGGTTTCAGCAGAATGAGAAATAACAGGCCGCCTTTTTACCTACCTGTCAGCAGCCCATTAAATCTGAAAAGTACAGCCCTAAGGTATAGAACGAAAACAAAATTATTCCCTCAATCAGAATTCCTAGATATATTGTATCTGGATGAATATTCCAAAATATTACAGCACAACAATTATGGCCCGCATGAGTATTTGTTTCACTGCAAGTTACCCTTTGTATAAATGGTATTGCTTGAAACAGAGCTGCTCCGGTCTCCCATCTGGATTTGTCTGTGAAATCTGCAGGAAATGATGATGGATGGCCGAAGCTCCGCTGCTGAAACAGCAGGCAGCTGTTACGAAGGAGACACGTTAGCGCAGCAGGCTGCGTTGTTATCTCAATTTGAATTTCATATTCATGAGGACATAGAATAGCATGTGTGCTTGTTGGTTGTTGTCAAAACAGAAAAAGAGTCCGATCCGATCCCTTGGGGGAGCAGTCAGCCATCTTTCCCAGCCCATTTTATGTCACTAACAATCTCAAAAATAAAGAAGGCTCTTTTGCTGGATTTCATATTCAAATGTCTGGTCAGGATGATGCTGTGGAATGATACTTTTCCTTGGTTGCAAAATGTGTAATTTGAAGCCAGAAATTACCGATATCTTTACATATTGTAAGATTTAAATGGTGATTCCTAAACTAGCCCTGCTCCCTAAAGTTCTAAAATATGATTAGTAGTATAATGACACACAAATAGTACAGTTTAAAAATAAGAGGCAACAGCATGTATCTCAGAAAGAATGTATTCACCAAATGAACATTGGCTTCTGGTGTTAGTGAATGACCTGCAGTGTAATCAATACATTTTTGTTCAAAATATACTGTACATAGGTTTAAAAAAATGTGTCAAAAAAAGGTTTCTAACCCAATAGGTCATTAAAGTACAACTCAGAACACAAGACAGCTTCAATGCCTGCTGTTTTCAAAAAATGTAAATACAAGGCAATTTCAGTCCATCTGATGTTTATTCATTATTTCTGAAGAGCGGGCTATCTATAATTGATTTAAACATATGACCTTTAGATGAGCTTTAGCATGATCAAAGTGTACACACTATGGAAACCTATGAGTGACACTACTCTTATTTTAAATAAGCCATTCTATATTACTTTATTCCCAATACCCAATACTACATTAGATAAGGCCTGTACTGGAAATACACAATAGCATTGCAGTGGTTCCATGCATACATTGCAACACATTTCCTTTAGAACGCAGTACATAAAACTAAATACTTGAGGCATTTTTTGTGGTATTTTATATAACATCAATCAAAGGTTTTTCAGTCTGAATGGAGCACAAACAAAAAGTTCATCCCAGTGAAAACTGACCTTTATTTCTTCCCAGAGGCAATGAGTTCATTTAATTAGTTCTTTCAGAGGAGCTGAAAACAAATGATTTGGAAACTATTGTGTAGAATTCAATTATAACATTAAAAGCACTGCTGATCATTTACAACCCTGAATAACTCTGAATATTACATCAGACAGCAGCCATTTCTGTATTTCTGTCAACACATTTAAATCTGTGTGCAGAACTCTAAGGGATTACAGCAATACTATTATGGGATTAATGATCCTGTTATTCTTTCTAGTGTTTGTGACAAACTTCTGTTCATGATTTGTAATTATACTTCATATATAAGTATCCCTGGCTTTATGTGCTTGGTGTCATATACAATTTCTATCTGCCTTTCACACACACTCTAAATTGGACCTTTAGCCATTTCCTTAACCTCCATATTATTTTGGTCATCGCTTTGGAGAATTATCTTCTCTTGACATTCTGTTTAAAATCCCCCAACCCCCCAAGACCCCTGTCTTTATTGAACAGACCCTTTCAAGTAATACATGCAGTATTAATCAATTTGAAAGCAATACATTCTTAGGGGTGGTGGTAAACAACAAATTCAATTATTCTTTTTATAGAATCATATTTTTGCCATCCATGCTTTACGTAAGTGTTCCTACATTACCGGGAAGTTGATCGTAAAGGAGCTTCAGAACTATGAACTGTGGAGTTTAAATTTGTTCTAGACTTCAGCTCAGACAGGTGTTTGTGTGTGTGTGTGTGTGTGTGTGTGTGTGTGTGTGTGTGTGTGTGTGTGTGTGTGTGTGTGTGTGTGTGTGTGTGTGTGTGTGTGTGTGTGTGTGTGACATTCTGCTCCACACACCAAAACACTGTTGGGCTTCCATGTGATGAGCATCACTCTTCCTCTCCCGTTCATCTAGGCTTCAAAAATCCTGCTCATGTTTCCTGGAACCGCCGATTAGATGTGGGGACATAGACGAGAGGAGGGGGGATCTGCACAGAGCAAATCTCCATTAGGAACTCACATTTTAGCGTAAAAATAGATTACCCTGGCTTAGCCCTGACATTTTTATCTACATATAAAGAGGAAGAATATATCTGCTTAGCATCCTGTCAGCCAGGTTGTTGTGCATGGGGTGAAAAGGCCGCTGAAATATGTAATGTTGTAGCATTGCTCAAGTCCCTTGTGTGGTGAAATCCTCTTAGCTTCAAAATGGATTGAGGAGAGACGCAGGGGGAAAAAAAGCCTCCTTTGCTCCAAGACCGGCTCAGACACTTAGTCTTGACCCAAAATTATGTCACGTAGAAAAATATATATTTCTATAGTCCTGATTTACTTTAAATTATTTAACTTGTAATAATCATTGCCCTGTGTAAGAGCACAACTCCCCCACACTTCCTGCCCCCGCACTCCATTGACACATTCACTATGACTCAAGCCCATATTCAGCCCAACTTGAAATGTACACCAACCTTGCTTTTGAATAACAAATTTAAGCAAGTTACATTCTTCCTTTTCTTTCGAAGCACACCCTCTCTCCAAGTCAGGGACAGAGTGAGAGAGTAAAAAAAAACAGTGATAAAAACAGGAACGCTCACTAAATAGTTGCTCAGTTTAAAGGGCAAAGCTCATCACCATTACATTGAATTGGCCTCAGTGTACTATTACTGTATGACGCCCACATGGTCTTTTTCAACTACGCCAAATGGAAGCGCATACAGAGTGCATCAATCCATCTAAAGCACTCGGTTTATTGAGAGGCATATCCTGCCTGAATACATTGCCTGAGAGGTTATGTTCTTATTGGTGAAAGAGCCTTTCCCTGAATGCCTGCTCTCCCTGACATGATTTGGCCTTTGTTCTACCTAGATACCTCCAAGGTAACGGGTCTCTTCTCTGCACAGCTTCTCCCTGGCAACACATACATCTGCCATTCACATACACATATACCTGCCATTCCCACACTGTCATTACCACACACATATACCTGCCATTCCCACACTGTCATTACCACACACATACATCTGCCATTCCCATACACATATACCTGCCATTCCCACACTGTCATTCCCATACACATATACCTGCCATTCCCACACTGTCATTACCACACACATATACCTGCCATTCCCACACTGTCATTACCACACACATATACCTGCCATTACCACACACATATACCTGCCATTCCCACACTGTCATTACCACACACATATACCTGCCATTCCCACACTGTCATTACCACACACATATACCTGCCATTCCCACACTGTCATTACCACACACATATACCTGCCATTCCCACACTGTCATTACCACACACATATACCTGCCATTCCCACACTGTCATTACCACACACATATACCTGCCATTCCCACACTGTCATTACCACACACATATATCTGCCATTACCACACACATATATCTGCCATTCCCACACTGTCATTACCACACACATATACCTGCCATTCCCACACTGTCATTACCACACACATATATCTGCCATTCCCATACACATATACCTGCCATTCCCACACTGTGATTACCACACACATATACCTGCCATTCCTACACAAATATATCTGCCATTATCACACACATATATCTGCCATTCCCACACTGTCATTACCACACACATATATCTGCCATTCCCATACACATATACCTGCCATTCCCACACTGTCATTACCACACACATATACCTGCCATTCCCACACTGTCATTACCACACACATACAGTATACCTGCCATTCCTACACAAATAGATCTGCCATTATCACACACATATATCTGCCATTCCCACACACATACATTTGCCATTCCCATACACATATACCTGCCATTCCCACACTGTCATTACCACACACACACATATCTGCCATTCCCATACAAATATACCTGCCATTCCCACACTGTCATTACCACACACATATATTTGCCATTCCCATATGCATATATCTGCCATTCCCACACACATAAATATATGTGCCACTCCCATATGCATATATCTGCCATTCCTACACACATATATCTGCCATTACCACACACATATATCTGCCATTCCCACACACATACGTTTGCCATTCCCATACACATATACCTGCCATTCCCATATGCATATATCTGCCATTCCTACACACATATATCTGCCATTTCTACACATATATCTGCCATTCCCACACACATACATTTGCCATTCCCATACACATATACCTGCCATTCCCACACTGTCATTACCACACACACATATCTGCCATTCCCACACTGTCATTACTACACACATATACGTGCCATTCCCATACACATATATCTGCCATTCCTAAACACACACATCTGCCAGTCCCACACACATAAATATACGTGCCACTCCCATATGCATATATCTGCCATTCATACACACATATATCTGCCATTATCACACACATATATCTGCCATTCCCACACTGTCATTACCACACACACATATCTACCATTCCCATACACATATACCTGCCATTCCCACACTGTCATTATCACACACATAAATCTGCCATTCCCATACACATATATCTGCCATTCCCACACACATAAATATATGTGCCACTCCCATATGCATATATCTGCCATTATCACACACATCTATCTGCCATTCCCACACACATACATTTGCCATTCCCATACACATATACCTGCCATTCCCACACTGTCATTACCAAACACATATATGTGCCATTCCCATACACACATATCTCCCATTCCCACACATGTAAATATATGTGCCACTCCCATATGCATATATCTGCCATCCCTACGCACATATATCTGCCATTACCACACACATATATCTGCCATTCCTACACAAATATATCTGCCATTATCACACACATATATCTGCTATTCCCACACACATACATTTGCCATTCCCATACACATATACCTGCCATCCCCACACTGTCATTACCACACCACACACCTGCCATTCCCAAACACTTAAATATATGTGCCACTGCCATATGCATATATCTGCCATTTCGACACACATATATCGGCCATTCCCACACACATACATTTGCCGTTCCCATACACATATACCTGCCATTCCCATACTGTCATTACCACACACATATGTACCATTTCCATACACATATATCTGTCTTTCCTAAACACACACATCTGCCATTCCCATACACATACATATATGTGCCACTACCATATGCATATATCTGCCATTCCTACACACATATATCTGCCATTACCACACACATATATTTGCCGTTCCCATACACATATACCTGCCATTCCCACGCTGTCATTACCACACATATATTTGCCATTCCCATACACATATATCTGCCATTCCTACACACACACATCTGCCATTCCCACACACATAAATATATGTGCCATTCCCATATGCATATATCTGCCATTCCTACACACATATATCTGCCATTACCACACACATATATCTGCCATTCCTACACACATATATCTGCCATTATCACACACATATATCTGCCATTACCACACACATATATCAGCCACTATCACACACATATATCTGCCATTCCCACACACATACATTTGCCATTCCCGTACACATATATCTGCCATTACCACACACATATAGCTGCCATTCTCACACTGCCATTACCACACACATATATCTGCCATTCCCACACACATACATGTATATCTGCCATTCCCACACACACATATATCTGCCATTATCACACACATACTGTATATCTGCCATTCCCATACACATATATCTATCATTACCTCACACATATATCTGTCATTACCACACACATATATCTGCCATTACCATGCAAATATATGCCATTCCTACATAAATATATCTACCATTCCCACACACACACATTTTCCATTACCACACACACATATCTCATGCTGCTTTTGTGACACTGGTATCATCAAGGCAACATGTCTTTTCTTCATCCCCCATCTGTCTTATTCCTATTGTGCATCTAGGTTGACAGCTGTTTGTTATGCTACCCATTGTTGGGACAAACATGTTTCTGGCAGAACATCATTGGCAACAATAAGCTGTTATTCCTTCAAGCAGCCAGTGGAGTGGCACGGATGCACCAGGCAAAGTCACTCAATAGGACATATAGCCCTAAATATTACAAGGAGGAGTTCTACCTTGTGCTGGAAGATAAGAATTCAATTTATTGTAGTGCCACAGTAGGCAGTACACGGGGGACATAAATCTGTGTCTCTCTCTAAACAGGCAGACAACAACTTAAAATTAGGTTTTGGTTAAATTACTGAATAAGAATTGAAATTATTCCAGGTGTATACAGTGTATACATGATTTATAACAAGCTCACAGTTACGCCGGGCTGGACATTTAAACATAATATAAAAGTATGCATAATATGGTTAGACTCATAGATAGAAACAGGTTCAGGATCATGTACTGAAAGCTATGCTCAATTGTTTGATATTTATGAATGTCAGTTAATCTGCTTATTTGGGACATGACCAATTACTGTCTTCAGTTATTGACACAACATGGATGCTTGCTCTTGTGGGGGTTTAGGCTGGATCTTTCTGTGAAGCCTATTGTGACAACTAGTTGTGAAATGCGATAAATAAATATGGATTTGATTTGGTAATATGGTGAAATTGAATTGATAGGTACAGTGCCCTCCACTATTATTGGCACCCCTGGTAAAGATGAATAAAAATGGTTATCTCTTGGTGAATCTCACACTTAAAAAATGAGAAAAATCCAACCTTTAATTGAAGTAAATTTACAAGAAAAAAAATCCCTCATCAAGAATTGGCACCCCTGCATTTACAGATCCTTTCCAAAAAATTAGAATATCATGGAAAAGTTTTTTTTTTTCCATAATTCCATTCAAAAAGTGAAACTTTCATAGATTATAGATTCATTACACACAAAGTGAAATATTTCTAGCCTTTATTTGTTTCATTTTTCATAATTTTGGCTTACAGCTCCAGAAAACCCCCCAAAACAGTATTTAAAGAAATTAGAATAGTGTGTCGAAAATCAGCATTTTAATAATAATATATTATTATTAAATATACTTCCTCCTCTGTCTGCTTTCTTCCGTGTAAGCGAGAGGAGTCTTTGTTTGTTTGTGTGTGTATTTGTATAGTAATTTCTTTCTAAGAGACCAGGCGTTTTTATCATACTGACAAGCAGGGCTTTATTTATTCTGAGCAGGGCGTGTATTTTCTATTAAGCTCGCGTTAGTCTTTTAGCCGGTAAATGTCGGGTGCACATGTCCTGTTCGTCCTTTCGGTACCTGTCTCCGTACGTGGAGCTTCTGGTGATTTTGTTCGGAACTGTAGTTCTGTTTCGTCGTTCGGAACATGTCTTCCTATAGGGAAGACTGGGCGATGTTGTGGACATGTTTGTGTGTGACTGCGAGTCTCTGAAAGTAGCCTTGGAACGTTATCTCTCTGTTCCCTTCACCTCGTTACATTCCCCTTCACTGAGAGGCTAGGGCGTTTATTTTCTACTAAGCTTGTGTTAGTCATTTTGCTAGTAAAGGTATGGGATGGCGGTTTACCGGCGGCTCGCCTGTAAAATGTTTCTCTCTCCTGGGAGATCGGGCGTTTACCCCCTTTATGTTTTTTGCATGTGACTACGAGCTTATGGAAGTAGCCGTGGAACGTTGGATCTCTGTTCCTGTCGCCTCGTTACATTCCTCTTTACGGAGAGGTAGGGCGTTTATTTCCTATCAAACTCGCGTTAGTCTTTTAGCCGGTAAATGTCCGGTGCAGCTGTTCTGTTTTATCCTTTTTACCTGCGGGACGATTGTGTTCGAAACTGTAGTTCTGTCTGTTCTCCGGGTATGTTTCTCCTCATATGGAGCTTGGGCGATTTTGTTGACATGTTTCGTTTGACTGCGAGTCTCTGAGAGTAGCCTTGGAACGTTAGATCTCCGTTCCTTTCGCCTCCTCGTATACTAATTCGTATTAGTTTGCAGTGTTTGTTGGCTGTGTGTTTTACTTGTGCCATTACGCTACTTGCCCGTTCTTATGGGTCTCGTTACCGAGACAGGGCGCATATTATTTCTGGCTACTGAGAAACCTGTCGTTGTGCTTCTACTTATTGGCGTGTGACAGTGAGCTGGTTAGTAGCGTCGGTAGGCTTGTTCATTGTCTTGTCCCCCTCCCTTAACTGCGGGGTATCCCGCCTTAGTGGCCTTAGGGCTTAATGAATCCCCTTGCTGCGTTTGGCTCCTCCTACCTCGCACGTCACGCCGCCTTTACAATATGGAGGTGCACCTGTCTTGAGCTTTGGTAATTTGATCCCATTTATCCTTTGATGATCTCACCCTGAGAATTAATTTCTTCTGTCTACTCTACAATCAAATCCAGATATCCTATGACCTGTGACGGTGGAATTCCGGGAAAAGTTGAGACTACCAGAAGGAATTCTCATGAAAAAGTCTCATGAACTTGCACATGCAATCTGTTGCCAATATAATGGATGTGTGTTCATGTGCCTGTATTTACCCAGCTGAAGGTTTGAGAAAGAGCTTAATCTGCATTAGATCTGCATGAATCGCAGGATTTCCCAGGCTGCACAGCGGGTCTTTGATAAGATGTTTGCATCAGAGGTGTGTTTCCTGCTGGAGCAGGTGTGGCACTGTTCAAACTCTTTTAGATATTCAGTGAGAATTAGGGCAGGAAATGCACCTTGTCATACAAGCACATCTACTATATATACAAACTAAGTTTCCTACAGCAAGCTACAGAAATAAAAACAAGCCTGAGACAGGGCAAGCTGAATATGTCTTAAGCTCACAAATCTAAAGAATCAACAAGCACATGAATACGTCTGATTTATTTTTAAATTAATGGATAAGTTGTTAACAATTGTCTTGTATTTGGTGCTTCATTTCATTAGGTACTTTAATGACTTCAGTAAAATGTGTTAGTATCTAAAATGTAAAAATGCCAACTGTAGTAGCCCCAATATAAATACATACACAAACATACATACTGTTTTCCCACTTCAGTAATTTACCTTATGATATATCATCTGGTCCATCATTTTTACACAGTATTTTTTGTATGGATTAGGATCGATGGAAGAAGTTTGTGTGTCATCAGGTATCATGTAATTCACCTTGCAACAACAAACGAAGGGACAAAGACTCCACTGACTTCAATGGGCAAAACATTAATTAAATCATTCATTTGTAGTACATCAGTGACAATAAAATTGGTCAGGATACTATATGAGTATTTTGACTGTCTTTTGGAAGGGTTATTGGTGAGGTAAAGTGCCATATTAAAAATTACTGGGCTTTCTGACTGTAAGAAGTGGATTAGTATTGCTAACCATGGCCCCAACTTCGGTATCCTATCACTACCCTAAGGAAGAGTGTTCTGTGTTAGGATATGTTGCTGGTGAGAGATATACCTCTATTTAAATTAGTGCTTATCATCTTGTAGTACTGTGAGGCCTCTGGGCTGTAAAATATTCTCTGGCTTGTGGGCGAAAGCACTGGAGTGCTAATTGTGTGGATGTGGGTGGCACAGCAATAACTCCAGAGGCACAGTTGGTTATTCCAAATTGGGGTGGGAAAATAGTTCCAAAAAAGCCCAACAGCAATTCTCTTTGATCTATTGCGGCAATAACATGTATTCTGACTCTCCTACAGTCAAAGCACTGCTATAAATTATGCATGCATGTATGCAATGAAAAAACCATACAGCAGTGGTGCTGATTCCTACATGTCTCATTCAGCACACAAAAAGATCAGTCTCTCTCTCTCTCCCTCTCGCATGATCACATAACTAAAGTATTTCAAATTTTATCAATGACTCCTCAGCAGGATGTGTGATTTTATTCATTAAATCCTTTACTTGTCTAGTTATACTTATTGCATTCCATAATTGTGTAGTCTGTGAACATGCAATAGCATTCTGCAGAATATATGTAATATATATATAGTGTAAATACTGTTTTTTCAGTTATTGTGGGTAAGTAAAACCATAGCATTTAGGAATGTCCCTTGTTCTAAAAGGTATGTTACGTTCAGTGTTACTAACCCCAAGACTATAACTTGTTATTTAAACATGGTCACTCCAGCTGCACTTGCAGAACCTCAAAAAGAAATAACTGTGAAAAACACAAATGTGATCTGATAATCCCGCCCACTGCAAAATTCCTCATCCCATTAAAAATAAGCAGTGACTCATAATTTATGAAGTGAATCACATGTGGAACATCAGCGTGGGCTGCATCTCTCCCAACATCCCCGCCCACGCGCCTGTGTGCTTCCAGCAAGCGTGGCTCCACTTTAACCATCACAGCCTGCCTGCCAATCAAGAGCACCTGCAAGGGCTGCAGGTTCTGCGGAGGACAACAGTTTGCCATTGCCGCAATGCGTCATTAAACAATACTTTTGCTATGAATTTAAATTGTGCGCCATGTCTTTCATCAAGTGAATGTAGTTTGACTTTTTTTAGAAGGCCTGTGGTCTACGCAATTGCATGTAATTAATTCCTTTTAAGCAGTATGAGGGGATAAAAAAAGAATATACGTTTAATTAGGATGGCTCTTATTGTCTATCTAAACCAAAGTGGCCAACCCTGTATAAAATCTAATGGTGTGCAGTTTAATGTGGTCCCATAGCATTGATTATGTGGACTTGTTTTATTCTGCAGTGGCTGGCTTTATTACAGAGTGATGCTGAACCATCAGATAGGAAGGCATGACACCATCCCCATGGTTCAACAAACAATTGTGCATTTTTTTGTGAACTGGGTGACTTCAGATCCAGAGAAACCTTTACAGCGATACTTTGCTATTGACCATATTACTGTCACCCTGGACGAGGAAACCAGAATCTTGCCTCAAGGCATACAAAGATTCTGACAAGCCAGTTGACACAAGATGACTGCATTATCGCCACAATTTAATACATTCAAACCATGGTTCAAACCATTTCACTACATTGTTGATTTAAAAGATACTATGATACTGGTTACTATTACATTATTAGAAAAATATCTTTATCTCTGTAGGTGTTACATTACTACTGTAGTCATATTGCCAGCTAGATTTCTTACAACATGTCCAAAAGTGTGGGCTGTACTTTGTAGACTGCTGTATGTTTTTTACTTGCAGCTCTTCTTTTGATTTAAAGATGTGAAATTGCTTTATGAAACTGAATAGAGTTTGACCCGTTGTAATGGCCTCGACTTTACCTCTTTTGGTACAGGTTATTGTTTGGCTGAGTTTAATCAAATGTGAATTTTAGGTTCATTGCTCCTCTACTCCCACGGATGTTTGGAGGCCTGATGTTCTAAAACCAACTCTTTCTGTTCTCTAAAATAATGTAAGCAGAACAACAGGAATTAGGGAGAGGAAACAATTCCAGGTAGCTTTACCGCACAAATGTTCAGTCTTCTTTTTTCACCTTTAAAATCAACATTTGCAGTGCTTGAATGTAACCATTTGAACATACACTGCCCGGCCAAAAAAAAAGTCGCAGTTGCACCAGTCATGCATAGTGCCCACTGTACAAGCCTCTGGAGGCAGTGTTATGATCTGGGGTTGCTTCAATTGGTCAGGTCTAGGCTCAGCAACGTTATGCAGCAAAAAAATTTAGTCAGCTGAGTACCTGAATGTACTGAATGACCAGGTTATCCCATCAATGGGCATATTCCAGGACGACAATGCCCAGATTCATCGGGCTCAAATTGTGAAAGAGTGGTTCAGGGAGCATGAGGAATCATTTTCACACATGAATTGGCCACCAGAGTCCTGACCTTAACCCCATTGAAAGTCTTTGGGATGTGCTGGAGAAGACTTCACGGAGTGGTTCGACTCTCCCGTCGTCAATACAAGATCTCGGCCAAAAATTTATGCAAGGAAATAAATGTTGTGACGTTGCATAAGGTTGTCGAAACAATGCCACGACGAATGCGCGCCATAATCAAAGCTAAAGGCGGTCCAACAAAATATTACAGTGTGCGACTTTTATTTTGGCCGGGCAGTGTATAAAGCCCAGGTTTGATGTAATAAATGTTTACTCCTGTATGCCTCAGTTAATTTATTTAGCTGTTTTCAGTATTGCAGTCTGCAGTCTGCAGTCTTAGGGCCGGATTCAATTTAAGTCATGCGCTTAAGTGCCTCTCCTGCGTGGATTTAACGCGGGATGAGATACGCGGTATTCTAACCTGCGCTACGCGGGTGAGTTTCTCAAACAGGGCAGGATATTCTAATGACATGTTTCTTGTACCTGCCCCCTGGGTTGCCAGCTTTCAACTAAAAAAATTTGTGTAGGGGTATAGATTTTCAACATGTCAGTGACATTGCCTTTAATAACCGCATTTGCCGTTGTAAAATCCTAGCTTGGCTTTGTGCATAGTAGTTGCTCTTGCATGATGGGGAAGGCAGTGAACGTATTAATCCATCGCATTGATAAAATGATCATAGCTCCTATTTACGACTTGGATATACCCATCACACAATCAAAAGAAGTAATCGGTGGACAGTGGTTGGACGTAATATTACTATAAGTAAACAAATAAATCGTTGAATTTACTGAAATTTTATTTTATTTTTTAAATCAAATTTTTTTTTACGATTTACCTAATAAAGTCATGTAACCTATGGTGGTTGAACGCAATAACCTATATGCGACGTCTTCAACTTAATAATTTTTGAGACGCTGTAGTAGGCCACAAAATTGTCTCTCTGTCAAACTGAATATGATCCAGACACGGTCTATCCATTAATCCATCTAATATTGGTCTTTTATGATACCAGATGGTCAATCATAGCCTACTTTTACATATTTTTCTTTTTATGACAGCTCTTTGATAATAGCAAGTTAGCTATGCAAAGGAAATATGACCAATATTATGTTCACATAGCATGCACTCATTCTAATATCCATTTATGCGAAAGATGCTGTATTTTTAATAATAATCTATTGGTGGCGCTAGACATAAACCAACTTTTTTTTCTGAACAAAGTTGTGCGGAATGATTAGGTGAAAGCTCTGAATATGCATATCTTGCAGACACGCCTCATTTTCATCAAATCTCTACCCCGCGCGTGTAATGCCACGTATATACCCGAGAGACGCTTAAAACAGTGGATAAGTCAAATGTCTGAATCAATAGCTTAAGCTATGCGGAATTTCGGGAATAAGTCCCATTTGCACGTGCTTATCTCAACTCTGAATCTGGCCCTAAGTCCCATTTGCACGTTTATCTCAATTCTGAATCTGGTCCTGTCATGGTTATTGGCAGCCTCTGATGTTTCTGCGGTCGTTATTCTATTTGGCGTCGTCGGGACGCTCTATCTGATTTTTTTCCATCTCCATTCCGGTTTTTGGATCTCGCTCGGCTATTATTCCTTACACCTGTTTTGGGTTTCCTGCCGGTTATAAATAGCCCAGGACTTCCACATTCCCGCACTTCGATATTGTCTTTGCTATGTTGACAATGAAGTCGGTAAGGTATAGGAATTTGATCACTGATACCATCAATAAGGCACAAAGGCCCATTTATAATCATGTGTAATGTTAACCTACAAACAACTATTTGTATTGCAACAAAAGCAAGTACCACTGGACAGATGACCTATCTTTACACAGCTATACCCCTATAACATTACCAAAAAATTAATCCAAGGAAAGAAAATATAGCTATAAGGGGTCAGTAATGTTGTAATCTCAAGAGGCGAGTCTTCAGTTGGTGTCAGAAGATGGGCAGAGTTTATGCTGTGCTCACTGTAGTGTGAGGCTGTATATTCATGAATATTACTACAAATTAAACCAAACCTGATTGATATTGAACCTGTTAAACCAGGTCATTCATAATACCATGCGATAACATTTTAAGATACAGCAGTGCTAAACTCCAGTCCTGCAGGGCCACAATGTCTGTCTGTCCTTTCATTCTGCAGCCGATTACGGCCATGAGAACAAGGTGTGAATGAATTCTTGATGCTGAAACACATTGAAAGCCAGCAGGCACTGCGGCCCTCCAGGATGAGATTATGACCCCGGTGGTATACAGTGTCAATTAGTTAAACCAAAAAGTAGTTTAAACACAATTCCCCCAAACAGGAAGTATCACAAAAACTGAAACCATGTCACAATTCCATTTTTGAGAAATGGGTAGATTTGGCAGGGACCTGGGGCCTCATTTATAAACAGTGCGTACACACTAAAAAGATGCGTACGCCACTTTCCCCTCGGATTTGGGGCGGATAAAAACAAACTTGGCGTCAAAATATGCACACATTTATGCAAACTATGACCCATGTGTACGCACATTTTGGAGACTGCGGGAATTAGCGACTGGCAAAGTAGTGAAATACAAATAAGTGTCCCAAAAAGTTACTCAATTCCTCTCATTTCATATCAAAGTACACAGCCTTCTAATAATCACATCCATTGTCAAAGCAAAATCCAGGCCTAAGTAGTTTCTGTCTTTTTGGTGTTAGTCTGATATTTAAGCATCCACACTGTCTGAAAAACAATAATAGCCCATCCCATGTATTACATTCCAAGTTTGACTTTATGCCATCAGGGAGGCCTTAGATTGTACAGCTGTACAGATGCATAGGTTTCAAGCCCTCTTTTATACCAGAATGCATTCGAAGCAATTATTCATTCCTGGCTTATGTAACCTTATGAAACATGCACTTTAATATCTGACTACTTCTTTTTAATTTCCAAAATGGCTTCACTGCTGTGACATGCTGCCACTCCAGAAATATTATTTTGTTTGTTGTGCCCATACAGAACTATTTCCATGAAACAATATAGCCCGTCTGACGTCTACCTAACGAGAGTCTTGATTTCACACTCCGTGAAATTTATCTTCTTTGTTTTGCGCTCTGACTTCTCCATTTTCTCTGATGACTAATTAGAATGACAAGCTAATTTATATGCATATTATATTCACATTGGGTGTTCCATTTACCATTTATGGTTATTTGTGGGAGTTAACGGGGCGGGATACTAGACTCGTGCACTTACGCAAAATTTCAAGTTGATTGTGAAAAAGATGTGTGCAAAAAAGGTTAAATATTAAAGATGACTGATTGTAGATCCTCTTTTTGAGAAGATGCAGTAATTCTCTCCCTGTAATGATGGCATCCTGAGCTTTACACACCCCATCATTCTCTCAGCTTGGCATCCTATGGTGTAGATAACTCAGATGTAATACGTTTGGAAATAGGATTACGGATTTTATTGAACAGGTTTGGGACAACCTGCTGTTATTTCCCAGCTGGAAAACAACATGTCACAGTCTGTCTCTGGGAGCTGTTTGGAGACAGACCCCATAAATGCCCCACCCAGCCCCCTGTTGCTGTTTCAGCTGTGAAAACGAGATGACATGGTGACACAGCGTATAGGAGGTGGGATCCCCTGGCAGGAATGTTCCGGACTCCTCAACCCAAGCATAAAGGGAGAACCATGTCTAATTAGAGCTAGAGTCTTTTATAAACTAATTATGGTTCACGTAATTTATTACTATGTTCCCTATAGGGCAGCACTGTGTGAGGAAGCCAACACATACAGTACCAGTCAAAGGTTTGGACACACCTAACTCATAGAAGGTTTTTTTCAGTTATTTTTACTGTTTTCCACATTTTGGAATAGTAAAGACATCTAAACTGTGAGATAATGTATCAAACAAGCCTTAAACCATCACTCTGCTGCCAGATATGCAGTAGATATGGATGGATCACTTGAAGGGTTGTTTCTCCTGACAAATTTTCCTATTGAACTCGATGGAAAAATAAGTCAGGAGAAGAAACCCTTCAAGTTATCCATCCATATCTACTGTATTTCTGGCAGCAGAGTGATGGTTTAAGGCTTGTTTGATACGTCAGACCCTTGATGACTTAGAGCCATTTAGCCAACCATGTGTTCCACACTGTTCCAGTGTAATTTAAAGCTAAATCTAGTCCCACCCCCCAATTCCCATAGAGATCAATTCAAATGCAGAGGTTATAGTATCGCTTCTAAGAGTACCTGGAAATAAGATATCAGGAGTCTTTTGATATCCTTTTATACAGTCATGATGGCCTCACATTTTCACCTGTGGAATATCTGTTTACCACATAAGTTGTTTGAGAGAATGGCAAGAATGTGCAAAACCGTTATCAAGGCAAAGGGTGGCTACTTTGAAGAATCTAAAATATAAGACTTTTTTAAATTTGTTTAACCCTTTTTTGGTTTTTGCATAATTTAATTTGTGTTATCTCATAGTTTTGATGTCTTTACTATTCAAAAATGTGGAAAACAGTAAAAATAACTGAAAAAAACCTTCTATGAGTAGGTGTGTCCAAACTTTTGACTGGTACTTCCAGGAGGTGATGTGTCTCCAGAGCCTGTATCTTGTACATAACATGGATAGTTTTATATTATTTCCCCCCTCTTTTCTCCTCAATTTAGAATCATATTGCCATTAGCGCTCATTGCTATACCCTCCACTATTGATTTGTGAGGGCACAGACAAGCATGCGCTCACTTCCAAAGCCTGTAATGTCAGCCACCGTTTGCTATCACACTGCAGTTTGCAAGTTGTGTTCATACAGATATGGGTCAAAGACAGTCACTTAATCTTCATGTCCAGCTCAACTGGTGAACTTGCTGGCTCCCAAATGACCACAGAGGGTCACTGGTGCACGATGAGATGATATAATCCCCCCCCCCCCCCCCCCCCCCCCCCCCGTTTACAGTACACATACTGTATGATATGATATGAATGTTTTATTTACAAATAAAAAAACGTTGAAGGTAGATATAGCTTACCCAAGACAAAAACGACCTAAATAAAAAACATAACACCTCACATCACTGTTTACATTTGTTGTATACATACATGTATCACTCTGCCTTGCTGCATATCCTGATGTACAAATCAATGCAAGGTCAGCATGCAACATTTTCCAGTCTCAAATGGAATTATCTTCAAACTAGCCGTTGCCCTGGTTTTAGAGTGCAAGATTCTTAGCAGGTTTGTAAAGTCATGGCAGGGTAATGAGGCTGTGCTAATGCTTCAGGAATTACCTCACTTCCATCTCTTTTGACCTACATGATAAATACATTGTTTCTCAGGAGGGACTTGTGTCTTAGTGGAGCTCATCTCTCTTACAGTCATCGTTAAGGAGCCTGAACTGACACAGACCACAACAATGAGTCAGCTGTGATGATGTCATCCACTTTGTGGAGTGAGTCAATATTTACGCTGTGCCAACAGCAAGAAAAAAAAAGACTTTGACTCTAGAGTCTGGCCAATAACAGCATAATTATTTTTTAAAGCACAACAGATAAAAATCTTTGGAGGTACATGAAACAGGTTTATTTCAAAACAGAGAAAATTGTCATACTGTGTAGAATAACTTAATTAATTAACTTAACAAGACTAAGATATCCCATATTCAGATGTTACAGACTGCTCAGGTTTGTTTAATATCAGGTATATTTTCAGATGAAAATACACACATTTTTATAAATAATTGACAGCAGTGTTTTTCTTTAAGGTATTATTTTAAAGGGCCACTCAGTAATTGCGGTTGCTAATTCACAAAAATGACGTGGTACCTCGGTGGATCATGGTTCTCATAGTTTTTTTTTTACTGTAACCAGCCACAATACTATACGACAAAGCCTTTTCCAAGGCATGGTTTATTTGGCAAAATGTTAGCTAACTATTCTTTGCAGTATATTATCTGACGAGTACTCAGTAAAAATGATGAGTGAGTGATATGTTAATTTTCCATGGTGATGAGCTGTGCAAGGACTACATAAAATATGAGATATTAAAAACAAAGAAGAATGAAATGCGGAAGATGGCCCTTACAAAAATATAGGCCTTCTGGCAAATTTGAGTCAAAACTTTGGCCTTGTTGCCGCAGGTTTGCGGCAAGCTCATATTTTCACATGCAAATTAGCTTAGTGGGAACTGCCATTCACTTCTGGCAAAGTTTTTAGTTTGCCTCTACTGGCAAACTCTGACAAACCTCTGGCAACATTTTGTGGTAAATAATTTAGTTTGTGGCAAATGCGCTACATATTATCTGCAAGTTTGCAGCAAACTATCCAGTTTTGTAAAGGGGAATATGAAACTGGAAGTAGTGTCGGCCCAACACTTATTTTAAATACTTTTGAAATGCGTTTTATTGTTATTTTTATTAGGACAATAATTCTATACTGTAGTAGGCCTACCATGTCTTTGTCCTTTTTCTCATTGTAAGCGATTAGCATTTTTTTAGCAACCAAAATTACTGGGTGGGCCTTTAACTCTGTTCTGCTGATATGAGGAAATACACAATGTAAACATTCTGAACAATTTGGCAATATTGTGTTTTCACAGTTTAATGTTCTTTTTTAGTTAGCTTTTTTTAAAAGACAAACTTTAATGCTTTAATAAATTTAATAATGCCACTCTTAGGATATGATTATCCTTTCCACTCAAGTTAAAGTATTATTCAAATAATATTGTTCCCACTTTTTCAGGACCATAATAAAATGTGCCTGCTAGCAAAGGCCATCACCCAAATGTCATTATTATTATTATCAGTCATGCCTTTAAAGTTCCTGTATGAGATTGTTGGAATAATTCTTAAAATTAATTAAATAAATTCATAAAAACTTAAGATATTACATAACATGTACTCTATCACAGCTTTAACATTCAGATGCAAATAATAAATAGTGAGATGTAAAGAGTCTCTACATTTTTTATGTTTCTGTCATTGATGAGGTCCCCTAGCCTCAGTTGTGTGAGGCATTGAATGAATGTACATGTTGATTATTCTTCAATGCATCCCCTTCCATTTCCTTTCTGAAATGACTTTTTCTTTACGGCTGTGATCTTTTCACCTTCTGTACAAGGCTTATGTCATTATTTTAGCTTTGTTGGGTCTATTCCATCACAAGGTTGTTAAGTTACTTTGTTGGGTCTATTCCATCACAAGGTTGTTAAGTTACTTTGTTGGGTCTATTCCATCACAAGGTTGTTAAGTTACTTTGTTGGGTCTATTCCATCACAAGGTTGTTAGGTTATTACTAAAGACTGCTGGGTGTGGAGAGGAACTGAAAGATGTGTTCTAACCTGAGAGATTTAAGCACTCAAGAAGGGTTTTATAGATCCCATTAATTCCGCCTCTTGGTCCTTCCATTGGCTTTTATGTGACTCTGCCAGGTCAGCTTCCTGGTCTGTGAATGAGAGACTGTTTATGTAGCAGCAGATTAGCTTTACTTGTGAACCACATCAAATGGTAAAAAAAGTAGTAAAGCAGCCATCTTTTCAAACCATTTTACAATTACACCCCAAAAAAACTATTTAACATTCACCCACCCAGCAAATACAATGAATGTGTTATACGCACACTTTCAAAGTAACCGATAATGCAAAATCGATACAGACAATTTCATAATAGTAATCCTGCCAAATTTATCTCCACAAATAAAATCTAGATTTAATAATGTAAAAGTCGGCTTACATCGAACGTCTTGTCTTTTTGTCACTGTCAGTGTCTTGTTACAACAGCAATAACCCCAAAATAAGAACTAAAACAATAATTGAATCTCAAATGCACAATTTCAGCAAAATGGTTTTCCTTCTGTTGTATATAATTGCATTTTCTGCTTTTGAAAATTAATGGATTCCCCTCAAGAGCAAACGTTGTGTATATGAAATATTGACAGTTCCTTAAAAAAAAAATTTAAAAAAAGGAGCGATCCTGGCAGTTTGACAGATATTGCTTTGGCACATCAAAGCAATAAAAGCTCCTCCGCTGGGAATTGCATTGGGTTAATCTAATGTAGGTAAACACCAACTCAGCCCTCTTGCCCTCCCTCAATTGTATTAAAGCCCACACACCAATCGCTTTCACCGCGCGTGCCTTTGTGCGTAGACCGTCAATGCCAGGAGACGTGAGATTTAGACGTTGAGGAACGGCTTTCAGGAGGGCAGCACTTCTGAGTGCTGGAGTGGCAGGCTGATAGCGAGCTCGATGGTCCCATTTGCAAGGATTTACCTTCACTGGAGCACTGATCCCCAGTAAATCAGCTGGAGTGGCAGACAGAGTCCTTAACCCTTTCCAGACGGGCTGACAGGAGAACGTGCGCAGTAATTAAGATCCCACCTGCCTGCTTCTACCTCCTGAAG
Source organism: Synaphobranchus kaupii (assembly GCA_029718625.1). Lineage (NCBI taxonomy): Eukaryota > Metazoa > Chordata > Actinopteri > Anguilliformes > Synaphobranchidae > Synaphobranchus > Synaphobranchus kaupii. The sequence goes on from CM056376.1 coordinate 32,214,974, forward strand.
CCTGAGGAGATTACTATGCTACTACAAGAAGAGCAAACATGTCTCCCTATCTTGTGAGAAGTCAATCTTGCTTTTGCAATTTCTTGTGCTGCAATGTGTAATAAATAGCTATGGTATGGCTTGATCAAAGATATATTTAGAGGTGAATGTTAGGGCTACTGTCACAGCAAGATTGATGAATGTGAAAACGTGCCCGGAATACAATAGCATTCATGACACCGGAAGTTGAGAAATGAAAGGAAATTGGATTATTAATCTGTTTAATTCACCTGGTGGCCCTATGTTTCAATCTTCCGGCGAAGTGGTGCCATACCAGAAAATGAGAAGTCAGCTGTTCAAGGCTATGAAAGACAAACATTCCTAGCATGTCTTTGGGTACACCTCAATCAATACATTTCATGCAAAACTTATATCTCCCATACCAGAATAGTCTATAGCATGACTGCCTGTGTTTGCTTATGGATTTAGCGCTGAATGTTTTCCAAATACATTTGGTGTGAGAAGGCTTTGGAAACTAAAGAGGACTTAAGCAAGCAAAGAAAATTACAACTCATTAATGGCATTTTTTTCTTCCGAAATTATGGGGTCAATCTGACACTACACATTTTAATGCCATTTTTTTGTCTCACATAACACTATATGGGCAATTTCAAGTGGGGTTCTCAGTCCTTTAGTTTAATTTACATGGATTTAAAGGTTAACACCTGCTGTGTAACACATGGCATAAAATGTGATATGTATACACTTTAAATATTTAAGGTTAATATATCTAGCACCCAAATATTAATCAGTAAAGAGAAGTCAGCCCTGAAAAACCTGCAGCTGTGAGGTCACTGGTGGTTTAGTGGCATGAAAACATTTCATGAAGTATTTGGAATTTGTTTGTTGAGCTTACAACCTGCCACAACCCTTTAGAAATCACTACAGTTTATTTATGAAAATGTATTCAAAAAATCACCAGAGCATAACATAGTGGCAGCTAGCAAACCCAGGAATCAAGCTGAATTACAATGCATTTGTGTAAGGCTCTTGTGCATAGTATAGCAATGCCCCAACGGCCTACACTGACATGGCAGTCCAAACGGCAATTCTGTAGAATTTTGCAGAACTAGCCACAGCATCACCCCATATATCGGTCCTCTGCCTCATTGCTCAATATGTTAGGTGTAGGTGGGGGAAGGACCCAAACGCAGGCAGGAGTACAAAAAAAACAAAGTTTAATAAGGGCAAGGCAGCAATTCGTGGTAATACAGGCCGGGTCAAAAACCGAGAAGGCAGGGCAACGGTACAAAGACAGAATCCAAAAATCAGTCACAAGAACACAGGCAGGGGTCTAAACCAGGGAGGCAAAAAGGAAACAAAAAGAAAACAAACTGAAGACAGAAAACAAGAAAAAAACAACCACAGGTAAAGGATGAGGGGAAATGAAAACTCGGAAACAGAAACAGCAAAATACACAGTAGAAAATCAATGATGAGGAACTTGCGAAGACAGACTGAAATAACAGGGTATAAATACACAGGGAGAAGATTACACAAAAGGAATCAGGTGTGAAGAGGAGGGGAAATGGGAGAGTACACAGGTGAGAACAATGAGGGTTAACAAGGACCAATGATACAATAACGGGGGAAACGTAAGACACGGACTGGAATACACATAGACACAATGATAACAAATGGCCTGGGGTTAGCAGGTAGACAAGTGCACAGCTCAGAGGGGAAGTACGCGAAAGTGGACACACGTGCAGAGAATGCAAAATCAGATAGATACAGGGATAGGATAACGAGAAGGGAAATGACAGCTGCAGGTAGAAACTCAAGATGAATTAGTAATTAGTAATGTTAGTAGCTAACTCTAAAACCCTAATGTTAGTAGGTTAGCTGGTTAGTATTATATACACGTTAGTTTGTTAGCAGGTTAGTATTAAATCTAATCTAACAGTTAGTATGATTAGTACATTAGTATTAAATACAAATATTAATAAAGCCAGAAGGAAGAAAACGAGATACGAAATACAGAGGAAACCCGAATGTTCCCAAAATCACCCGAATAATGCAATGACAAAGACAGGGAGTGGAATCTCAAGAAACATGGAACGCGGACTGACAATCTCGAGGGAAATGAGGAAAAATGGGTAAACGAAATCAGGAAACATAATACAGACTAAACAGATAAATACAGGATCCTAACACAATAGCTTCTGTGGTTAATCAAGGGACTGAAATCCGGCTGACTGACTACCTTGTAAGTTGTGTGACTTGTAGAGCCTGGCCAGCCATCAGCATGGAGCCTTCTACCACTTCTATCTGAGCCAATCAGATTGCAGAAGGGTACAGACTCGCTATGCTTCCTAATGAAGTAAGGAAGCATGTAGCATGAAACGATACAGGCAGTTCCATCACCATTCTGTATCTAAAAACATAGAGATGCCAGGGCGAACTATTCTAACAATCAATGAAATCAAACTTGCATAGAGAGCTTAGACAGACTTTAATAAAGACGCAAACACATGAGCTAGTATTGTGCAAGATACTGACATTTTTTCTGAAAGTGCATTTCAAATTATATTGTTAAAATTACTTCCAAATCTTTTTTTGAGTGAGCTACATTAGTCAACACTGTGCTAATATTGTCATTACATCTGTTGTTTGTAGAGAGCATATGGGTAAATTTTGATTCAAAACTTTTACACTGGGTTATGAAGAGAAGTGAAAATCTGCTTCACTGCGTCCCAAATGTTTATTTTATGCCCCTCACTCCCACAATCAAGCAATCAGAGGAAGGCTGTCTTTCCTCTGTGCTATAATGTGTCATGTGCTGTAAATAATTGTTTAGTTCGCAAGAACAGTCCGTCTTGGCTGTTCCAGGGCTGTGAGGTCACTATGGCCCAAAACGGGGGGTTTAAAAAAGGGCCAGAACTCACCCAGATTCAGAGTTCATTTTAACACGGACGTGTCCCGGTTCCGATCCGGAGACGCAGAATGGACATGATCTTCTCTGGGTGGAGGCAGGCGGAGTTGGCTGCTACAGTATGTGGGAAGTGAGCAGACACAGGACACCCAACCCTGATGCCATTTTGTTATTCTTCGGTTCATAAAATTTCAAACTTCTATCACTGTCAATTTCATTCAACTCTGAGTCTGTGATTGTCCAAGGCCTAGCCCTGTTTATATTTTTAATGACAAACCACAACATGTTCATTTGTCATCATGTAATTATTTTGATAATTATGAAAAGATGATAAGATGAAACTTACAAGAAACATTGCATTATCTTTGCACACAAGATAGCCCAGCAATGCTAAACTACAGACAATTTTTTTCTCCACAATATCAACAAATTCACCCTCACGGTCCTATGAGAATCCTAGTGCACTGCCCTGCAATATTATCTTCAGATGATGCAACCCTGATTGAGCTTTCATTGGCTGATCAAGTCACAGTACAAATATCTACCACCCCTCATAACAAACTTGACTAGAATGCCCACAGATTTACTAGGCATATAGACACTTTATAGGCTGCACTTTACGCGAAAAGGTAATTGTAATGCACAAATAATGATGCTGACAGTCATAGAGTGTCTTAATAATCAAAGTGCAGTCCTGTTGAAGAGCTCTCTATTCAAATGAAAAATAAATTATGCAGGACATTCAAGATCGGGGCTAATGGGGCTCATGTGTTTCCTAGGACTATGAATATTTTTTCATGAGCAGCACATACCAAACCACTAACCTCTCAATGAAAATAAAAGCATCCCATTAATACTTGTTATTCAAGAAAACCAAGAGAGTCATCAGCCCTTTAATTCAGTTGAGCAGTCTAAACAATTGTACAATGTGTGCTTTTTAATCCCGTGGCTAGTTTTTCAGCTTGCTTGCCCATACTTATACTATTTCATTTGTTAAAGGCGACAGTGCCAATCTCATACACCATCCCATATATATCAAGACACTCATTCAGAATCCAGCCTTACCGTGGCGTCCGCTGCAACCTGTCTTAATTTGCCTAATTAGCTTGAGTAAATGCCTGGATAAACTGAGAACAGTGAGTGCAAGTTTTCACAATAATGTTTGTCTTCTAATTCTTGCCTTCATCAATTATCTCCTATGAGTAAGAATTATGCATATGCAAAAATAAATCTCAATACTGGAGTAAGTGAAGTGTAAAGTATTTTGATTATATGCAAATTATCATCCCATACCTTAGTTCTGAATATGCAAGACCAATTCCTATCAATGGCAAATGCACATCATTCCAGTCCTCTCTATGAACATACTGTGGCAACCGGCGGGGACGAAACCACGGAGAGGTGATAGATGGAAGGTATGTTAGGCTGAAGTGGAAGGATGGCATACCCATATTAGGAATTCCGATGACGTCACCACCTCAACCAGGAAATACACGGCACCTGGAGAAGACGCCGGGCAAGTCAGCTGTAGCGAATCACCGGGCTAATCGATGCCCTAGAAAAAGGACTGGCAAACAACCGGAAGACGGAGTAGCTTAGGCGAAACCAAGGTGGAGTACAGAGTGTGAGAGTGTGAGAGTGTGAGAGTGTGAGAGTGTGAGAGTGTGAGAGTGTGAGTCAGTCGACATCAGCCCTGGACCGTGTGAGAACCCGTCTTTGTGTACCGACCCCTGGCCTCGTCCCACGACTATTCTCCCGGATCACGGACTGGCTGACGCTCCCACTAACCCCTACCTCTCTTTCCCCGCAAACAGCAATACATTTGCGACTTAAATTGAATTGCCGCGGTGTGGACATTGCAATTATTGTTTTCAGTTACGTGACAACTCCAACCGCCTCGGAGTTTGTCACAATACCTAGCGTTCTTATAAGCAATGCAAATTGCCTTTATTTACACAGTGAATTATTCTAAAAATAAGTGTTTCAGAGACCTGTTAGTATTAACATATTTGGAAAATTGTAAATGTTAGGTAACAGATGATAAGGATACACCCAAAGCTCTCTTGAAGCTCTCGAGTCCTGCTCCTTTAGTATGACCTCCAAATGTTTATCTCCAGTTCATTTTGGCTGCAGTGCAGCAAATCTCATTGCAGAGATATGTTGTCTGATCTGAAAGAAGCACTAACATATTGTGCAACTAATAAAATCTGCTCATGCAAGCACAGAATAAATTGATGCAGGCAAACGTCAACGGCTGGCCAAAAAAATAGCCTCTTAAGAGACCTGACAGTTTTCAATCTGGTACATTTGTATAAATAGCCTGCGATGATGAGACCGTCATTGTTATTTAGTGACCCTGTGTTTATCAGCCCAGTAGTGCTGCTATAAGCGGATCAAATACGAATGCAGAAAGTGGTACTCTATTTCATCCCTGTCTCTGAGGTTCAGCAGTCTGCATAAATAACAAAAGCATCGTAACAACACATTCTAACTTAATGTCGCATATAACATATCCTCCTATGACCCCACAATTAATTTTTGTCCCCTGTAGGGGATATGCGTTTCTGGTCTTAATCTCAAGAACCATGTATTCTACTATGCTGAAACCTACACGACAAGGGACATTCACAATAAAAATAAAACAAATAATATAAAGGTATTTTCACTGCAATGTGTTTTTGTCATCCGAGACACATATAGTTAAAATGAGTTGTGCAAAGGACACACATACACACAAAAACAATTTCTACTAAAAAGATTTATCCATTCACTTAATCTCTTGCAAAAGTTGGACATACTCTAACAATATGGATGCAAATATAATTCCAATGAGTCTTCCCATAACGTATGCATTATGCATTACTGCATTTAGCAGACGCTCTTATCCAGAGCGACTTACACAACTTATTACATTTATCCATTCATACAGCTGGATATATTCTGAAGCAATTCAGGTTAAGTACCTTGCTCAAGGGTACAACGGCAGTGTCCTACCTGGGAATTGAACCTGCAACCTTTTTGGTTACAAGTCCAGTTCCTTAAGAAAGTCAAAAGAGTTTATCTGTTGAAAGATTTTGAGTACCTCCTGAATTACTTTAATTCACAATTATCCATTTTGGATAGATGTTTGAACACCAAGGTACATTGATTCAATTTGCCTCAGGGACTTGGGCAGTAATACATATCCGTTTCATATTTTGTACACATGCAGACAGGAGTGCAATAACACTCTCACAGGCTGCACAGTACATGTCTGTGCTCCTGATTTTTTTTGGTTGGCTCATCCTGCAAAAACAATGCATTTGGGTCTGTGAGACATCCTGTGACCCTACCAGTGCCAATATGGCTGTCAGCCCAGCAGCACAGCGCATACATTGGCTGTTGTGTCACTCGGAGAGAGTGGGATTGTTCCTGTTTCGTTGCTTTCATGTTCCTCTGGCCAATTGGGTACCTGCAGTCTTTAGAAACACAACGTGGATTCCTCTGACCAAGTGTACAGATAGCCAATAAAAAGCCAGTAAAAATGTATAACTTACTTATTCCACTGGCCAGAATTCCATCACAATCTGATGGACATCAATGTTTGATAGAAGTAACCTGCACATCCGCTTGGTGAATCTTTGAATTGCATTTGCCGGCAATCAAATTTTTGGGTCACCCTTGAATATAATTCAGTGGCCATCAGGGGTAGCCCACACCTTCAAAATAGCAAAGACCACACATTCTTAATTGATTCTTTCTAGCTTCATAAAACTATACATTTGGCTAAAATAAAGCGTAAGCAGATATTTTATTTAGTGCATGTTTCTTTTTCATGAAACCACTTTTCCATTCAATTTGTCAGGAGAGAATGTCATTAATGTTGCCAACCATGACTCTAATTTTGGCCAAAGTTGCTTTTATCTTTTTAGCCCCAATAATAAGGATAATAATGAGTTTGGTAACCCAATAAAAACAGAACTAATGAATAATAAGGTCACACAAAAGCCTCCATGTGAGTGGAGATGCTTCTGGGCCCAAAAGACAGATGAGGCCTGCCACTCAGTAATTCTTATCATTGTTTGGAAGAATAACCCCTTTCTATTACAGCACTTGAAACCCCCTTTGTGGTTTTGCTCTGTTCTTTCCTCTGGATCTCTGACTTCCGGGGAGGGGGTGGGTTAAGACCCTCACAAACAAAGAGGCGGGGGGGGGGGGGTTAACATGCAAATGAAAATCTCTATCACAGGGCAACGAGGTTTGAAGCATAATCCCCCGCTGAATTATGGCACAGTGGGAAAACACCTCAGGCATTTGTGTTTCAAATGGATCTCAGGGGAATCATATCACAAAGAAACGCAAAGAAGAGCAGAACAACCCTGGAAAAGCTTCCATACTGCACGGATCTTGCTGAATCTTTGCTGGTAGTTACAGGTTTATCTCTTATTTAATCCATCAATAGTTCCAGTAGTGCTGTTCATATTCAATGTGCTGTTCGCATTCACTTTGCTGTCCATATTCACTTTGCTGTTCATACAGAGGACTGTATTCACCAGCGATGTTATAGCTGGATTAGTCTAAACAGTTTGGAAGGCTATACATATTGGACTGATATCTTTTTTATTTTCTTTTACAATTCAAAGAACAACTTGGGTGACCTCAGCTATTGTTGCATTTATACGTGAAATTTTACATTTGCAGTTGACAATTGTATTCTGCACATTACATTTTTTCTAAGCATATTTATACAGCAGTGAGCTCACAGGCATTGTTTGTTGTCCAGTAAACTATTTTGTTTCCTTTTCTCATAATAGCAAAAACAATGCTTCACGAAAAAAAAAATGTTTTGGTCACTTTATTAATATAATTTAGGTTGAATTCAGGGGATGTGCTTGAGGCATATCTCCATTCTCCAGCAGCTATTAAAATTCAACATGGGTTTTGAGTTTGTCTCAACAACAAAGAATCCAATTAAAAATGAAAAAGCGAGAATAAAAATCATGGCAGCAATGGTGGAATGTTATGGTTTTTTCCACTCTCTCTTTCCGGAAAACAGACATCTTGATCTTAACCAACATATAAATAGTCTAAAACTAGATTACCTGCAATTAACCCCTGCAAGCTTTCATTTTAATTTCCACCATGCAGATCCAAACCTGAATTGCAGGGGGCAAACCAGCACCACAGCCTCCACAGAAATTGTCCTGACACTACCCATAATGCACTTGACAGTTTTTCTGAATTATTTCTATATGTCTGTTCATGATGAAACATTTCTTCACCCGGTGAGTATGTATGTTATTTCTGTACTTCCAAAATGTTTTTATATGAGTTTGTCTTTATTTTGTCTTATATTTTCTATATTTCATGTATAGCTTAGGATCAACTGTTTGCTGAGCCAGGAACTATCTTGGAAAAGGGTTGTTAGATTGCTTTCCAATGATGAGAACAGCATCCAGCAGCAAGTCTCAATTTGCATATGGTCCCTTGAGAGAACTGTCTCAACCATGGCTTGTTTGGGTGTTTCAGGACTTTGGAAGTTGCCCTAGATAATAGCAGAATCTGTGCCATTACCAGCAAGAGAGATGGGGGAAATAGACAGCTCCCACTGGCAGACTTTGGAGTCAGTTGTGCTGGAAAGGAATGTACACTTTTGTCCCAAATAGCCTGCCACTTGCTGCATTTCCCCCATATTCCAGCTTCAAGTTCTGTCAAGTGCAATCTGCTGCTTTCTCTACCTGCGGTCTTTGTTCTTTTTAATGCACAAATAAATGCTCTCTTGTCTGTTCTCATATGCAATTAATTTCTGCCAAACAAGAACTTAATGGTGTGTCCTTCTGCAAAGATTTAAGTAAATGAAAAGGAAGTTGTGAAAGGAAAGATGTGTTTAGGCTGCACACGCGATCACTCAGTTAAGCAAGACATGGAACCAATTTTTTTCTACAATTTGCAATATACAATTTAATAATTTAGCAGGAACTTTTAACGACAGCGACTTACAAAAGCGAAAGGTCCTTCCACCATTGGGGGATGAGGGCAGAGAAGAGCCAGGGCCAGCAGCTGCCAGGTGCTCAAATGGATGGGTCAGCCAGCTGGCGAGAGGAGGCTGAATGGAGAGGTCTGCTTGGAGTGTGTGGTGTGATCATTGTATGAAGACAGGAAGGGGTGGTACCATTCACAGCTTGGTATGCCAGTGTGAATGTTTTGAATTGAATGCGGACAGCCATCGGAAGCCAGTTAGGGGTGCTTGGCATGGTTTGTGTGTATTTGGGCTGGTTAAAGAGCAGGCAGATTGCAGAATTCTGTACCAGCTGCACTGGCTTGACGGCACAGGTAAACTGGCCAGCAAGGTGTCACAATAATCCAGAAGAGAGATTAAGAGGGCTTGTACTAGCAGCTTTGTAGATTTTTGGGTGAGGAATGGGTGGTTATTTTACCACTTAAGTATGTTGCATGTTTATAGATTTGTTCCACTTTAGGTAACCTGGTAAGAAAATAACATCTCTCAATCTATTTTAAAGCCTACAATGACTTCTCTAAATCATGGGCCTCCTCACTTCAATGTACAAATTATACATTAATTCCAAATTATAAGCTGCAAGAGCTACACGGTCGTAATAAGGTAGAATCAGTTACACTAATAAAACAGAAGCAACCATGGGAAATTAAAAGTCTACAGAAATATTGTACACAATGTAAAGGGGGTGGTATTAATGCGACTAGCCCCATATCTTTCCTTTCTCTCCTGTTTTAGTCTTGGAAATTCCTGATAGTAATTTCTGCCTTTTCAAAATTTCCACCACCTGTGGAAGTAAAACCATAAAAGCTGTTTAATGGGTGCAAGCATGGGTGAACAGCCGTAGGCCATGTATCTCAGGAAAAAACACTGTGGTCTATGGAACCATTAACATTCCTTTATGTCACACACATGCACTCCAAACCTCCAGTTGAGTTTAAAATCAGGAAAGATCAGCAAATAGCATCGAAATAGGTCAATGCCACTATGATTTATATACAGTCAAGCCGGAAAGTCTGCATACTCTTTCACCTTCTCCACGTTTTATTACGTTACAGACATATTCTACAATAGATTGAGTTCATTTTTTGTCTCAAAATTCTACACAAAATAGCCCATAATGACAAAGTGAAAACAGGTTTTTAGACATTTGTGCTAATTTATTAAAAATCAAAATGTAAAATATCATATGTACACAAGTGTGCACACCCTTTGATATGACACCCAAAAGTGAGCTGAGATGCATTTTGTTTCCACTGATACTGCTTGAGATGTTTCTACAACTTAATTGGAGTCCACCTGTGATAAATTCAATTGATTGGACATGATTGGGGATTGCCAACACCTGCCTATATAAGGTCCCACAGTTGACAGTGCATGTCAGAGCAAACTCCAAGCCATGGGGTCAAAGGAATTATCTGCAGACCTCAGAAACAGGATTGTGTCAAGGCATAGATCTGGAGAAGGGTACGGAAAAATCTCTGCAGCTTTACAGGTCCCAAAGAGCACAGTGGCCACCATCATTCGTAAATGGAAGAAGTTTGGAACCACCAAGAATCTTCCTAGACCTGGCCGCCCGGCCAAACTGAGCAATCGGGGAAGACGGGCCTTGGCCAGGGAGGTGAGCAGGAACCCAAGGGTCACTCTGACAGAGCTCCAGCGTATCCTTGTGGAGATGGGAGAACCTTTCAGAAGATCAACCATCCAGGCAGCACTCCACCAATCAGGCCTTTATGGTAGAGTGGCCAGACGGAAGCCCCTCCTTAGTAAAAGGCACATCACAGCCCGCTTGGAGTTTGCCAAAAGGCACCTAGGGGACTCTCAAACCATGAGAATCAAGATTCTCTGATCTGATGAAACCAAAATTTAACTTTTTGGCCTGAATACCAAGCGTCACGTCTGGAGGAAACCAGGCACCGCTCATTACCTGGCTAATACCATCCCTACAGTGAAGCATGGCGGTGGCAGCATCATGATGTGGGGATGTTTTTCAGCAGCGGGAACGGGGCGACTAGTCCTGATAGAGGGAAAGATGAATGCAGCTAAGTACACTGAGATCCTTGAAGAAAACCTGCTCCAGAGCGCTCTGGACCTCAAACTGGGGCGAAGGTTTACCTTCCAACATGACAACTACCCGAAGCACACAGCCAAGAGAACAAAGGAGTGGCTTCGGAGAAAGTCTGTGCATGTCCTTGAGTGGCCCAGCCAGAGCCCAGACCTGAATCCAATTGAGCATCTGTGGAAAGAGCTGAAAATGGCTGTGTACCGACGCTCCCCATCCAACCTGACGGAGCTTGCAAGGATATGCCAAGAGGAATGGGCAAAAATGTCCAGAAACAAGTGTGCCAAGCTCGTAGCTTCTTTCCCAAGACGCATTGAAGCTGTAATCGCTGCCAAAGGTGCAGCAACCAAGTATTAGGCTAAGGGTGTGTACAGATATGTAACCCCTAAATAACCTATTTTTGTCAGTAAAATAAAATTGCATATTTTCTAAAAACCTGTTTTCACTTCGTCATTATTGGCTATTGTGTGTAGATGTTTGAGGCAAAAAATGAACTCAATCTATTGTAGTATAAGTCTGTAACGTAATAAAACGTGGAGAAGGTGAAAGGAGTGCTCTGAAGTTCATTACTTTCTCAGAGAAGTGGTGAACATTGTACATTTTAATGGAAAAAAAAATTGGATTTTACTTTTTTTAAATTCCAGATGTGGCTGCTCTTATCCAATGGACAGTGGGCGTACAAAAAAACAGGACTGTGCCACATCATTATGAAAACAATTGACCTAATACGGCACAGCTTGTACAACTGGACCCAGTCCCATGTAATTATACACCAGATTAGAAAACAGAAAAACAGCAGAGAACAGTCACAGTGTTTCAGGTCAGAGACAAGTGATCCTAGACACCATTGGCTGAGAGACCTTCTCCAAAGGAAATACGTGGCCTACAGTAGAACAAGTACACTGTGTTCAGTGTTAATTCAACTCCAACAGAGTTCCTTAGCAATATAATGTACTCTTTCAGTGTAAAATGTTTGTTATCGGAGTTTATGAAGCATTGTTTCTGTGTTCACTTCCTGGGCAGAACAGACTGTGGATAATAGGCTGATTACTCACATGTTGTACATGAACATTTATAGGTATGGGTCACCACCACAGTGTTCTCTTTGATTGTGAGCACGGCCATTGGTTACTACAGGATGAGGGTCAGTATAACAAGGGCTTAATCAAGAGAAACACATTTTTGATTTGAAGAGTCTGAGAATTAGTTGGTGAGCCATCAAGAGGACATGTTCTTGATGTTCTTATTATTATTAAAGTTAGTGTTATTGTTTTTTGCTGTGCATGAGTGCCTCCTGTTTCAACTACAGCTTCACTGATGAAATCCATAAAATTACAATATACAAGGCGTTATATAATTTCACGTCTATATTATCATAATTTTTAGGAGAATAATTTATTCACTACTTCACTAAGAGGCAAACAATGTGGGAACAGAACTATGCTGTTTGGTAGAAAGGGGGCACTATGGCATTGAAGGGCCAGGGATAGCAACACTTTTACCACGGCAATCGGAGGCCAGGGTCCAACAGTATGACATGTGAGTGAGTAGGTTTTAAGGTGAGATAGTCTTTAATAGAGGTGGCTCATGGATTGAACCACAATCAGTTGCAGTCCACTTCTGTAATGCATATCATCATATTGTCTTCCACAACCACCATTAAGACCATAGGTTGAAGTGCATTGCATAGCTTCTAGGATGTGTGTCTACAAGCCATTTTTCCTTGTTTTCCAATCCATTTATTAAAGCCATGCTGCAGGCAGCCACCACGTTTTTGGCTTATTAAAAAAGAGCTCATAGCAAGTATTATGTTATTCTCCCTTTATATTTATGTTTTATTTTGACATTTTCAGGGGACCTGTGGTTTGTCCAACTTTCTTTCCTGGATACACTGCCGGTAAACACAAAAGCTTACTTTCTGATTTTGTGTTTATGGAGCAGAGAATTAACCTTTGTCTATGGTGGTCTCTTTGTATGGCAGCTTGCTTTAATATATAATCATTATACTTTTCCACTTAGCTTTCAGAATATCAGAAAACCAGAGAAGACTTACATAGAATTGTGCTCACCACGTGTGAGAAATGCATCTGGCTAGGGGAGTATTTTTAGTGTAGGAACAAGAGACCAGACTCATATGTACTGACAGTGACGACATCAATGAGGTTTAAATAAAGCCAGTGAACTGGAATTAATTATTGAAACAACCTCTGCTTCCAAGTCAAGGCTTTTCATTATAGCCAGAGTAGCAATGATGGCATATATATTGGCTTGAAGTAAGTGAGTTTGTACATAATGTCCCCATGGTCATTGACCAAGCTTCGAAGCAATTTTAATAGTTTAATGAAATAGTACTTGCAGGGAGATTCCGAAACCTTTTCAACTGAAATTGGATAACGCAGTTAATTTTAAAAGAATTAAATATGTTAAAGCCCAAATATGTGCAGGATGTTACAAGACTTTAATAACACGGTTACTTCATTCTTTCACTGTAGATAAATTAATCGAATTTCAATCAAATCTCCACTTGGTTGTTTCTGTTAGAAAAATAAAATTGAGTAAATTCCTGTTTTATCAGTTGGTTTAAATACTGAAGTTTGGTAATGAATAATTTAATTTAGTTTGTGATCATACAAAGTCATCTATCTACATCTCCAGTTGATGAATACATTTGGGAGTTTCCCATCCACATTTGAAATGATTTGACATGCGGGAAGGAAATCTGTCCAATGGGGGCTTATGAATTTTCGAAGTGATAGCTTGTCTCGGGCCAATGGAGCAGACAGGGTCACGCGTGAAATCCCCTGTCGCCTTTACTTACGGCCATAATTCATTCAGGGTGACAGTGAGGGATAGCTCCCAATATCTGGCCTTGAACTTCGAAGCAGTGATGACACCAATGCACATCAGGATTGATGGTACATTTCCAGCAAACTTCACACAGCATGGAACCGAGGTCAAACATTCCATTATACAAATGCCAATGCAATTATCAGAGTGAATATATAGGAGTAACATTTACATTTGATTGCGTGTTTTGACTATCAATGACCTATTGTTGTTAGGGGGTTTGAAGCTGTCCCAGGAAAGGCTACCATTTCATAAACCAGTGATATGACTCACCCTTGTGCCTCCCCACTGGGTGAGCCTGTCCCAGTTCAAAGAGAGCCAGTGTGCTCATTAAACTGTTGCCATGGTCACTATCTGCCACCCCCACCCCCCCCCCCCCCCCCCAACCCCCACACCCCTACCCCTTTAGTCAGGCTTCTTTGAACAAGAAATTACAAGGTCTCATCGTCTGACCCTGCCTCAGTTCAATTACGAGGCAAAAAAACCCCAACGGTCAATGTCAAGGGGAGTAATTAATGAGTGGGAGGGTTACAGTGGGAAAGTTAATAAGAATAGTACACAGGGATAGGTTTTCCGCTGTGTCTAAGCTCTGCATAGCATCTGCTGCTTCAACATCATACAATACAAAGCATGTAATGTGGAAGGTCACAGAGGTCAGTTACCTTGTTTACTTCTACACTGTCAGCAGATAGATGCTTTGTAAAATACGGCCTCAGCTTTGACGTGTGAGCAGGCATAGAATAATGCTCTTCATGATAATATACATGCAGCATGCACACTGAACTGTAGAATAATGCTCTTCATGATAATATACATGCAGCATGCACACTGAACTGTAGAATAATGCTCTTCATGATAATATACATGGAGTATACTCACTGAACTGTAGAATAATGCTCTTCATGATAATATACATGGAGTATACTCACTGAACTGTAGAATAATGCTCTTCATGATAATATACATGGCGTATACTCACTGAACTGTAGAATAATGCTCTTCATGATAATATACATGGAGTATACTCACTGAACTGTAGAATAATGCTCTTCATGATAATATACATGGAGTATACTCACTGAACTGTAGAATAATGCTCTTCATGATAATATACATGGAGTATACTCACTGAACTGTAGAATAATGCTCTTCATGATAATATACATGCAGCATGCACACTGAACTGTAGAATAATGCTCTTCATGATAATATACATGGAGTATACTCACTGAACTGTAGAATAATGCTCTTCATGATAATATACATGGAGTATACTCACTGAACTGTAGAATAATGCTCTTCATGATAATATACATGACGTATACTCACTGAACTGTAGAATAATGCTCTTCATGATAATATACATGGAGTATACTCACTGAACTGTAGAATAATGTTTTTCATGATAATATACATGGAGTATACTCACTGAACTGTTGCTGATCCAGTGCGTGTGATTTACATGATCCCCGTGTCATATTTTACCAGTGCAACGGAGTATATGGCTAAATTAACAGGGGAACATGAACATAGTCTGGTACACAGGGGACGTCCCATGAACGAGAAGAGAAATTTACATTATGGGAAACATTCTTTCAGGAGATGATCCAGGAGAAGCTCAAATAAAGGTCATCACGTAGATGTCCACATATGTCCAGGGGAGGGAAACTTAACTAATTATATTTTCACAAAGTGCACTAGAGTACAAAGGGAAAGAGAAGTGACTGATAAAATTAAGGAGGGTCTAGGGCCCCCTCAAGTGATTAATGGTGATGCACTGCATATCGCGATGACAGATGTGCGTATTATTCGTTTTTCCCAGTGTCTTGAGTGCGGGGGAGATTTGGCAAATGCATTTTTGGGTGGTGTACATGACTTCCAAGGAGCTATAAGTCAGACAAGAGTCAAGATCCATCTGTGATCTTTTTATGGGAGAGAGACATAAAACAGGGATATGGCTCCACTAGGATACTGAGAAACATTAGTAAAATGAATGGAAAACTAGACATCCCTGTGGACGTCATTTAACTGCATGACTGTATAAAGGTGTGATTTGGTTCCAGATTGCCTGCTGGATCTGTAGTCTTGTGTCGCTAATGGAGTTTGAGGGTCCAGCCCAGCATGATCAATGTTGAACACTTCAGTTTGAAGTGAGCTCACCATGGTGTAAATGAATGTAGTGCACATCAATCACTTTTCAGACAGGATACATGTTAGGCCTACTGTGTAACAATTAAAGTAAACTACAATTCATTATGCGTACACAGCACAAAACATTTGTTAAGTTTATGATTTTAAAGAATATCTTCAGTTCAAGTAATCTCAAAGAAAACCAGGTAATCATATTTGGATGTCCCTACTTTATTGTAAAGATGTTGATGTATGGGGTTGGGTTAACCTGTAGCATTTAAAGATTAGCTAGTAAAGCCTTCTCCCCCTGAACTTCTTCTCACAGCTGGCAAGCCTGCTGGAAGTTAGCAGGTCTCCACAAAGGAGAACTACTGTACGTGTCTGTGTTACAGCCTCCCTGCACCACACTGAGAGTGTGTTCTGCTGAGTCACATGAGTGTTCTGCTGAGTCACATGACTACAAATAAAAGAGAAGAAGAACGTAATATGAAGATTATAAACAATTTAAAATCTAACAGTCAATCACCTGGATATTTGTGATGTTCTCACTCCCGTCCTCTTATATCCCGTGTTTTACCTGTTTCCTTTTGTATCATGTTTGTCTCTTCCTAGTTTGTTTCCCTCGTGCTGCAGGTTGGGCGTGGTTTTTTCCCTTTCGTGTCACTCTGTTCCACTGCTCATCGTCCGCCTATCCCTTTCCTCCCTTTTGCATGCATTCCACACTCTCTGCTCCGTTTGCCACTCTCGCACACATTCGCACGCGGCACCTAATTGATACTCGTTAATGTTTGTATTTAGTCACCCGGTGTTCTTTGTCCTGTGCCAGTTAATTAACATTGTCTCGTGGATACATAGTATCTAGTCCAGTCTTGCACTTTGGAAACTTTGTCTTGCATTCTGGTGTCAACTCGCCTTTCTACTCTGTCCAGTTTTGATCAAGCTCTCGCCAGGAACGGCGCTTCTCGCTGTTCAGTCTGCCCTGCCTCGCTGTACTAACTTTTGTCTGCTCTGAGTCTACCAACCTGCAGTTGTTCGTATTCCCTGCTTGTGCTGCTGTTCCTGCCAAACCAACTGCTGTGTGTGCATGCAGCCGGAGCTCCAGCTCTACTATCCTGCGGCGGCGCCCGCTTCCTGCTTGTGCTGCTGCCGCTGCCATCCTGCTGCTGTGTACACATTACATTACATTACATTACATTCATTTAGCAGACGCTTTTATCCAAAGCGACGTACAATAAGTGCATACAGAGACGTCATCAAGATCACTACAGAACAGACAAGACAAAGCACATCCTTCCCATAATGTAGCAGCTATCCCTAGTAATGAAAGTTGACTGTAGTTCACAGTAAGCTGTGGGTAAATCAGCTATACTACACTTCTATTCTAAATACTATTATAAACTATAACAAACAGACAGGAAAACACAGGTAACTAGTACCATGAGGTCCTAGGTTAGAATACACGTCCAGCCGGGACCCCGCTCAGCTAACCTGCAACTGCTCCTGCCACTCCGCTCTGCCCTGGTTCCCGCTCCCCGCTCCTCCTCTGCTCAACTTGTCTGGATTCCTGTCACCATCACCAGCCCCTGGCCTCTCCCGCTCCCGCTGTTCCCCTGCTGTACCCACCATCTGGACTGTTTGTCTTATATGTTCTCCCTATGCTTCAGGAGGGATTCTGTTCTAAGCATAATTTATTGGAGCCTAGCGCTCCCTGTTTGTCTGTCCTGCATTGAGCCCAGTTCCTGCTAGGAACCGTAACTGACTTTTCTTGTTCTCCCTATGCTTCAGGAGGAATTCTGGTCGAAGCAATAAAATAATTGAGTATTGGAACTTCCTGTGTTCGAGTCGTGCATTTGAGTCCAGTTCATACTCGGAACCGTAACAGATATTGCTTTTATTGTGGGTTAAGGACCTTCAAGTATGGTCCTAACACAGTTGTATAAATCTATGTCACAATAAGTAGCAAATTATTTTTGTTATTGTTGATTGTATGTGTTCACATGAAACAATACATGTAACCCAAGAAATATTAAAAGTGACATTTTTTTGCTTGTTTATTTGTTTTTCATATTTCCATTAACTCATGTTTAATCCCATGATTTACAGCCAGGTGGACAAATTATGAGTAAGCAGCAGCAGCACTGGGATTATATGAATGAGGGGCCTCAGACTTGTCTCTGCCAGAAAACCACACGTTTAAAGCCTTTGGTGAAACTCTACTGCCCTGCTTATGAAACAAATGACAGGGTTAGTGAGAGAAAAGAGGGGCCAGCCCTGAGATAAAAAGAGTGTAATGTATTTAATAGCTCCAGTATAGTACTTCACACCTGTAATAAGGACACCCATTAAATGAGTTAAACTTTAATAAACTGTATTTAAGGAACCTGAGGGTTCCCACCAAAAACAACACAATGTGCTAAGTCATTGCTGACATCACTGTTATCCAATGTGATCAAAAGAAGTACACTGAAAGTGTATGCAGATGTGTTGAGTAGATTTAAAATAAGAAAATCAACAAATATGAATTGCTATTTGTTGATTACCGCAGAGATTTGATTTGTGTGAAAGTGAAATAAATACATTTCACTCTGTCCGAGAGAAGCCATTTAAGGCACATACTGTTGTATACAGGATAAGAGCTTTGCTTGACCAGCCTGCTGCACTTGCAAACCTCAATATTCTGGAGGAGAATGTAGCCTATGATAAGCAAATAGGGGATTGTGCATATCCTTTGATGAATCAGCTAAAAAAAGGATTCAAAATGAAAATGAGCTCAACTATCTATTTTCCTTTATTACGCTTATCATATTATATAATTTCATATTTTCCTTTATTATTATATAAATCTTTGGATTCACAGCAAAATACCTTAACCCTTTCTATAGCATCTCTTCTGTCTGTTGAGTGTGCCCATATGCCCACAATCTGGGATCATTGTAGCAGTGCCACAGGAAATGGATGCTCGGCATGGATGGTGAAACAAGCAATTGTGTGTTAAATGGCCACAGTGTGTTCTCACCGCGGATGATTTACCAGAGGGGCTGATATCCATATATCCATACAAAATGTCAATTCCACTTTTTCCATCACAATTACAGAAAATTAAGTGTGTTATTAATGTGGTTTAATCAGCCAGGCAAGTTAATCATGGGTCAACTGTCCTCTCAAAAAATTATCCGGGACTGTTGTCAATATAAACAATTAGTTTAGGACTTAAATCAGCCTGAATTTAATGTCAATGGCTAGCATGCAATGTGCAGGTACTCTTCCGAATACATCTGTAACTAAATTGCTGTAAATGAAACTGCATTTATAGTGTGGCAAACATGTTCTCCTCTGATCTATTAGGTGAAGAGTTCTGTTTTCCTTTCCCACATCCCAGCGCACGTTATCAAAATCTTATCAGTTCAGTTCGTACAGCTTCCCCTTCTGTGGTGATATCAGGTGAAACTTTAAATGGCACACTGGAATTATCAGTTAGAGTACACACTTATCACGTTTTTGACCGTTAACATATGCGAGCACACACTGTTTCCCAAGCAATATATTTTATTTATAATACACCAGCTGTTCATTATAAAGTTAAGATTGTACTTAACTACACCTGAAACACCTTCAGGTGCTGTGTTACAAGATAGCACACGTGCCAAGTCTTATCTATAAAATCTGACAACATCAAATATCCTTTCAACAATGGTTGTGTAAGACAGATATCTGATAATGAAAAACTTCCATCATATTCTTGTTACCCCTGGGAACAAAATAGTTCCGTCACAAGTCATGATTTAATATGTTCTGCTATGTCTTCTTCTTCAATCAAAAATGTATCATTGTAGAACTGTAATCTTAAAGAAATAAAATTTCTTCATAATACCCTGGTTCTCTCTATGATTTATATTGTAATGAATTTGTGTATTAATCAGTTAAAAGTGTTTATTCATTTTCATAATTTGTTTACATTAGTTTTAGAATGTTCCATTCTTTTCTCATAATTTGTCCTATTTTAGCCTTAGATCATGTCAGGACTTGTTCTGCCCTACATCAATAGACTCGGCGACTTGGTGAAAGGGCCTAGTAATTATCTGCATAACTTGGACACTAATGTCATTCAGAGATATCATGTCAGGGATGTGATCTAAATATTATACGATGGAATGTCTTAGTGCACTGGTCACATTTTTGTCTACCAACAGATACAATAGAAAAATATATTTCTTGAAGAATAGTCTGATTCATTTATTTTATATCCCCAAAATATATTAAATGCAGAATCAAAAGCAGGTGACATTGTGGCGATCTATAATATCAGTCTTGCCACAAAGCCATGCGAGACAGCCGTTTAAAGAGATACAAGCAGACCCCGTCTGATTAATGTGGCGAGGGGAGGGGAGAGAATGCCTCCCGCGGGTGGATCCATCTGAGCGTCTCCGAGAGGCTGACTGCCGCTGCGAGAGCCCCTGCGTCCCTCTGCTCCCATTTCCTCATCCCTCCATCTCACAAAGCGCTGACGCCTCGCTGGGACACTATTACCGTTGTTCTGGGAAGAGACAGCGCCGTCTTATCGCACACCGCGTCCCTCCTGCTCGGCGTGTCCCTCCTGCTCACTTCTCGTAAAAATCCCAGAAGCGAAGCACTGACTCACACATTGCGGGTTATGGGAAGGAACGGCAATATAGTGCGCTGCTGATGCCTCTTCCCTTCAGTGTCCTCGGTTTCATCCGAAGAAGTTTTCCTTCGGGTTTGTTCTCCATCTACCTTTTTCAAAGGAATCCACATTGATGTTCCTTCTGCGTACTTTAAAAAAAAAAAAAACTTTTTCATAAGCATAAATGTTATGAAAGCTCTTTACAATCAATTTTTATCAATGATTCATAGAATCTATTGGGATTATATCCACCTCTGTGGCTAATAAGGAAATGCACTCCCGTGAATGCAGTAAGTACAGTCACAGTTATAGGCATATGCTATGGCAGGTATTGATTTCCCAAAGGATCATATAGGTATGACAGCTGGAATTGGTAAAAGTTTCTCACACTTTCAGCCCATTATCTCACACAGACCATCATGTAGTCAACCTGCGACTATTGGGCCTGATGCTGGGCGGATGTGCAGTATAGCAGCACAATCTGCTGCTTTATTGCACAGAGAACCATAGAGACTGCAACTGTCACTCATAAAATATTGTAGTTGTAGATGAAGCATTCATGCTCACTGAGTAAATGACTGACCGGCTCTCACAGTGACTAGCTCATTGACTGGTTGGCTTTCACTGATTGAGTGGCTGACTAGTTATGTTCTGATAAGGACCCAAGCACAGACCACAGGTAGCAGGCAAAAACGTTGTTTATTCAGTCCGAGTTCAGAAGCCAGGTAATCAGAGGTAGAGACAGTACAAAATCAAAATCCAAAAGGGTAGTCAAAAAACATAGCAAGAGTCAAAAAACCAGAAAAACACGGCAAACAAAACAGAAGGAAAAGGCAGGCTCGAAGTCGTACGAAAGGATGTCTCAGGAATCTCAAATAACAAAGGCTTACAACAAATCGGCACAATTAAATTGATCAACGTTCTGACAACAAATGACTGCACACTGAGGGTATATAAACACTGGGGAAGGATAAGACAAGGAGGTCCAGGTGTGAGAGAGGGCGGGGTTACAAACAAGACAAAGGTGATAACAATGGGAATAGATAATACAATAATGGGGAAGTAACAAAGACGTGGACCGGATTCACAAAAACACATTGAAGACAACATAGCCTGGATCAGAGGCAGACTCGTGCTCAGATTGGTAGGCGGAGTTACAGGCTAGAGACAGGTGCAGTCAATATGCGAAGGCGGCAGGAGTCAGGCAAAGCACACGAGAATGGAATGTTAAAGCATAGAAGATATGTTAGTATCGATTAGTAAATAACTCAAATACGGGGGTTAGTTTAGTTTAGTAACACATATACATTAGTAGATTTAGTAAGTGTAATCTAAACTAGATAACCACAAGTGCAATAAGTAATTGTTAGTATTATCTACAGTTTAATACAAAAAGACTGAAGAAAGAATACGAGACACGAAGGAAGGCAGAAATCCCGAATACTTCCGAAATCACCCGAATAGTGCCAGCACGATACAGGGGAGTGACAACTCGGAACACAGCACACAGACAGAGGGGATCTGAGGGAAATGTAAATAGTACAGGAACCAGGGCTATGGGAAATGAATATGAAAAATAATAAAGTTACAGAAAATAATACACAAATAACACAGAAGCAAATAACACACTAGCTATACAATGCAATGTCGAATTTGCTGAAGTTTTTAAAGTGTTGAAAGTGTAGTTAGTAATTGTTGTATTCTCAGATTGTAGTTACATAACTGACTATATATCCTGGATTATTCTTAAAAAAAAAAAAAAAACCTGACCAAAACATTTAATTATGATATACAGATCCTTTCCAAAAAATTAGAATATCATGGAAAAGTTTTTTTTTTCCATAATTCCATTCAAAAAGTGAAACTTTCATAGATTATAGATTCATTACACACAAAGTGAAATATTTCTAGCCTTTATTTGTTTCATTTTTCATAATTTTGGTTTACAGCTCCAGAAAACCCCCAAAACAGTATTTCAAGAAATTAGAATAGTGTGTTGAAAATCAGCATTTACTTCAGTTATTTCAGAGAATGAGTGGAGTGGCTTGACTCGAGGAATCCGACAGTTGTAGCCCATGTCCCGGATACGTCTGTACGTGGTGGTTTTTGAAGCACTGACTCCAGCCTCAGTCCACTCCCTCTGCATCTCCGCCAAATTTTGGAATCGTCTTTGCTTGACAATCCGCTGAAGCCTACGGTCATCTCTTTTGCTTGTGCACCTTCTCCTGCCACATTTTCCCCTTCCACTAAACTTTCTATTGATATGCTTGGACACTGCACTCTGTGAACAGCCAGCCTCCTTAGCGATGACCTTTTGTGGCTTACCCATCTTCTGGAGGGTGTCAATGATGGTCTTCTGGCCAATTGTCAAGTCTGCAGTCTTCCCCATACTGAACCAAACTGAGATAAACTTTGCAGGTGTTTTGATTAAATTAGATGATAGTGTGACACTCAGTCTAAAACATTCATTCTCTGAAATAACTGAAGTAAATGCAGATTTTCGACACACTATTCTAATTTCTTGAAATAATGTTTTGGGGGTTTTCTGGAGCTGTAAGCCAAAATTATGAAAAATGAAACAAATAAAGGCTAGAAATATTTCACTTTGTGTGTAATGAATCTATAATCTATGAAAGTTTCACTTTTTGAATGGAATTATGGGAAAAAAACAACTTTTCCATGATATTCTAATTTTTTGGAAAGGATCTGTACATGGTTAAAGACATAAAAATACTATAGTTATTTTATATATATAGTTTATAAATCCAAACTTCAGTAAATTATTATTTCAGTTAACTTAGGTTATAGGTTAGTTAGTTTCTAACCTATCACTTTGGCTCCTTTGTCTTTGACTTCTATCAACAGGAACAATTAATCCCTCTCTGAGGCTTGGAACACATCTACCATAAATCTGAATATTCAGTTGGTCAACTCTCTCACAGTTTTCTGATTTTCAGTGTGACATCTGCTTAGACAGTCGGCTAAATCCTCAGCCAAAGCTGAGATAGACCATAGGAGCGAACGAGGTCATGGAACAGCAGTTTTGCATGCCTAGCCTTCTGCTAATCTCCAATTAAAACAGTGATAATTGCTGTTGCCAAGTTCTTTTAAAGCTCGCAAAGGAGAGTGGGGGAAAATACACACTCAGAAATATTGTTTGATGCTCTTAAAGTACCCCAAGGATTGACCTACTTTAAAATCATTCAAACAGCAATCTCAGTTGACACAAAGGGAATTAGTGCAGATTAAGGATCGAGTTCGGAGGATTAACATGCATGAGGAAGGCACTGAAGCCAGTTATAATTATTGGCCCACAGAAGTCAGCTGTATTTTTCACCATGGTAATATGCATTGTGCCTTCACGCCAGTGCACACCACCATCTTAATCTTTCTCACGAGTGCTGTGGGGTGTGCCATTGTGAGTGTGGTCATGTAATTTAGAACCAAGCAAAACATCTGAGCGGCTTTTGAAGTATGGCCTTACATGACAGACTGAGCAAAGAGCATGTTTGTTTAGCAGCAAAACCTTGAGAGATGGAAATATCTCTACAGTCAACTTCCATTTGCACAGAAGACTTGCAAAGATTGCTATTCTAATTCATCAATGCCCAGCCAAAGTGTTTCTCAATCTGGGGGTTGTGTGCAGGGGTTGTTGCAATGGGAATTTCTAGGGAAACCAAGGGTCAAGTAAAAGTTAAGGTGATGGAATATAGATGATGAGTTATGGCAATTATTCCATGACAGTCACAGATAGTAACCGTAAGCTTTATTTTAAACAGGCATATCGAGCCTTGACATGTCCTCTTGAAACTTTTGTCAGAAAAGCAACTGGGATAAACTAGAATCTAGTAGCTGTAACTAATGTGTTTGTCTTTTTCTGCTTTTGTATACTGTAAATGCATCCTGCTTACTAAATAATAATATGAAAAAGTAGTGATTTACAAAACTAGCAAGATACAGCCGCTAAATGGTCAAGAGACTAGTGATGAAATGATGGGATTCATTTACATAAACTTCCTAAGTGTGCTTTCTTTCCCTCTGTTTATCTCTATTCATTATTTATCTCAACTGACTCATTACATTTTAAATTCCTCAACATGCAAGCCACTCTTTTTACTTTCAGTTCCTGAACTGGAAATGGCAGTCTTGTCCTCACTGTCAATTCCATCAATTCAGGAATCGATTCCTACCCTGTTGTCCTGCCCTAGCATGTCTGCTTGTCAAGACAATGCATCAATAATATTGGCATGACCAGATATTTTAATGCACTTTGGTAGAAAATAGCTTCCAACAATCCACTGTGCTGATTGCATAATGTATGCTTTAATGTGCAGTGGAATGCCCTTATGCACAGTGGATCCTTTTATGCACAGTGGATGCCTTTATGCACGGTAGATGTTTTTATGCACAGTGGATGCTTTTATGTGCACTGGAATGCCCTTATGCGCAGTGGATGCTTTTATGTACACTGGAATGCCCTTATGCGCAGTGGATGCTTTTATGTGCACTGGAATGCCCTTATGCGCAGTGGATGCTTTTATGTGCACTGGAATGCCCTTATGCACAGTGGATGCTTTTATGTGCACATTCCAAAAACAAACCTTTCTGTGATAAAATTAAAGCCCAATACTCAGTGTTGGCTGAACTGTTCTTATTGTCCTTAAAAAGCACAGAACCACAAAGAAAGAAAAAAACTACATTAATTTCCATTGGTTCTAATATCAATCTTTATTGATCTTCAGTGACATGTAAAAATCCACATTGGTTTGATACATTGATCATTGAACCTGTCCCTGCCAGGCATATTCATGCTGTTTAACCCCTTTGTGCAGAGGCTTCATTTTGCCTATTTTCACGTGTGTTTTGTACTGTTCTGTTTAAAGCTGTATAATTCCAGATGTCAACAAACACCAATAATGGCTTATAGGTGTCCAAGAACTTAACTAAACCTATGCAAACCTATGGAAAACCTACCCAAACCTATGCAAACCTGTCCAGACATCATCTGCTGTGCATAACTATTGGTGCTCTGGCACAGACAGCCTCTTTGCTGAAGAACAGCTGGAACAGTTTGGGGGGCTGTAGTCCTTTCGACAGTCCAGCTGTGCTCCAGGGGTTCTCTATGGACAAAAGCAGAACTGATGGGGCTGCACATCCTCATCACTGATGTCATGTCATCTGTCCTCAGGCTCTGGCTCACTTGATCACTTTTTGGCAGTGCACGTGGTGAATGAGATCGACCCCTCTTCAGTCTCATCACAGCAGTCCTGCAGGAATGGGAGTAGGAGCAGGAGTGGCAGCAGCGGGAACAGATGGAGACAGGGAGACAGGAGGAGACTGGTGGTCCCTGAGAGGCGGTGACAGAGGAGAGACAATGTGTCCATTATTGTACATAGTTTAGGTCACAGTTGGAGTAGTATGTCAAAAAGGTCAGTTATCACCAACCAGTCAGACTATACAGTATGTGAACATGCACACAATTTACAGAGTCATATGAATTGCTACAAAAACCTACACCAGCCCATGGATTACTATTACGGGACAACTAGCTGCTATGCCTTTTGTTTATTTCCCATTAGCTATGCTGGCGAACCCAACATAATGAATGGCTAGGCCACACATGGAAGCTTCTGTTATAGTGTAGTATCAATTCCTAGTACAACTCAGTCCTAACAGATTTAACTCTGCCTTGGGGCTCCCCTTTGTATGCTGGTTTTCGCTCAAACCACAAATGCTATCCCGGAATAATTTTAACAAGCTGTTCATTTTTCTTAATTATGTGCTTTTCATGTGTTGAGGGATTATTTATCCTCTTAAACCACATAGTCAGAAATAGCTATGCATGCCATGAAGAATAAAAAATCCCATGTTCACATTGTACGTATTGTGCTATATTGCAAACAATTGCATAAAAAGAGGTAACAAAATTACTGATCAAATTAAACACTGATGTGAATCAATAGGCTCCTACTTTGGTTGTTGAACACATGTAGTTTAGGTTCACATGTAGTTTAGGTAATTCTTTCCTTGAACTTGATAACACAATGCAGGTCTGGCTCATTATCATTTGCTTAGCTTTAGAGGTCAGGTGTCCACCAGTTAGGAGCCTATTGATTCACCTCAATATTTAATTTGATCAGTAATATTATTTTGTTACCGCTTTTTATGTAATTGTTTGCAATATAGCACAATGTGAACATGGGACCTTTATTCTTCATGGCATGCATAGCTATTCCTGCATTAATGTGGCTTTAGAGGGTAAATAACGGCTTGTTAAAATTCTGGGATTGCAATTGTGGTTGGAATAAAACACCAGCATATAGAGGGAGGGGCCCAGGACCGAGTTTGAGAAGTGCTGCTATAAGCTAAACTTGAATAAGGCTAGCTAGCTAGCTATACTACAAACAATACAACACAATAAAGCACAAACACACACACACACACACACACAACAACAACAACAACAACAACAACAGCACAACACTATATAGCCTATAGCCCTGCAGCGGAGATAGCAAGCCGCTACAGTATGTCAGTAATAAAGAACACAATGAAAGAGGTAAAATATACCATAGGAACATTACATGCACTAGTACTCACATGTTGCCGAGGAGCAAATCTTCACCATGTTCAGTTCTTCACCATGCAAAAATGCTTTGCGTATTGTTTGAGCAATGCGCTTTTGTGCACAAAAATGTTGCACGCATGTTGATAGAGTTGTTCAGATATAGCTACGCTTGCAATACACAGATTTCCAGATCTGGCTCCCAGCTGTCCAATCCAAATTTTCTGTATCTTTGGAAAGATTAGCAAGAGCTCTTTTTGGATAATAAGGCTGTCAATCAATTACAATTAGTTTCAAGATATTACTATTGGCCATTTGAATTACGAACTGTTACGCAGACGTACTGTATATTTGAGATTGTACCCGTGTTGAAATTTACACCACATATAGACAGAAAAGGTAGAAAATAACTACAGAATATTACAAAGGACATGTCTGGCTTTAATAATGTAGGTAAGGTTATGACTTTATTCCATACTTTACGTGAGATTTTCATAGGAGAAGGAAATTATGTGATGATGACAGAAATGTACTCTAATAAGTGAGCAGTGATTTCATTGACCTATATTCAGGACCTTGTATGTTTTGTATTGTCGCTGTGGTAGTATTTTTTGGTGGTGAGAGAAGAACTGTAACCAACTCCTAAATATTTTTAAATGTCCGGCATCTTCAACCCGATTGGCTCTCATGTTGATCGCACTGTAGAGTGGTCAAGATACTTTTATGAAATACGGCACAATGGTGGCACATATAAACTTCATATTTAGCTTGATAATAGCCCAACTACCGCTGATGAAGATGATATGCAGTTTTCCATGATACCGTGCTTTCTGACGTGGTACAGTGGGATGTTTGTGATGTAGACACCGGGGTCTACGCCACTGGGAAACCCGAGCAATCCACTGAAAAGTGTGCCACATATTGCATTGTGTTTGATCTTGATTCATTTTCAAAAACCCATTATCTTTTCCCATAAATTAATTTAAAACTCCACTATTTACACATATTAAATCATATTAAGATACATTACTGAAAATTTGTCAGAGATGTTTCAGAGATATCACGATCACAAAATAGTTTTGCTCATATTTGCTAATAACATTTTAAAACTTTAAAACTCTAAAATCAGTAACAGTCTGAAATAAGGGTTGATGTTTTCAAAGGATCACTTACATTTTTTGGGATTGTTTTCTGTGATTGTGATGGTTCCATTTGAATTATTTCAGTTATATGTAAAGGTTTCAGGTCTTTTTGAAGATGAACTCTTTAATGTGTGCTTTGATTGTTTGCACTGAAACTGTTGTCTTATGGTGCAATTAGCTTCTTATCATAGCCTAGCCTTTTCATCTCTGCAGTCACTCAGTGCACTTCTTTGAATACTTTTTCAGCCTGTGTGGCCCTAGACAGCAAAATACTGCAAAGACACATGATGGCTTAGTTAATGTACTTTTGGCAGGAATGTGGAACTTGATTTACAGAGTGTGTCTTTCATCTTGACCTCTGTCCATTAACACTTTGTGTGGACACATGTGGTTGGTCTGATCTTAATTAATGCTAAAGTTCTGCTAGCTTTTGCCCCAAGAGGTTCTTCTTACAACAAAAAGGAGACTCCGTAAATTCCTGGGGTCAACTTCAATAGTATCTCTTTGAGATTCAGCAAACAACAAGCATAAAACTCAAAATAAAAACCAGCTGTTGGCTGTCCTAAATCTTGCTAATTAGAAACTCTTCTAGATTCCACAGCAGTTTCTGATCATGTGGCCTTTAATTAGTAACTGTCATAATTGACTGATGTATAAAAATGCAGAACAAGTCAAATTCAAATGTTTCATGTTCAGTTGCATTTAGATTCTACCTGGCTTTATTATTTAAAGATAGGCAATCTTATCAAGTTACTACTAACTTGATGTTAAATACTATGACACTGATTTATGTGACACAGATTAGAGTGATTTCAGGTAAAAATTTACTTTTTCAATTGTTTTATTTTGTAACCTCTGATGATTTCTAAAAACAGTGATTTTTCATAATGTGCCTGCTTATATTTATGGTAAAGTAGGCAAACTATGAAAACTCCACTAACTTAACATGTCTGAAGGTGACACAGATCCTTATGCATTGTTTGCCGGCATTGACTCATGGGTAATATGCTGAAGCCTGAGAGAGAGCCCCCCCCTACGCCTTCCAACACTGAGCTGAAGCACCTCCCAAAAAGGATCTCATTGTGCGAGACTCATTGCTCCTGAGCGAATGCATTCAGGGAGCTGTCCTCTCCCCAGCTCAGGACCTCCACAGGAGTGTCACAGACCACAAGGATCACTTAAATCGTTTCAAAGGAGGGGTCACTGACCTTTGGAATAGCGTGGGGTTGACACTGCCCAGCTCCGTGTGTCGAGTGCATCCCTTTGTTTGAGGATAGCAAAGCATTAAGCACGACAGCACACCAAATATTCACCGCATCGCACCACATATTCACCAACCAAACTATTGTTAAATTATGAACTCAAAGAACCTCTAAAATACCATAGGAAATCTCAAACACTACTATCTACTGTATATAATCCTCTTATAAATTCAACATTTTTCTTCTGAGGTAATGGTATATGCATAGTGTCTAAATAGGAGCTTTACTGAGAAAGTCTCAAAGAGAAATAGAAAGGAAAGAGACAACACAAAACCACAGCTAGAGGAGGATTTACATATATTATATTTCTCATATTTTAAAGGCTCTTGGTTGCAGGTCATTATTTTACATTCAGTCAGGCGGTATAAACAAGATATCCAGCATTTCCAAATGAAGGTTCCCCAATTAAATTGTCAGATTTTGTCTGTAAAACAAATCTGAGAAAATTTGTATTTTATTTGTCAAACAGTGTTGGGGTCCTTTATTTCTTGCCATATTCCAGTTTGTTTTCCATTTGATAAATGCCCTCCCCTTTATGAATTGAGACGTTACAAAACTCAGCTTGGTAGTGACTGCTAAACTTGCCAAACTGTGCTTCTGAAGAAAGAAAATGCAGATTTGCCTTCTGTTGAAATTTTATTTCCCTTGGAGTAGCTTCATTAAATAAAATAGAACATAAAATTATACTAATTATACAGTTAGCTATTGAAGGATGCAAACAACTTACTTTTATTTTAGAATTCAATTCAATCAGTGACCTTAATGGAGTGTGACAGTTTCTTCTGTCCAGACATTTTTGTGAGAGAACTTTTTCATGCAACATATGACTACCAGTACATATGTATAGATATTCAGTAGATTATAATGAAATTTAAAAAATATATATTTAATGGCTATATACTGGTAATCCATGACATCTGCAAAACAATGTGTGTGGAATATCTCATTCCAAATAAGCAAATATTTGTAGTTTAATTAGGTGGATATTTTCTCAATAGATATGGTAGAAATTGTTTTCATAACAGTAGATAGTTACTGGCTTGTCATGTACTTTCAGCTCCCAAACAACCTGTATTTACATGATTTTGTTTTGTTTTACATGCAAAAGTTATAAGAACTCATTGTCCGAATTACAGTGGAAATTATTTTCTTATGGCGTAAGGGTCAGATGACAGCATAACCCTATGCAAGGCCATATCTCTCACAGTGAACATATTACTAGGAATGTCCACCCTATTTCCAAATCAATGCCATAAGCAGGTTAATATATTTGCTTTATATTTTTTAAGATTAACCTTTACTTGTTAACCATATACAGGTGACCCAACACCCGTTCAGTTTAAATTTCTGTTCAGTATATTTATATATTTTGCACCCCACACGTAATTGCGTCTGATATATAAAGTAATACTTTCAAACTGTTGATTCCAAGCAGTTGAAATGATAAGTTCTTGGTTGACTGGCTCTAACATTTTCATGACTTACGTCAAAAAGGATCCACGTTACCATACAGTGAATCACCTCCATTAAACACATCCTCCTGTACATGCCCTAAAGGTGGGGACCAATTCAGAAATAATGAGTAATGTGAAATATGAGTAACAGAACTGCCCAGTCGCACTACAGCTTTTTTTTAAAATATGGCCTGCAGCCTGACACCTTCCTTGTAGACAGGATGGCTGGTCTGGAGTCAGAAACCAAGTCCACCCGTGAAACTCTGAGTCTAATCTTAACCTGGGTACCTTGCTTCTAAAAGAAAGACTTCTGGCAGAGGAGACGGACATCTCCTTTCTTCCTTTCCCGTCAGATGCTCCTTTTCTGTCTCCTTCCGTTTTGGGTTGTGCTATCTTCTGATGCCAAACAGGTGGCCTTGGGAAGCTCTCCAGTTCCTTCTCAAGTAACGACATGGGAAAGGATTCCCAGCCAATGAAATAGCCATTGAATACTGCATATGGCTGGGAATGGGAGCGTGTATGAGGGAGGAAACCTTTGTACACAGATAAGAACTCAGAAAGTACTTATTTATTCAAACAATATGTAAAAGCCATTCTACGCCTTTTTTGGTGAGTCATTTCACTCACAGTAAACTTACTGTAAAATCAAATTAATTGTCAATGGACTTTCTATTTCAATATTGTGTTAATAATCAATAGATAAGATTTGACTTCATTGTGAGTAATCATATTTAAAAAATCAAAAGCATGTTAAAATATTTTCTTTAAATTTTGTCCTCATGTTTGATTCAAACCACTCATAGAAGTGCACACACACAAACACACACAGATACACACTTGAATTGCTTCTTTTAAATAATATTTTGTAGGTAAATAATCTTTCACATGATATGAATGCATTTGGAGGTCAGTGTACATATTCATATTCCAGGGAGGCACTGTGAAACCGTCATTCCATAATGCATGCCCACTTATCTCACCATCAGTGGAATTAAGGCGATGGAAACAATTAAACCAACGGACACATTTTCGAACATACTCCTGGGGCCAGACAATTTCACTATCAACTATATGTGAAAAATTGTATATATTGAAAATTGTATGAATAATGAAAATAGGGCTGAAATTTGATAGCATAACAAGGTTCATTTTTGCAGTTTGCTGTTAATTACAATGTCTGTGCCAGGTACACGGTGGCTTGAGTAACTCTGGTATCATCTCAGTGTGCTACAGGGAGATAGGAGCTCGTCTCAGCTACAGGGAGAAAGGAGCTCATCTTTGTGTGCTACAGGGAGAGAGGAGCTCATCTCTGTGAGCTATAGGGAGAGAGGAGCTCATCTCAGCTACAGGGAGAAAGGAGCTCATCTCTGTGAGCGCTACAGGGAGAAAGGAGCTCATCTCTGTGAGCGCTACAGGGAGAGAGGAGCTCATCTCAGCTACAGGGAGAGAGGAGCTCATCTCAGCTACAGGGAGAAAGGAGCTCATCTCTGTGAGCGCTACAGGGCGAAAGGAGCTCATCTCTGTGAGCGCTACAGGGAGATTGGAGCGCATCTCTGTGAGCGCTACAGGGAGAAAGGAGCTCATCTCTGTGAGCTACAGGGAGAGAGGAGCTCATCTCTGTGAGCTACAGGGAGAGAGGAGCTCATCTCTGTGAGTGCTACAGGGAGAGAGGAGCTCATCTCTGTGTGCTACAGGGAGAGAGGAGCTCATCTCTGTGAGTGCTACAGGGAGAGAGGAGCTCATCTCAGCTACAGGGAGAGAGGAGCTCGCCTCAGCTCCAGGAGAGAGGAGCCTAATAATAGTGGGAAATATGAAATTATAAAAAGTTTACTTTTCTGACCAATACATAATTCCCATGGTTGTGGTACTTATTGTTAAACTTGTATGTATGCTGTCTTCACTGGTCCTCAGAACCACATTGATATCAAGGTCACAAAGGCTTCTTATACTGACTATGTTAAAACTTTGTTTTTGGAACTCAGCCACATGTTCATTGATTTTAAATAAAATGTACACAAGCCAGTCCTCATGTGAAAGGGTCAAGGTTACTCCATCTCAGAATATATTTACTAATCACACTGTAAATCTGCAGCAACTGTACATATACTTTCCAACTACTTTCTTCTACTAATATCCACGTCTGTCCATTATGAGTCTTGGAAAGCCTTTATTTAAATATTTATTTTATGCTTTGCCCCCATTTTCTCCCCAATTTGGGATGTCCAATTGTATACACCGTGCCCATGCTGCAGTCTCCACATTTAATGCGGGAGAGTGTGAACAAGCACCTACTCTCGTCACACATGTGACGTTGCCAGTTCCTTCCTTTCGCACTGCAGCCCACAAGGCAAGCTTGCACACACACAATTAAGAGGAAAGCACATGCAAAACCAATAACATGACAAATGATTGATCATGGTATTTGTTTTGCACCAATCATTGGTTGTGTTATTAGTTTTGCGGGTGCTAAAACGTTTTTGCGCACACTAAAGGTCGTAGCAAATTCAGCCCTTTATGTGCAGCATTGACAAGGAGACAGCGGGCGTCCAATCAACAGTGGGGAGTTACCACAAGGCAATAAAATGTGCAACTTTGCTAAGTGAACCCTAGGTGATTTTACCGCTAATTATCCATCCCCCTGCAGGGCTGCCCAATA
The DNA here is from genome assembly GCA_029718625.1 of Synaphobranchus kaupii. NCBI lineage: Eukaryota > Metazoa > Chordata > Actinopteri > Anguilliformes > Synaphobranchidae > Synaphobranchus > Synaphobranchus kaupii. Next base: position 32,248,639 of record CM056376.1, read on the forward strand.
AGGTCGCGACTGGTACAGTCAGGATTCAACCCCCTGTATGTGGAGCTCATCCATGCACTGGAATAGTGCCTTAACAGGACGAGCCACCCAGTAGCCACCTTGCAATGTAAGTAGTCATCACTGTGACAGATCATATCACTTACCTGCTCACAAATCTTTGTTCTCCGTTTTATGAAAATCTGATATTTATATAAAATTCCTTGAATGCATTCGCAGCAATTCATTCATTCATTACACATTGTTATATTGTGATGTGGATTCAGGCTACTGGGGACTGCTTCATACATCTGTAGAAGATATCCAGTCTGGTCATTCACTCTGCATCTTCTTCTCTCTCTCTCTCTTTCTCCGCTGTTTCTTGTCTGACAGGTTTGCTGAAGTGTAATTGGCTCCAATGAATGTGACACAGAGGAGAAAGTAATTTTGAAGTGGTGACTGCTCGGCATATTCTGCTACATATTCCATCGCCTGACTGGTTCCCACCAACATGGTGTTCTTCAGCCCCTTTTGTTGCCAAGTTATATTAGGAGTTAAATAACCAAAGTAGTCTAAATGTATTAGAGATAAACATAAAACATTCGTTCTTTCAACATTCTTAGTACAATCCGTACTGGAACAGCTCAGATTCAGCACATAATGTATTTTTAAACTTTATGAGTTGTGTTGCTTTGGGACGGTGGTTCGTGGGAAATCGTACTGTACAGCAGAACTTGGATATGTTTACTCATGAATGTGTTGGAAATCAAATGCAACTGTATTCTTCTGTATTTATGCATCTTGTCCTCTTGCTTGGCAGATAATCATGGTGGATGAGGAGACTTACCCAACATTTCATGTCTGTTTAAGCTTTTTTTTGTTTGTTTCAAAAATGGATAAATTCCATATTTATCTAATGACTTTTTGAGTTCTGAAAAACAAGCAGAAGATGCAGCCACAGGCCGCTGGTTCCCCACTGACTGCTGTTCCAGCCACAGGCCGCTGGTTCCCCACTGACTGCTGTTCCAGTTGGAGATCTGTTGGGTCAGTGATACTTGTTATTGTGGAATGTTGGGTCCTTAGCTAATTGTGTGCGCCTTCTCCCTGTAGCATGCTCGTTTGGCTGAGAACAGACACTGTGGAATATGCTTTTCAGTATTACAGTTTATGCCACTGCAGCTAAATGGCGAAGTACAAGTTTGGGGATTGTTATCCTACCAGGAAGGCAGGAAATTCCACTTCCTGGAGAAGCTCGTTGATCTGAACAATAATAGCATAGCAGGCCTATTCAAAAGAACTACACCATTTACTAAATCAAGAAGCACATGGATTCTCTTGGCATGCAAGTGATTACGTTGGTTTTAAGAGACTCATTAGAACCAAATATTTCTAATCCTTATGAATTCTAATCATAAAATCTTCAAGAATTCGAAAGATTTTCTTAAAGGATTTGGGGGAATAAGCAGTTTATTGGTCATGTGGTATGTACAGTCATTTAAATAGGAAATGACTGATATTGAGTAAAAAATAAGTGCATTGATGATCATAGACCAAATTGATGGAGGGAAAGATAAATATTCAAAAATGCAAAACATTATGCTTTCTGCGGTACAGACCACTACCACTTAGGCTACATAAGACATACAAACACAATCCAGTCATGCAGAAATAGGATCCTGCTCTGTCACTAGATGTTCTTGCATACTCACCAGTGCATTACCATTTGGAATCTTTTCTGACAGTATGGAAGTACTAATATTATTGTTTCAACGGTATGTGTCAGTCAGAATAGTAGGCCTAGATTGTCAGAGAAAGTTACTAAAGGCAAATCTTTAACTTGAAAACATTTATTGTCATCGTCAACAAAAAAATGTTGGGCTTACAAGATTCCTGTGGGTTGCTCTGGTTTTGAGGATTCAGAAAACATGCTTGAATAGACTTTTAATATGTAAAGCAGCTTTTTAATGAATGTTATACTGTCATCAGAAATGTTTACTCACATTAACTTATTGTTTTCACTGTTTCCTAAGTCAATTTTTTCTTTCCTACCTACTGCTACATGCTACATAACTAAAAAGTTAAGGTTCTCACAAAAAAGAATGGAAACCTGCTTGTACCAGCTATGCCCCTTTCAGAGTGTTTGAAATCTGATTTGACTGTCATGAACAGTAAAAGCTATATGAGTAATACCAAAACCATTCAATCTATTCAGGCAGCGTGTGCATGAGTCACAGATTATTGTAGAGTTTCAATTTCACTATGAGAAAAGAAGTGCAACCCAGAGTTGATAGAGGTAGACTGCTTTGGAGAAGCACGCATGTTGTTTTTTCTGAAGAGATGATGCAGCATTTTTTAAGCCTGTGTCACCATGCTCAGCTGTTTGTCTTTGAGAGACGAGCTCCATGTGTTGACCTGGGGAGCAAGTTAAACTGGTGTCTCTTTGTAATAAATATTCACCGCAATCATGTTACTGTGTAGAGGCACAGGAAATGGTTCACCACAGTCTTTGTGCTTCTGGGACCCCAGGAACAACAGGGGGCAATTGTGCTTGGAACAGATGTACATGTAGGAAAAAACAGGGACTCTAACAATGGTAACATGTTTTTTTTTTGTTGTAGTTTTTTCAAGTGCTTGCTTTAGAAAATAGTTTATTTTGAGGAACTCTGAAGAGTGGAATTGTGCAAGAACAATAATCATGATACTTGGAATCATTCAAATATCAAACAGAACTCACATCTTGAACTAATTTTGAAGCCTGTGTGGATAGGCAGGAAATGATGTGTCCAACTGGGAAATACCTACTCTGAATCATTTCATTACTCATTAAAAATGTTTACAGATTTTAGGTATCATCAATAAGGTTTTGTTCTTGTTACGAAAGTGAAAAAAAGGACCAAAATCGTACAATGAAGAGAAAAACTCTTGTTTATTAGCCATGATTTCACACTGTGAAAAAAATCCACTAGAGTACAAAATGTTTAACTGCAGTAGTTAAAAAATAAAAAATGTGATCCAAACAAAATGAGAACAATCCCACATTGATGCATCATCATGATTCGTGCACTAAACATATTTTAATGACCGCACAGCATGTTGCACCCTCAGGGCACTAGCACTATAATAATTTCCAATCAGCCGAATTCAAGCAAGTGTCAGACTTCAGCCATAGAGACAGTCCACAATGACACTAGGACTGGAAACTGGGGCTGTATCCGAATCAGAGCCCTATCTACTGCGTCCTGTCTCCTGTGTACAGTGCACTGGCAGATGTGTGCTGTCTAATGTGCACTGTTTAGTATGCGACGCACAGTGCGCTAAAAATATCCTGCTATTTTCCAACTGTACTGTGAAAGTGTCGTAAGACATCCCACCCTTGCGCGGCCATGTCACGTGTTGTTTTTGTTGTTAGTGAAGGACAACGTCCGTGAAGCTGCACCTCATTTTTTAAAATGATGCTGCACATCATATTAATGCGACCAAAATGTTTGTGTACTTCTGAATATACTCCAGAAGTAAGTATATCATATGAGGGTTTTAAGTATACCACACTTAGAAAAATAATTTGCCTACTTAACGACTTTTTCGTCCTGTCTACTCAACAAGCCTACCTAATAGTATGGAAGGGTGCTGATTCGGACACAACCTGGCTCTTTGTTGGGTGTTACCAAGGCAACCACTGGGCTGAAAGGGAAGTACTCCTTATCTGATTCCGAGATTCTGAAGTGCAGTGTCCAGGGAACTGTGTTAGGGGTGGAAATTATGGGCTGTACAACATGCCAGAATTCCCATCTATTATACCACACAGGGATCCTTTACAATCCCCGAAAAGAAGAGCCGTCCACAGACAGTTTAGTGCAGTGCAAGCACTGCAGAAGAAAATTGTACAATTTCAAGCACTTGGTTTAGGGTCAGTTCTTTCTGGCCTTAAATATCACAATGTCCACATCATGCATATCCTGCTAGAAAATAAGCATCAATTACGAAGGCTGACAACCCCAAATGCTTGATACACATACAGGTTTTCTTCTGATACTTTTCTCCATGTAGCACACAGTTCTTTACATTAATGACACTCAGCAGAAATAGCTGAAGCTGAATTTACCATAGATTAGCAAACACAGCTAGATCACACCAGGCAAGCATACAAGACACTATGAGACACAGAGGAAAGACAACAGTGACACTGAAGCAGACAGAGCCATTGGCATACTACAGCTGCTCACCGAGATATCCGTTTCGTTACATTTCTCAGATTACATACACAGGCCTCCTACTTGGGTATGTGTTTGCTGCCTGCAGTCATGTGCTGACCAATCCTGATTATCTGTGTTTGACACAGTTCATAATAGAGAGGGGGGGTTAAGCTTCAGGCCAATGATGCGCCGAATCCAGTATTCTGATGAATAACTTCCTTTATTCAGCACTCGGCCAGACGTGGGGAGAAAAAAGGAACAGCGTGTTGCATAGGATAACGCAAACACCAGCGCCCGCGAGTTAAATGTTGATCTGGTAAAGATGGCGATATGAGTATTCAAACTTCATGAAGTATAATTATCATGTCATGGTAAAAAAAAAAAGAGAAATTCTATGCAATGTTGCCATTAATAGAATGCCTGTATCTGACAAATAAGCTCCAGTATGATATTTGTACTGCCAGTGGACAGCCCATTAAAATTAATCAATGACGGGAGAAAATTTCTCCTGCCAGAGAAAGGCCACTGAACTCCAAGCAATGATACTAGGCTTGCTGTGCAACAGAAAAACTGGTCTTTGTCGAACCCTCAGGATAAAACGTTTCCTGCAGCAATTGGCAAGTGAGAGGTAATGGAGTTGTGACCTCAATGGTGTGAAGGATGGGCGATTAGCACATCTCACAACTGAATGAACCAAGATAAATAAAAAATAAAAATGTATTTAAATCCCATGCTTATTTGATTAGCATACATGTTTGAAATATGGACATCACAACATACTCGTTTTTAATTTCACAAACTTGTCTTTGTCATCTTTGAAATTTAAAGATCTATTTCAGTAATTATCACATTATTAATTATATGTGGAGGCGGCTGACGTAGTTATGCAATCATTTTAGACAGATGCACTCAAAACACAATACAATTGTTTACCATTACACGCTTCACCAGGGAAAAGCAAATGAATCCAAAGGCTTGAAAATACTGGCTGTCATTCAAAATGACACACAAGGACATCACTGTCAATAAGACTAATGGCAAGGCTCTAAAACTACTGGCCAGGTGGCAAACCTAACGTCAGCACCAGCAGCTTCATAGTGGAATGACTATGATGATTACATCAGCAGCAGAGCATTTTTTCACAGTGTCAAGCACACAATGTGATGCATTTATGACTCTATATTCAAAATAAAACATTTTAATGGATGTATATTTTTAGCAGGACTCAAAACCGAATTAAGTAGTTGTAGGATCTGTTGTGCTAGATTTGGCATTTATCAGAACCCAACCGTAAGAACATGTATAGGTGCATCCCTGGTTGAGATTCCCTTTTTAAAAACACTGGAAAAACTGGAGGGTCATCAAGGGTAAAATTATAATCCTTCCATGTCAATCTGGAGTCTGGACCAATCCCAAGACACCCCTGCAGCCAGAGGCCCCCGCCTTCTTACACCCTGCTTTGCATCTCCTCTGCAAACAGGAGGCTGAAAAATGTTTCTACAGCAGAGAAACTCGTAATGTGCAAAGACAGCCGCCCAATTAAAACAAGCAGTAAGTACAAAACAGCTAGCCATGCATGGTACAAATAAGATTGTGGGCTTATATAAGAATACAAGCAGCAAAACAATAAATATTGTTCATCCCCCCCAACCCAAATATTCTTTGAATAAACAATGCGCAATTTCATTATAAATAAAGACTAGAACACACATTAAAGCCAGGTTTTAAGACTTAAGACTGTTTCTTGCATTTATCGCTTTTTTTACCATTGACTGGGAGTACTCTACAATCAGAGCCTTTTTCTCTTCCTGTTAGTGGCTGCAAAGGTCGAGCTGCATGTTTGCTCCAAATGACATGTCAAGACATGATTCAACTCTCGCCCAACACAGCTGCTGCTGGCCCTTCCAAATGGTCGCAGCATGGGATGACGGCCATTTCAACTCTCCCTCTAGTCCGCTCAACCTGAGGTGAGAAAGGCCTGCTCATGTACGCCCCAGTCAATTAATGAGAACTCTCCTCTGTTAATCTGGCATGGGCCCCCAGCACACATCCTCAATTAGAAAGAACTTTACCTCCAGCGGAGTTCTTCCACACTGGTATTAAGCGCAATGCCGTGAGAATGCCAAGCAATAAAAGCATGGAAGAGGGGTCAGTCCTTCATGTTCTCCCGGGAGCAGAGACAAAACCGCACCGCAGTCCCATCATCTCCGGCCAGTCCCATCATCTCCGGCGCGCGGCCCATCATCTCCATCAGGCAGAAACAACCCCCCAGTTTCAACAGTTTATCCTTCATGCCAAAAAATAAAGTGTGCTTCTTCACAGTTGTGTTGAGAAAACAAAAAGGGGAAATCTGTAGAGAGAAAACCAAACACATTTTGGATTACGTTCAGAGCATCACTCATGTAAAGCAAAATATCTGACATTTTTTTTCAACCCAGAAGTGTCAATTAAATTCACATAACCAATAGAGATGTTAAATTAAGGGTGATTTCAAAGGATTGTGGCATATGTCAAAAAGTGGTACAGCAGGGCACAGGTATGACGTTGCATTATGGTTTCTCCAGTGTATTTTCTTGACAAATGTTTTGGCCATAGGGCATCCTTAACATCACACACTGGCACTATAATACGACAGGGGAAACTTGGACACTTCCAGAGTCGTATTACCTTTTTTTTTCTACGAGATAAGCAAAATAAAAAATATCTTGCACCTGTTATACCAGAGGCGGGTGTTTGAGATGTCAAACATACTAATGGGGCCTTTATGGAGATTACTGGAAGGCTTTTTTCCCTTTAATATTGTGCTTGTATTCAAATTTTGGCTCTGACCCAATTAAAGCAAAATCTCTCTCACACTCTCGGTGTAACAGTCTTAAGTGGGCCTCTCTGCCACGCTTGTGCTATGGCAGGATTTTGAGAAGTCTGCATATAGCAAGTCTAACATAAATGGATTATCCTCCCCTGTGGTCTGTGCGCTGCCTCCTTCAGCACAATAATGGGCCCCGCTCGCTTCCTCTGAGTGCCTCCCACTCCGCCTGCCTCAAGCTCCCTTTAATTTGGGGGTAATAAAACTGATTTGTTATCTCTGCCTAAAGCTTCTGTGTCTGTCCTGAATTCACAACGGAAGAATAGCAATTAGCAAACAATTTCCATCACCCTCCTCCGTAAAAAACTAAAAAGATTCCCCTGCCTTCCCTTCTACGGTTTCTCTCATCCTGGCTCACACAAACCAGCGTTACACACACCGTGTGCACTCTTCATGGCACACCTCAAAACAAACAGCGTCAAATGTGCATTTCTACTCCATGGGATTACTTCAATACCATGACCCCATTCGTTAACTGCAAGTCAAAGCCTGTGCTTTTCTCTGAACTTGTGACAAGAATCTAGTTTCCGATTCGGTTTGCCCCACTATCACCTCTGCATTTGTGATTTGCGACGAGCAGTTAAGGTGCAAATTTTCATCAAAACGGTTTCTTTCTAGCAATCAATATGAAACCTTAGACTCAGAAACAAAGAAGTAGTTTCATTTTCTAATGCAGAGAGCAGGATTTTATTGAAGTGCTTCACATACTGTCCTTGCTACATCTATGTAATTTCCCCTCCACTGCACAATATCGCCCAGCCCAGGTTGATTTCCTAGCAATTTCTACACAACTACAGAAGTCCATCAACATTCACAGATGAACCCAAGGAGCCAGTCTTCAGCTACACTATAATAAAATGGACACACAGTGTCACAGTCACCACCGTCATAAACATGTTGTTGTAAGTCAGCAGCAGAGGCCTGGGGAAAAGCAGCTAAGGGTGGGAGGTGAGGAGGTGTGAAGTCAACCAAGTTCTCAGGACCAGATAGCAACAGAACATAAAACAGTAAAGAAAGCAGAAACCATGGGAGCAATTTCCCTTTCCTCTGCCCTCCCACTGACCTGAGCAGGGCAGTATAATGACATTGTTCACGGGCTCCACTAAAACTGTTCCTGACTCTTTTAAACCGGTCTCAGCGGGACCTCTGCTTTCAAATTTATTGCCCAACTTAGGTGGGCAACATTCCATATGCAAATTCAGGTTGCGCCGGAATTCCTGCTCTTGGCTTTAAAAAAAATCTTGGGACTGAGACAATATATTCATGGATGTCACCACTAAACTTACCACGACTGGCCTGATTTCATTGGAAGCTTTAGTCATTTATCACATTTGTTTTCTTGTTAAATTATTTGTTGGAAACTCTTATCAGAAATTTTCAGGAGGCTAATAGGAAAAAAAGGATTTGAAAAAAAAATTTAAAAACACACACACTATTTGAGATGATTACATTTTGACAAATGTATTTCATTTCAGAATCCATGCATCAAAATCATTTCTGTTCATTGTACCGAGACCCTCTTCCTGTCAGAGAAATTTACAAAACATTAAGCCTATAGCCTTATTCCACCCAATTACTACTGAAGCATTTGGTGACAATAGGGAAAGTTTTCTTCCTATTGTTCTCCCAAATTATACTGCAGTAGACTTAGCAAAAGCTCTGTTAGACAGCGCTGCGTTCTCCCTTTGATGAAAGCAGCTGGCTTTTATAGGAGGCCGAACATGAAAAGGCTGCTAGCATGGCGTCCATCAGGTCTGGTTTCCATCATCAAATAGCATTAATGTAAGTTTGAACACACAGTGCAGGCTGTCGCAGTGTAGGGTGCCTCTTCATTTTCCCCACAGGGAACTGTCTGCCAAATGCTGTCCACACATCTTGCATGCTCTTTAAGGAAAACGGACCGCAGAACGGATTTCAAAGCAAAGCACATGAAACGTGCATCAGCCCGTGCATGACCGGTCAACAGCACTCATTCTACACAGATTGGCTCAAGAACAGGCAACTACTACTTTTATTGCTACTCTAACAAATTACAAGTAATTACCATTGTATTATTCCCCCTTTCAGGTAGCTGTTCCTCTTGGTCTGTTTCTGATCTAAGTGACACTCAAATTATCTCCTGCCTCCTGACGCAAGTAAATGTGTGTTAGTTCATTTGGATTATGATGAGCCAATGGCATGCAGAGCTGATGTTTTGTTGCAGAATGTACTAGTTGTGCTTTGTTATGCATGAAACATATCCACCGCAAACATTACAGCTATGCATGGTAGAGGTCCCTGGGCGTGAGACCCTACATAACTGTTAAATTCAGAACAGGCCTCTCTGCAGTTTAACATTCTACCTTTTCACACTTTCCTTTGAAATTGTAATCCCAGCTACATAATCCTTCAGTTACCACACACACAAGATCACATGTTATTGCAGTTCTGCACAGTTCCACAGGGCAGGATTAAGGTTCATACCTCCTTGGTTGAGCGCGGCTTCTACGCAGGAAGATGTTTCCAGGTGCTGACAAAGGCTGTGGGGATGAGTGAGTATGGCACAGTTGTGATACTATTCCACGTGTCTAACGTTGGGTCGTAACAATCCAAAGTTTTACACCGCTGTGTGCCGAAATAGCCACCTACGACGTAGAGTTTATTCCCAGAAGCCACAGCCTGGCAGCTCATGCGTTTAGCGGTGACGTCCCCCACCTTAGTCCATTGGTAGGTCTCGCTGCTGAACTTGTAGGCGGAGCATGCAGAGAACTCGGTGTCTCCTCCCATGACAAATATCTGGTTTCCCAGCACAGCGGCGGCTGTGTATCGCCAGGGCTGGGGGCAGGTGGCGGGAACGGCCCATCGGTTCTCCAGCGGGTCATAGCATTGTACTTTGGGAAGCTTGTCATGGCTCACGCTGGTGCCACCGAAGGCGAAGAGCTTGAGTTTGACACTGACCACCGCCGCATTGCTCACTCCCTCCCGGAGTGGGGCCACCATGGTCCACTTGTTAGTGGCGGGATCATACTGCTCCACCTGCTTCAGCGATACCGACGGTGAGGCCGGGAGGCAGCCTGTGGCGGCCGTGTGCCCGCCCACTACGTAGAGGCAGTGCTTCAGCTCGGCTGAGCCATGACCAAACCTGGCGATGAGCATAGGGGCAGCCTTGGACCACTCCTCGTGCAATGTGTCATAGACCCAAACATCTTTGGAGACCCCATTCTCAGAGCCTCTGCCCCCTGTGACATACACCTTGCAGCCAATGGCGCAGGCGCTGAACTCCTTGCGAGGGCTGGGGATGTCGGCCTTGGGGATGATCTCTTTGGCCTTCTGGTCCACCAAGTACAGTTTGTCGCACATGAAGGTCTGGCCACCCAAGAGGAAGAGGGCATGGCTCGTCTTCCTGGGCCGGGCGCACAGGCTTGTGACCACCCCGTCGTTCTGCAAGATCTTTAACTTGCACCGAATGGCCTCGTCCACCAGCTCTTTGCTTTTCGCTTGCTTGTTGATGAGCTCCTCAGTGGAGACGTTCTCCATGAGGAAGATGGCGGGCAGGAGGGCCAGCCGGACGGTGCGTAGCAGCTCCGAGAGGTGGCAGTGCCTCCTCTCCAGATCGTAGTTGACCCAGTTGAGGGCCGATTCGTAAACTAGCCTCTCGTCCTCCGTCTCCAGCTCCTCGTGGGACAGCAACTGCACCAGCATGTCTTTGGGAAGCTGCAGGAAGTCCTCCGTCTTGCAGATGGTGGGGAAGTTGCTCAGGCACATGCCCCAGGAGAGCTCCGACAGCTTGGCGCACTGGTGGGCGTCCGACAGCAGCAGCATGCCCAAGCAGTTGGTGGGGTGCAGGTTCCTCTCCAGGAATTCGGCGCAGGCGTCCCGGATGTCCTGGAACTCCAGCATGTCCCCGGCCTCCAGCAGCGACTCGGCGTTCTCCTCATTGATGATGACCCGGGAGGAGTAGGCATAGTCCAGCAGCAGCTCCAGCACCTCGGGGTGGATGGAGTCATGGAAGTTAACCTCACTAGCCTGGCTCTCCCGGAGACCACCGCTGAACATGGCCTCAAAGTAGCGACTGCAGGCGGCCAGCACAGCCCGATGGCAGGGGAAGGAGCGGTTTCCGGCGTGCAGCAGCACGTCAGTGAAGAGCTTCTGCTGCCGTAGCGCATTCAGGTGCATCAGCACGCTGTCGGCGTAAGATGATTTGTGGAACAGATAGATATTCATGGATCCCGTGCTGGCACGGGACTTGCGGTTCTCGTGGACGTAGACGGACATTTTCATTGAACCCTACAGAGAGAGAGAGAAGGAATAACATTGACGCAAACTTAGTTTGCTTTGTTTTCAGCAGGCACAAAAGGATTCTAAACATGCACTTTATACATTTAATTACAAAACACACTTATTTCAATTCAAGGGAAACACAATATCAAGTAGGCTATTCATACTCCTAAGGATTTTGATATCAGAAAAAGTATTAGCACAGGTTATCAGAAAAAAAAAAAAAAAAAAAAAATACATGACCGTTACACTGCCGCAACACTGGAGAGCCGAGGCATGTCATAATATAGTATAGTATATTGTCATCCTTGATGCATTCCCGTGGAATGCTCTACTCATGATACCATTCTCATCTACTCTATCAGGTACTGAGATGATGCAGAGGGGGGATAAAAACATCCAAATATCCTATGTAATGACCATGTAATCCCATTCTATTTTCCATTTTGATGTTAATCATAAGGCTTCACTTTTCGGTTATTTAATTTCATGGTCAATTGCATTTCACTATATTTTTACTCCACTGTTAGACAGCGTTACGATGGTATTGGCAGTACTGTGCTATGAACATGTAAGCCATGCTAGGATTAACAGACAATGATAACAAACTTTACTCAAAGGACGTAAAAAATGTGAATAGGAAACTATTCAAACATCCAATATCTGTGTCAGAATGGAAGTTACCTATCCAAAATGAAACTTTAAATTTGCATATAATTGATTTCTACGTTTCCAGTCATTTGATGTATCATAAGTTTATCTGCGCGCCATATAATTGCGTCCCTCCAATGAGGCACGGCAATAATTATCTTTAATAAAAATACAGAATAAAATGGTGTCTGCAGCATGTATTGTCCCGTAAACACAATACACTTATTGTATGAAGTGAAATAGAATGAATACATCCAGAAAGGACAATGAAAACGATAGGCTACTGCGGGTTTAAGACTTATGCCTATGGGATGCATCTAGTGGTCATTTAGGTTTCGTTTCAACACTAACGTTATACATATAGCCACTTAGACTCAGTTGACCTCAGATATACATACACACACACACATATATATATATACACATATATCTCACAAATCACTGTCATTTCCATCATTTGATGTGTTAGAATTCATGCATCCACGCATTGCCAATAGAGTGCACACAAAAAACTACTTTTATAGCTGCCAATCATTGCGAGCCATTTCACTTAGAGATTCCGCTAAAGACTAACCGGTTGTTTGATAAGATGCCTTCCCTGCATGTCACCTCACTAGCACTAATAAATTGTTGTTTCATATGATGTGTGAATACTAGTAGCCTAGCATACACTTGATTGGAAGTGATCGTTACATTCTGAAACGCACACAACATATTCCAGTTCACGGACAAGCGAGTGATTAACTTGGTCCCCACTGTAAGCCATAGTATGTCGTTTTCATGTATATAGCACTATAGGTTTCTATATACCAACATCATTCCTGAAATGTTATGTACCTCTTTGGGTGAAAGCAGGAGTTCAAAGCGATCCGTTTCAGTCCTCGCACATGCCACGCCAGGAAAAGCCACGGTTCTGTTGAAACTGGACACTTCGCAATCCAGTCTCTCGGGTAGCGCAAGAAACAACGCTGAAGTGCTTCACTGTCTTTCTATGCGTGTCGCCTTTCCTTTGTAATACGTTTCCTACTGTCTCCGAATGGCAACGAAATGAATGAGTCAGTGCCTGTCTGAAATCTTATCCCAATGTTTGCTTTTTGAGCTGTTCTTTCAGTGGGCATCGGAATGCACGCTCACGTTTGCGAGATTGTTCATGCGCTTCGGTTCCAGAAGCTCGTCTCCCTGCTTGACTCGACGGGAGGCTGCTTTAACTACTAAGAGGGCGGATCATTCCGAGTATTGAGAAGAAATAGGAGGAGTATGCAAAACAGCCGACAACTTTGGGAGTAGTGAAGGGTATGATAAGATAGGCGGGACGTGACCTGCCAAGTGTTTTTTTTTTAAATTATTATTATTATTATTATTATTACTAAGATAATTGTTTGGAAAGTGTGCTGCTCCTTAGGTCGCCACTGTCATTGGCGAGCACTCAGCATCATTATTCCACAGGTACAAAAAAACACTGGGAAATGCTGTACAGGTGATGTGTGAATGGCATACAATCTCACATGAATAGGTTTGTGTGTGAATTATAGATATGCAGCAAATTGTTATATTTATATTTCAGTTGTATGATTCACTTTTGTTCACTCAGATTTTCAACAGACAATAGCACGGCCCTCTCACAGCAGTATCAGTTTTCCTCTCAATATAAATACCAGAGCTTTTTATACAAAATGTATTGCATTTCTTGATGTCTATTCTTAACCTTACTTAATTGTGCATAGAGAAATATTTTTAAAAAATAGTTTTTTTCCCCCATCTAATTGCTTGCAGAACAGCAATTAGGTTAAATGACAGAAAACAAGTTTATGAATGCCATCTTCTTGGCTTGGAAAAAGACCCTTATGAACATCATGTTTATTTGACATTTGGCAAAATAAACCAAGCTGATCAACTGAACCGCAATAAAGAGTGTAGCTTAATTTTCCCACTATGGAAAATGTCATTGAATCCTCATGTGGCATTCATTGGACTATCCCACGTTCTACACATAAGCAGGGTAACTTAACTGGGAATTAATTTAGTTTGTTAGAACAGTAGACCCACAGACAGGAGGTCTGGAGAGCAGCTTCAAAAGCGCCCGTCTGTCACAGCAGCTGAAATGAAAACACCCACGCTTTTATCTTTCAGCTACTTATCCTGATCGCCGGCCAAACCTGGACTCAAAGAAATGTTTGTCAGAACCCTGCCGTGCACCATGAAGCCTTTGTGCCTGGGTGTTAGGGCCCATACAGAGACCAGGAGCTTGCCTAAATGATATATGCCGAGTCTGGTGCGTGCAGAATGTTTACTCTCCAGAGGAGGGACGTATGGGCGACTTGCATGAGAACAGCTGTCCAGAGGTGAAAGGCTCATCAAAAGGGACGGGTGCTCAAATAAAGGTGCGTGTTGGGACCTGAAGTTGGAATCACTTTCAACCTGTGGATTTAGACATCAGGATAGCTGTCCGATTCTTTTGGAGTGTCAGCATTTCTGCTGTTGACGTCCCTGGTTCAAACCAGGGCAAAGAATGTTGGAGTTGGAGCTTTTAAAAAAAAATCAATTTCATATCATAATTTACCTGTGTCACATTTCTTCTTGTTACACTGTTACCAGCTATAATAGTGTTACTTATTCTTTTATGCATTACCTACTTTAATTAATTTATGTACTCCTTTTTTTTTAAGTAACTCTGAATAACTGGATCTACTTGATGAATATGAAGACACTCAATTTAATTTAAAAAAAGACTATTAGATACCTTACAAAGCAATGTCCCATCCCAAATTCAAACTAGATCTAATATAAACTGTCCTGACTTAACCATGTCTGTGTGACATCAGCAGGATGCTTATGTAAAGCATGGTATGACTAATTGGTGAAAATAATGATAATCAGTATCATCATACTTATCTTTAAATTAGGTTACAAAACACCATCATCGGTAGAATTGCTAGAACACAATAATTGTTGCACTTCGACTGCCAATACGCAAATCACACAATTTAAAACATGCGTAAATATGACTTTTGTGACATTGTAAGCATAGCAGACAAATTCACCAGTCATAATCCCATGTGGGCCACTGAGGAAACCAAAATATCAGCGACGGTATTACGTCATTTAGTTTATTTTCTTGGCACATGTCTGTAAAAAAATACTGTCCATATTGTTTTATATCATAAGCATTCAGAAACTCTTATATGGCTGCATTTTAGTTGCATAATATAGTTACACTTCCTTTATCAAATGTACAACAAAAGAATCCCAGGTTCCAGTGTTCTGCCCATTTCACAGCATGTCGTCCAAAATGCATTACAAATGTATCTATAATCAATAACAATTATTAGTCAAACAACGTACACAGCATAAACACTGAATGCCTTCGCAATTGTTCCTCAAATGTAGAGGGGCCATTTGTTGAGGATTATGGATACATTTCACAACGTAGAATTGTTTTAATATAACAAATTAAGTGCAACTGCCCGGTATTGTGAATTAGCCTTAAAATCCCTTACTTTTCATTGACCTAAAGTAAATAAGCTATGGAAAAACTCTGGAAGATCAGAGTCTATTGAGACGCTCGTTCTCGAGGCGTGTGCTTTTGCGCTTTGCTTAGTTTCTGGCTCCCCCTAGTGTCAGAGCCTTATCTTTCAAAGAAAAGTGGTGCGCGACCAAAATTATAACAGGGGAGAGTGATACGATTATCTCGAAGAAATAGTTCTTTAGCATTTTACAAGAGACCAATGCAGCTATCCAATGAAATTACATCTTAGGTGGGACCTGTTATACAAGGATACTGCAACGGGTAGCGCGCTGCATTTTCATTTGAATCGCACGTAAATTGTTTCCTGAAACTGTCAGTATGCACATAACATTGATTTCACGCATTGTTTTAGGGGTTACGTGCTGCTGAGTCTCCAAATAAACGCCTGTGTAGTCCTACTGTAATCGAAGGTAGAAATTCTAAAAGAAGGCTACAGTACACACAAACATCACTAGGGGCGTACGTGTGATGTAGGCCTACTTCCTTGAAATGGGTCGACACGCCCCGTCGTGTCGGCAGGGCTAGTTGTAGTGTTGGCAAAACTGAAACACCTGTTATCTTACATCTGAAGCATAGTTGGCCCTCTGCCCAATACTACTTAACTGTCAAGTTAGAATAGAAAAAAAAATGAATTCAAGAGTCCAGTCAAGGAAAATAGGTCACATCACAGTCTGTGCGCCGGAAAAATGACCTCTGATTACATAACTTGCTCAATCTGTTTTTTTCGTTAAATTGAATTGAAACTATTCCCCGTGTCCACCAGGAGGCACCGCCGTGTGTGTGTGTGTGTGTGTGTGTGTGTGTGTGTGTGTGTGTGTGTGTGTGTGTGTGTGTGTGTGTGTGTGTGTGTGTGTGTGTGTGTGTGTGTGTGTGTGTGTGTGTGTGGTGAAAATAATAGTGATCACTAATAGTGATTGAAGTAGAACTCTGCATTTTAGTTATAGTACTTGTAGCTACGTCAGTTAAACTACAGTAGACCTACAACTTCCCAGTAGCTGAAGTTATTTTTAGGGTTCTGTGGCGAAGTTAATTCCTTCTATTGATTGTAAACATTAAATTAATTTGATTAAATGGCTGCCACACACCCGAGAGATACGGCTGTTTCGGGTTTTCACCGTAATTTGCCACATGGAGAGAGAGCGCGCACCCACACAGACAACAAAACAAATAAACGAACTACTTCACACTTCCTCCTCACCAGTTCCGGGCAAAATCTAATTAAAATGACAGACAAAACAAACCAAACATAGGATATCGGAAGCTATTCAGCGCTCCGCTTTCCAGCTCAGCCGCATAATACCACGGTCTTTAGACCTGCGCCGCCCAGCCTGACATGCTGTCTTGTCGTGTGCTCCCGGTCTCGGCCCGTACTGTGGAGGGGAGCACACCTTTAAGCACCTGGGCAAATTCGTTAACACAACCCAGGTAGGTACGTGTGCTCTCTCCACCGGCAGCCGTGGTCGAGGAAAATCCGAATCTCTGTGTGAATCTCCACTAGATCAAATGCCACACAATTACTGTTTTCTACTCTCTGGATTCTCCCTAAAATAGTACTTTTAGGACTGAGGCAATCAATTCCTTTACCCAAATGTTAGTCACTTAACATTTCAAATAATGAAAATGAATAAATATAAATAAATGTTTTTTTTAAAAAGCTATGCTTTCCTGGGTGCAAGTCTTAGGAACAAACAAGATGCTATTGAGTTTTTACAGAATTATCATATCAGTTATAACTGGATCCCAACCTTTATTGCAGTAGGCCTACTCATTTTAAAAGTGTGGCTTCGGTCATGTGACACATTGAGGTTAGCCTACTTTGCGGACCTGGGTCTGCGGCTCAACAGCAGCCCAACTTGGACAGGTTTGTTGCCTGCAGAATCTGCACAGACCTCGTGCGTAGGTTACTGCATATCCTGCAGAATATCGCAGACCTATGTTAATGCGCATAATATTATACATGGTAGCCTTCTACACCGCTAAAAAGTTTCGTTTGTTTCCCTTTCAGTGTTGCTTTGATCATAATGATCATTTGCTTCGAATGTTTTAGGTTTTTGCAAATGTGTGTATATGCAGTCAATGGAAAAAGTTCCCTTCATCTTCATTTCAAATGAATTTTCCCTCAAACTACCATCAGGTTTTCTTCCACCTACTTACAGATAGCCTACATCCTGCTGCATAGCTGTAGTGTACTAGGGGTCAATAACTAAAGGATAAAGGATGTGTGTCATGTCACGTATTTATATGCTTTTAATCTCTTTAGTAATCATTGTTTTAAAAATTGGGTCTATTTCTCATACAATATTATAAATATTTAGCCATCTATCTAAACCAGGGTGCATTTCTTATACAATAACATTTCGCGCAGTATTATGAAGCATTATAGTATTATGAGAGTTTTGTTTGTGTTCTCTATTGTTTAACAAACCGTTACAAAGACAGGCCCTTTACAATAACTTTTTATAAGAAGCCATAGCATGTGATTTCAGCATGCCCTGCCCGTATGCACCTGAGAATGCTTTAATGCAGCAGATAAGTATGGTTTCTGTATTTTACAAACTGTAAACTGAACATTTCAGTTTTTAAGGTTTCACTTTTCTTCACACAATGCTAATTTTCCTTTAAGTAAATCACACAGCGATTGAATAGACATTCTAGTCTGACACAGCCAGTGAACTCTCAAATCTCCTGCAGGCCACATCCCCAGAGCTCAAGCCACCAGAACAGCTTCAATGCGCCTTGGCATAGATTGTACAAGTCTCTGGAACTCTACTGGAGGGATGGAACACCATTCTTCCAAAAGATATTCCCTCATTTGGTGTTTTGATGATCATGGTGAAGAGCGCTGTCTAACACGTCGGTCCAAAATCTCCCATAGGTGTTCAATTGGGTTGAGATCTGGTGACTGCAAAGGCCATAGCATGATTCTCATCAAGCCATTCAGTGACCCCTTGTGCCCTGTTGATGGGGGCATTGTCATCCTGAAAGAGATCCCATCAGGATAGAAATGTTTCATCATAGGATAAAGGTGATTACTCAGAATAATTTTGTATTGATTTGCAGTGTCCTTTCCCTCTAAGGAGACAAGTGGACCCAAACCATGCCAGGAAAATGCCCCCCGAGTCTCCACTCATTAATTCAGGTTTTTATTTTAATTTTTCAACTGTATATATGTACATATATATCAAAGGCATGAAAATATAAACATTATCTGGAAAGTCCAAATGTATTGTAACTTATTGCATTATGATTCAGCTAAATGTATGAGGCCATGCACAATACAAATATGGAGTAAATATGCTTCTGCTAAGGAACAGTCAAACTGTTATGGGAACCAGACCCAGTTCTTCTTCTTTAAGGATATGATTAGACAGACTTGGAGCATCAGAAAATGATGCTGGGAGTATTTTTAAAAACATTAATGGAAATATGAACTATCAGCTGTTATGCTACCAAGTGATGTTGATGCAACTAAATTATTAGGATTAATCATTTATAGACATACAGTATATGCTATTGTCAAGAGAAGATGATTATTCTTTCATAATTTTTCTTTTTCTGCTGATAGTGATTATATGCCATAGAGTGGTTTCTTTAGTAAATGACAAAGATAACAATTAGGAAGCATCTAATTTGGTCAGTTTGTCAAACCCATATGATCATGTGAGGTAATTTGTAGAACATTATATTAAGGGTCAGTGAATCTGAACTGATAAAAGCATTTTTAAAGACTAAATGCCAGTGTCTGACATAGTTACACACTCTTTTTGTAATTAACAAAATTACAAAACACATTAAAAAACAGAATGAGATGCGGGTTCAATAAGAAAGGTCTTTATTTACTACCAGAGATAGTTACAAATCACAGCATTTGAAAAAAGAAAGTTCTGCAAATTTTATCCAAAAATTGATACACAGTAATAGAATGTCTACCCTTACCAAAAATTTGTGACCATAAAAATGGTATACATAGAAAACTAGAGCAGTGCTATTGGTATGTTTAAGTGGTTTGTCAAATTGGAACAGATATACTGACATTACAACACCATATGGACAAACATTAACCACAGATAATGAATGAAAACAGCAGTTTTATTTTTTTATTTCTATTGGATGTTTAATGAAGCACAAGAACCTACAACTGAAATAATCCCCAACATTTATTTGGGGGATAGCAAAAAAGAATGCATATACAAGGTATAAAAATAAAATGATAAGAAAAAATATTTAAAATATTTCAGAATTTTCCTCAGTGAATGAGTGCTGTTCTACTGATTCCTACCAAGTCTATAAACATTATCTTACTGCAATCAAAATCATTTTGGAGTTCTCTGAATGTTTGAAACAATGTTACACGTTCTCTCGTACAACTTCTTCCACTTTCCTGTTATATAAGAATGTGCATAATGAGCATCACACATCTTCTTAAGATGTTATTCTTGCCCATCCTGATTTTGTTGGTCCAAATAATGGCGAGTTAAGATAGGATTCAGAGTGTTGAATTTAAATCTTCACAATTTAATAGCTGATTTAGATAAGGGAGTAGAAGTATAAATCATAAAGATGAAAGAGTGTTTGGCTAATCGCATCGTGCTGTGTAGAAAAAATGCACTTTTTAAGCAAACATAAAATTATAATATCACCTGAGTATAAGGACATATAAAGCACAGGCTTTATTCACACTTTTAGCCAAGATTGATACCAAGACCACAGTTGAAAGGTGGACGTGGACAAAAAAAAACAATATTACTGTTCCCTTTTTAGCAAGGCTACCATAGTAACATGGGAAATGTCAACACTGTAATCCAGTAGACAAATCATTTGAGAGGTATATTCGTTAAATGGAGAGATCATATAAAAACAGAGGGCAGTTCAATTATTTCCCCACAGAATATGTTAGAGTTAATTTCTCATAAGTGCTGGCCAGGATTCACCTTGTTGTTATTATTATCCCACTTACAGCATGTTATTGTCATTATTAACAGCCATCTTGAGTGGCAGGAGTCAGTGTACTCCATTTTAATTATGTATACTGCAGGGAATACTATTCTTTTTTTATGAGAAGGCCCCCTGTCAAAGACAGGGTAATGAATTCTTAGCAGTGTAGCATAGATATATGGGTGATTTAGTGGACTAAACTACATCAATTTGGAAGAAGTTTCTCTTTTGAGCTACGTGTGAAATCAAATATAAAAAAACAACACTTAAGTACTACTGATATATAAGAAAGAAAAAATACTGTCTAAATGCAAGCATAATATTCATAATTTGCCTTTGCTTCACAAACATGATCAAATCAAGCCTTTCTACATCAATTGTAAGTTAAGGTCATCTCTGATTTTTGCATGGCTCTGTATTTTGCATTTAGATTAGATTTTATTGGTATGCACGATTGTTGTGAACGATTCTGCAAATAAATGCGAACCTTTTCAGGAGCACTTCCAAATAATCTTGTAAAAAACCATCCTACAGCTGTGCAGAAATTAACTACGTTCTACTCACACTGAAAGCCATTAACAGGACACCGTGTGTCATTAAACAGCCGCACACATCATTCTTAATTTTACAATGATAGCAAGTGATGACACTTAAAGCCAAACACCTTTGCCAAACACTCACTAAGAAGCTTAAAACAAAATATGTTGCACATTTTAATGCATAACTTCACACTTCAGAAATACCTAGTCTCTGCCCTTGAATGTGTAACATTTATTTAAAATTTTACAGTGAATATTCTGCTATATTTTCACATTTCTTTGAAACATTATTTATTTTTACATAAATAATGACTCCACATTTCAATAGTTCTGAATATTTCTTTCAAAGTAAATGTTCTGGATATTACCTTATATACTTCAGAATGTCATCCTTCAAACAGTACACTTTCAGTGAAACCGATTTGAGTGGAAGCCGTTAATATATTTGGTCTGAAGTACTTTTGTGTTCTGCTTAAACTGACTACTACAGAACAATTGTGAAAATGCCCTTTTCTTAATTTTAGAGACACAGCAGGGCCAAAATCAGTTACCATTGAAACATTTTTACTGTGGACTGCAATTTCTTCACATTTTTGCTTTGATATCAAACTGTCCATTATAGTCCATTATACGCATTGTTACCACAGGTTGTGTCCACTTTCATTCTACTTAATATCCGGACAAATATCAAATATCAGAACATATTTTCTAACATTGTTACATTCTGTGAATGTGTGTGTGTGCGTGTGTCTGTGTGTTTGTGCGTGTGTGTTTGCATAAACAAATATGATTCACAGACGTTAAAAGTTAGTGGTACCTATAAATGGTCATTATATCGTCCTGATAACTCTACATTAATCAGAATTCTTAAGCTTACTACAGACCATATTACAGATATCCTGATGAGATTGAGTGAGTTTGTGTGAGTTTTTTTTTTTGGGGGGGGGGGGGGTGGGGGGGGGGCTTAGCTGCTGCTGCTGCTGCTGCTGGTTTTTACAGTTTCTACACTTTTGTAGAAACTGAACTCTGATCTCAGTTTCATATTATAAATACATATCCCAGCAACATATCATAAAATATTGAATATTAAAATCCAATGTTTAAAATCCACATTAAAATCATATACAATACAAATTATTATTGATTTTTGAGATCTATTATTGAGTTTTCAAAATATTTTTATATTTACTTTTAGTCTAAAGTATTTGTTGGAACACCATTTTTAATCAATGTAATTTTTCTTTTTTTATTGGAAAAATATTTTTTAGAATCTTACAAATAGACAATAAAAAAAACAATCTTTAATGCCCTGCCCCCTATTCACCCATATCACTGTCCTAAATCTATATCTTTAAAAAAAAATTCCAGACTTTTACTTGCTACATGCTTAGGTTCGGCTGCGGCGCTTAGATCTGCGTGGAGGTGTCACGTCATTTATTTTTCTCTTCCTTTTCTCGCATTGTTTTTCTCACAGGCCTCTCTGGTACAGCCTCCTCAGAGGACACGGCTTGCTCCTCTTCACTTTCTTGAGTCTTCTCTTCCTCTGACTCGTCTGCCGTTTGGTTATCTTCGTGGCCTTTCTGTTGTAGCTTGCTCAGCCGTCTGGATCTACGCCTCTGCGTTGCTGTGCTTGTATTTGATTTTCTCTTTTGAGCTCTTTTCACCACCCACCGGAGACTCATCATCCTCGTCCGAGCTGGGGAGCAGCAACAGAGCTTCATTTTCCTCTCTGGCGGTCGAGGCCGTCTCCGCTTCCACGTCTCTCTCCATTTCGGGCCTCTTCATCCCTTTCTTCCTTCTCTACCTCCTCCACATCTTCTGGTTCATCATCCTTTTTGTTGTTTTCTCCCACATCGTCCGTCTTTTCTTCCTGCTCCACACAGTTTCAGGCCCCTCTCCCACATCTCCGCCACCTCCCCTTCTGTGCCGTTATGTTCCACAGCCTCCTCTGCCTCTGCTGTGGCTTTCTCCTCTTCTATCGCTTCCTCCTGCTGCTCTCCCTTTTCCCACAGCCACTGCTTCCTCTGTGTGTTCTTTTTCCACCTCTGCTCCTTCAGTTTTCTCCACTATCGCTGTCTTCTCTCCCCCCTCTACTGCCTTTTCCTCCTCCTCTACCATCTCCTCTCTCTCCTCTACTGCCTTTTCCTCTTCCTCTCTACCATCTCCTCTCTCTCCTCTACTGCCTTTTCCTCTTCCTCTACCACCGTCTCTCCCTCCTCTACTGCCTTTTCCTCCTCCTCGACCACCTTCTCTCCCTCCCCTATCTTTTCCTCCTCCTCTACCACCTTCTCTCCCTCCCCTATCTTTTCCTCCTCCTCTACTATCTTCTCTCTCTCCCCCTACTACCCTTTCTTCCTCCCCTACTACCTTTTTCTCCTCCTCTACCACCTTCTCTCCCTCCCCCTACTACCTTCTCCTCCTCCTCCTCTATTACCTTTCCCCCCTTCCTCTACTACCTTTACCTCCTCATCTACCATCTTTTCTTCTGCTGTCTCCACCTCATCTTTTTCCCCCTCTCTCTCAGATGTTTCTTTCTCCTCTACTATCACATCCTCCTCTTCCCCCTGCCTTTGCTTTTTCTTCCCCCCTCCTCCATCACGTCCTCCACCACATTTTCCTCCTCATCCTCCACATTTCCCCCCTCCTCTTCGGTCATGCTTTTCTCCTCCACCACTTTTTCCTCTTCCTGCGTTTCTGCCTGCTTCTCCACTATATTTTTCTCTGTTTCCTCAGGTGATTCCCGGCATTCTTGTCCTCCTTCATGTGGTTTTTTGCGTTTATATTTGCGTTTCGGCGTTACTGTGATTATTTTAGTCTTCCTCCGGAGGACTCTTGTTGTTCTGACCAGTGGACGCTCATCTTCCTTCTGAGCTCTCTCTCGCTTCTACGTCCATCTCAATATCCTTTTTCTCTCCCTCACTCACACCCTCCTGCCCCCTCCCCTTCTCCCCTCTACCAAGTGCTCATCTTTTTTCTACAATCTCCTCTGCTGTTTCCTTTGTAGTCGTTTCCTCTTTTTCTTCTGCCTTCTCCTCTTCTGTATGTTTATTTTTGCTCCTCTATCTCCTCCTCCGGCTGATTGGCTGTTTGTTTTCTCTCCTTTGGTGGTTGTTTGCTGAGTCGCCTGGATGTACGTTTTGGGGTTTCTGTGACTATTTTGGTTCTTCTTCTCAGAACTCGAATTTCAACAACACGAAGACTCATCTGCTGCCGCTGAGCTCTTTTCTGCGGATTCGCCTTCTTCCTCCATTCGGTGTGGTAATGTTTTCCTTCTCTCCCTCCTTTTCTTCAACCGTTTCCCACCCCTCCCTCCTGCTCTATAGCTATGTCTACTTGTTTCTCTACGTTTTCAGTTTTTTCTTCTGAGCTTCCTTTCCTCTTCCCCCCCCCTCATTTTCCACTGTGCTGTCTTCCTCCTCTTTTTCCTCTTGCTCTTCCCCCTTTCCTTCTGTCATCACCTCTTCCATATTTTTTATCTTCTACCAATAAAGGCTCATCTAGTTCTGCTGAGCTCTTTTCTGCAGGCTCTCCAGTATGTTCTTGAACTTTATCTCCCTTCTTCTTGAACCATTGCCTCTTTTTCCTCTCCCACACTTTCACCCTCTTCTTCCACCACAGCCTTTTTGTCTTCACCCTCCCTGTCCTCTTCCACCTTTTCCTCTTCCTCCTCCGCTGGCTTCTCTGCTTCTTCTCGGGCTTCCTTGTACTCCTTTGCTGGCTGTTTGCTAAGTCTTATGGATCTACGAGAAGATGTCACGGTAATTATTTTTAGTCCTGTTCCTCAGAACTCTTCTTTCTACCACCACGGGCTCGTCTTCCTCATCCAAGCTCTTTTCTCAACATTTGCATCCTCTTCAGTTGTCCCATCTGTGTTCTTTTCCTCATCTTCTCCTTCAGCAATTGAAGTCTTTTTCTCTACGCTCTTTTCCTGTACAATATTTTCAGATTCCTCAATATCATTTTGCCCCATATCTGCATCTGCTTCATCATTTTTTTCTTTTGATTCGTCCTCCTTCCCAATGTTGTCTTTGATGTTTGTATCCTCTGCCATTCATTCTTCTCCTCTTCCTCTGTAACCTCCTCCATCTCTTGCCCCTCCTCTTCTACCCTTTCCTCTGCATCCATCTCCATCCCTCTACCCTCCCCCCTCACCTGATCCCTTCTCCACCATTTCCACTGCTTCCACCTCCATATTTTCCTCCTCACCCTCCACCTTTTCCCTTTCTTCAATCATATTTTCTCCCCTCATCCTCCACTAGCTTTTCTTCCTCCTCCACTTCTTTTTCCTCATCCTCCACTACATTTTCTACCCTCTTCTCCTCTACCTTTTCTTCATCAGCAGCTTCTTGTTCACTTGTATCCTTCTTGTTGATTCGTTTAGACTTGCGTTTAGGCGTTACTGTGACTATTTTAGTCTTCCCCCTCAGAACTCTTGTTTTCACTACTGGTGACTCATCTTCTTCATCCAGGGTCTTATCTAGTGTTTCTGCTTCCTTCTCAGGAGTTGAAACGTTTTCATGTTCCTCATTCATCTTATTGTCCTCTGACTGTACTGCAGCGGGGCTCTCTGTTTTCTCCTTTGGTGGCTGTTTGCTGAGGCGCCTGTTTGCACGTTTTGGTGTTTCAATGACTACTTTGCTCCTCCTTCTCAGAACTCTGACTTCTACAACGATAGGCTCGTTGGCTGCTTCTGAGCTCTTTTCTGCTCTTTTCTGTACTTCCTCAGGTGGTGTGGAATTCTCCTTCTCATCCTCCTCTTTTTCTTCAACTTTGTCCATACCTTCTTCATTGTCTACCATTTCCACTTCTTTTTCTACAGTCACTTCTATTTTTCCTTTTTCTTCCTTTAATTTTTCCTCTGCCTCTTTCTCCTTTTCCTCTGTCATCTCCCTCTTCCATTCTTTTATCTTCTTCCACTAAATGTCCACCTTCTTCTGAGTTCTTTTCTGCAGAATCTCCTTCCTCAGTTTCTGTGATATTTTCATCTTCCTCTTTCTGGTTTTCTTCACAAGCATGTTGTTCAACTTTGTCTTCCTCTCCATGCACATCATCTCCGATTTCATCCCCTCCTTCCTCAACGTTTTCCTTCTCTATCAGCTTTTCACACATCATGCCTCCACTTTTTCTGCCTCCATTGCCTTTCCCCCATCATTCTCTCCAGTTCCTCCTCCACCACATTTCCCCCCTCACTACCCATGTTTAGCTCCTCCACAACCTTTCCCTCCTCTGCCACCTCTACCTCTGCCTTTCCCTCCTCCTCCTCTGCCAACTTTTCACCCTCATCCTCCTTATCCTCTACATTTTCCTCCTCCACCACCTTTTCCACCTCAGTCTCCATCTTTTCCTCCTCTGCTACCTCTTCATCCTGTACCTTTTCTTGTTCCTCTTCCTTCTTCTCCACTAACTTCTCAACCTCATCTTCCTTGCCCTCCACATTTTCGTCTTCCATCACCTTTTCCTCCTCCTCTGCTAACTTTTCACCCTCATCCTCATTTCCCCCCGACATTTTGCTCTACCACCACAGTTTCCCCCCTCTGCCAACTCTTCCTCCTGTTCCTCTGCGTTTCCCCGCCTCCTCTTCTGCCTGGTTATTAACCCTCATCCCTCCTTATCATCCATATTTTCTCCTCTCACTGCCTTTTCCCCCTCAGTCTCCATATTTCTCCCCTCTGCCACCTCTTCCTCTGGTTCCTCAGCCTTTCCCTCCTCATCCTCTGCTAACTTCTCACCCATCATCTTCCTTGTCCTCCACATTTTCTTCTTCCACCTCATTTTTCTCCCCAGCATTTTCTTCAGCTTCTTCCTCCCTCTCCTCAACCCTTTCCTCTCCCTCAATATTTTTATTCTCATCTACTTTTGCCCCTTGCTCCTCCGTCACTACAGGTTCCTCCCTCTGCTCATCAACCCTGTCCTCTTCCCCATCCTCCTCAACCTCCTCGGCTGCTGATTGTACATTCTCATCCTCATTCAGTCGTCGTTTGGGATGGGATCTACGTACAGATGTTTTTTTTACAGTTACTGTCTTAATTCTCAGAACTTTTTCATGGACCATCCATTCTGTCCTCCTCTACCTTTTTGTCTTCTTCTTCATCTGGCTTCTCTACTGATTCTTCTTCTGTCTCATCCCCCTGTTTTCGTTTGCTAAGTCGTTTGGATCTACGTACAGTTGTTTTTTTGACAGGTGTCTTTGTTTTGTCTCTCAGAACTCTACTTTCCACTACTGGAGACTTGTCATTTTCTGTTGGTTCTTCCCCTTTCTTTTCCTCCTCCATCTCTTGACCCTCATCCTCCTGGTCTTCTTCTTCCTTCTGTTTTTGTTTGCTAAGTCGTTTTGATCTATGCTCAGATGATTTTTTGACTGTTGTTTTTGTTCTGTTTCTCAGAACTCTTTCCAATACTGGAGACTCATCATTTTCTGTTGTTTCTCCTCCTTCCTCTTCCTCCTCCATATTTTCATCTGCCTTTTCATCTTCTTCTTCCTCTTCCTTCTGTTTTTGTTTGCTAAGTCGTTTTGATCTACGATCATATGACTTTTTGACAGGGGTTTTTGTTCTGTTTCTCAGAACTCTCTTTTCCACAGCATCTTCTGTTTCCTCATCTTCCTTCTCTGCTTCTGTTTGTTTGTTCTCATCCATCAGAGGAGGTTTGCTACGCTGTTCATACTTACGTTTCGGTGTTGCTCTACTTGTCGTTGTCTTCGCACTCAAAGCTCTTCTGCTTGCATCTGCCTCATCAGCCTTTTTTTCAGCCTTTGCCTTCCTTTTTGCTGTTGCTTTGTCGCTATCATCCACCAGTACTCCTTTACTGAGTCGTTTGGATCTACGTGTAGGCATGGCTATGACTTCTTCTGTCTTCCTCTGAAGAACAGCCTTGTTCTCTAGTGGTGCTTCATCTGCATTCACCTCCTCTTCCTCCTGATCACGCACCTCTTTCCTCCACTTCAATCTCTCCAGTATGATCTCCACTTTATCTTCACTACCCTCTTTTTGTAACTTCCTCTCAACCTCTACTATTTGTTCATTCCCACCTTTCTCAGATAGTTGATAGGAGACCTCCTTTAGACCAACGAGCAGTACAGCATTCTGGCAGAAGTCCATGGGGGCCTGGGTCTCTTCTGTCTCTTCTTCAACTGCCTCTTCTTGTACATCTTTTCCTGGTGGGCCAGATTTGTTTTGAGCTTGTGTCTGCTCTGCTTCAGGGTTCTGTGCTTCCTCATTAACTTCCTCTTCCCCTGCTGTTATATTTGAAGGAATTGCTGCAGGTTCGGGCGAGTGGGCTTCCTCCAATGGCACCGCAGCTTCTGTTGGGGGGCACTCCCCTTCTGCAGAGACCTCCTGCTCTGCAGAGTGTTTTGCCACTTCCTCAGGTACTGCATGTACAGTATCCTGAATATCAGAGAGAATAATACTCCATATATATCATAATCACAATTGGTACAAAACAGCAATGGAGTAGCAGCATATGTATCTATAGCTATTTTATGTGACATGGCAGATTTTAAAAAACAGCCAAAAACAACGTTTCCTACATGAATGGGCTGAATATGTTTATTAGAAAGGACCACTATGGTGTAACTGAATGTAAAAAAAACTATACATTTAAACAATTCAAGATGACATTAAGCGCCTTGCTTCTCTGAAATTCAAAAAATGTCATGTTAACCTTTAAAAGATGTCAATGCCAGAGAGAAAATAGCCCACCTTATGCCATACCTGTGCCTCATTTTCCATCTCAATGTCCTCCATGTGAATATCATTTTCCTGCACAGCTGCTGGCTCCCCCAATTCCTGGCTGCCTGCTCCCTCCTCCGTCTCTTCGTTGGTAATCACATTGCTGTCCATGGGCTCTGACTCCATATTTTTTAGAGGCTCAGCTTCCTGTAAAACCACCCAAGCAATTTCTCATTCAAACATAGGCCCCCATCCTCTGGTCATCTTCACACCAAACGTCACAAGGAATTCAGACTTCCTGAATGTGGCTGTCCACACGAAATGGCAAGACAATGAAGGCAACAGCAAATGGTGGATCATATAATTGCAGGTAGGAGAGGAAGGTCATAGCGAAATATAGTATCATAAAAGAACTGCCCAAATGCTGAGACCAACACTAAGAAACACTGTGAGAACAACATCAGGGGCCCTATCTTGGCGATCTTGGTGCTTAGTCTAAGCGCATGGCGTAAAGTCCATTTTGGGCGTGTCCAAGTCCACTTTTGCTATTTTAACGGCGTGTTTTTTTGGCGCTAAGCACGGCGCAAGGTGCAACTGGGCTGAACCTAGTCGCTTCATTAATTATAGGTGTGTCTTGGGCGTGACATGCAATAAACCAATCAAAATGTCATAGCCCATTCCCTTTAAAAGCCTGCTTTTCTACCTTGGCGGATTGCTTGATGGCGAAACAGACATGCTCGTGCGTGTTTAGTGTGATCAAGGAATAGGCTAAATGAAGTATGATCAATATTATTCGGACTAACCATTAGCCTATGAGTTCCCAGTAATTCCAGACAGGGCTGTTATTTTACAAAATATATGCGGTTAAATTTCGTTAAAAGGACCTGCAACAGCTGAGAATAAGCTATCAATGGCTTCAGTCTCACCTTAGAAAACGCCAAATTAGCCTGCTTGTTCAGCGAATTTCGTTTGATTATGCAATGAAAGTGTTAAACATCAATTCCAAGAGGCTGTTCTCATGGAGTTCTCGAAGTTCAAGCTTCATCCAAAGTTAATTAGGCTACCTGCATAGTAGGCTAATATTGATTAATAACATACATACCGTTATTTTGCCTTAATGATGACACTAAATAGCCTACAATAAAGCGGTCAGGTTCGCAACCCATATGTTCACGCATATTTCCCCTTGTTTAATAATGTCCTGTTTATGGAAATGTGACCAACCTGTTTTACTCGTAGCGTAATCCTTTAAAACAATCCACTTTCCCAGGAAGACCGTGAAACGTGCGACTTACAGCAGGGGAAACAGAGAACATGCAGCGCACGTGCAGAGAATGGCATTAAAATTCATTGTGAATTAATTGTGTAACGTGCTGCAAATTTGTTTTAGTTTCTAATTAGACGCTTAGTTCTCTTTAAAATCGTTTTGTTCAGTTATGGAATAACGGGTGAAATCAGCTGGGTTTTAAACGGTGAGAGTATGGAAACCTGGTCACTGTAATTTAAAAAATATGAAAATATGACGAAGAATAGCTAAGGTTACAATTTAGTTAACATGGTGACATCTCCGTTTTTTAACCATAGGCTATCGAAAAAAAACCTTATGCACAGCGAATCCGCTGTAGCCTAGGCTATTTGAAAAACAATAAATGCAATATTCACTGGACAAGGTTTTGAACTTTTTTCAGTCACAAACCATTCTATTTACTTACAGGCTGTATTCATAGATAAACAGAGCTGTATTGTAATGACATCTGAAGCGCATTTTCAGAACTTAAATGTCCGTCTATTGCCGTGCGCGAGTTTTCCATTGAATGACAATTCACGCATTAGGTGTAAATGACAATTTGCGTATTAGGCTTGATATAGGTGTTATCAGCTGCTTTTTAATGGATAGCCATTGTCCCGTACCATCGCACATCGCCTGGATGTTGATGGAGTGGGCTGAGAGCAATTTAATGTGCATGGCATTCCCCTTCGCTGAGGGAAAGGTAGGCTATGGACCCTTTTATTATTATGTATTTTTTAATATAGGCTACACAATAATACTATTTCACATTGTAATCTTGATATTTTAATCATGCTTGTGCGCGCCCCTGTGTGTAACAGACAGGAGGGTACGCGCATTGTGCACACGCCTTTGTAGACGCACTTATATGCGCCGTTAAAATAACATGTATACAACTGCGACATGACTTTAGACCAGGTTAGTGGTGGTTCTAGCGCAAGCGCTTTCTGCTGGCTCAAGATAGCAATATGCCAAAAAGAATCCTGGCCACTCCTCATCTTAAGACCAACCCGCCCAAACGGCGCAAGAGTACATGTTAGTTAAACGGCATGAGCGTTAGGCGTTATAATGAACCTACTGCCGGGTGTAAGATAGCAAAGACACTTGCGTTTGGGTTAGCGCCGCTTTGCGCCGGGTGTAAGATAGGGTCCAAAATGTTGATGCATTATGGAAGCTGTTTTCGCCAAAGTTGGCGCAAGCTGCTTGAACTGCAGCGATTCCTCACCAGGGCTCCCTCCTCCCCTCTGGCCTCTTCCTGTGGCGCCTCAGTCTCCTCCCCTTCCTCATCATTGGGGCCTTGTTCATCTTCCTTCTCTTCTACTGGTTCATCGGCTGCCAGCTCTGCAGCAGGAGCTTCCACCTCAGCTTTGGTTTCCTCCACCCTAAACAACACACATTAGAGGTGGGTGCACAGGCTCATTCCACTCAAAACAGATGGATTTCCTCTGAGCCACTAGGATGAGTAGTGCAGTCCCTCTCTACTCATCTGTTTGGTTTGAGGGAAAACTGGTCACAGCATCCATCCATCCATCGGGACACCAAAATGACCTTTATAATTTAGGTAATACCTCAATACCTGTTGATTTTCTCTGGCAGGCTTTCTTCAGAAACTTCTACTGTTTCGTCTCTCAGTCTCTTGCGCCTGAACTCTACACTCCTTGTACGTGTTGAGACAGGCGTGTCTTCAATGCCTGAAACAAAATTTTGAGAATCCATTTATAGGCTGTATGATTTAACCAGGCACACATATTCTACTGGTCACAAATGAATTCAGTTGGTAATTGTCTCCATAACATTAAAAATAGCTTGTTATAGTGATTTGCTAAATTCAGTGATTTCACCTGCTGTTATTAATTTGAAATACTTGCCTTCTGCCGCTTTGATATGCTTATTAATAATAACCACTTCTTCCTGCAAGGTAAAGTAAATGACCATAACACAATATAATAGCCCCTAATAAATACAACCTTCAGAAAAGAGTTCAAAGTTTGATAACACTGACTTAGGTAATAAAGGAATTTTTCTGTGAAAGGGAATTATAATACAATTTAAATGTCATTATGTAAAGACAAAGCTCTGTCAAATGAATGTAATTAGATAAATTCAAATCATACCAATTATTTCAAGCCTACAGAGTGATTGATTGTACTGTGCTACTAATACATTATCCTTCATTATCATGTCATACATTATCTGTTTCTTCATTGTGTTTAGGAAATAAAAGAAGGAACTTAGGTTAAAAAAAAGCATACCGTGATCTGCATAGATGTTGTCACAGTTCCCTGTATGGTTTCTTCCTCTGTGACAACTTCAGTCTCCATTGATTCTCGAATAAAAGATGATGACGAATCCTCTGCTGAAAAAAAAATACAGTATCAGAAAAAGTTGAATCAATTGGAATGATTTGGAAAACTTTAAGAAAGAGGATGCCCATAAGCTGTACTTCTATAACTGAATTTGGTTGCATTACCTTTAAATGTCATTGTTTTGATCTTGTTGGCTATTGAAGACCTCTGAAAGGGGCCTCCTACATTCTGAACTTCCCACAGCAGTTCCTTGTCTGCTGGGTAAGTTGTCAGATACTGTTCACACACTGTGGAAAGACATTCTTCACTTAGTTATGAAGTAACTTTACAAACACTTAGGCAAATCCATTTAAACTCAGTTTTTCACAATTCCTGACATTTAATCCTAATAAACATTCCCTGTCTTAGGTCAGTTAGGAGCACAACTTTATTTTAAGAATGTGAAATGTCAGAATAATAGTAGAGAGAATGATTTATTTCAGCTTTTATTTATTTCATCACATTCCCAGTGGGTCAGAAGTTTACATACACTCTGTTAGTATTTGGTAGCATTGCCTTTAAATTGTTTAACTTGGTCAAAACGTTTCCTCCAAACATAACGATGGTCATTATGGCCAAACAATTAAAGTTTTGTTTCATCAAACCAGAGGACATTTCTCCAAAAGTAAGATCTTTGTCTCCATGTGCAGTTGCAAACTGTAGTCTGGCTTTTTTATGGTGGTTTTGGAGTAGTGGCTTCTTCCTTGCTGAGCAGCCTTTCAGGTTATGTCGATATAGGACTGGTTTTACTGTGGATATAGATACTTTTGTACCTGTTCCCTCCAGCATCTTCACAAGGTCCTTTGCTGTTGTTATGGGATTGATTTTGCACCAATTTGATTTTCGCACCAAAACACGTTCATCTCTAGGAGACAGAACGTGTCTCCTTCCTGAGCGGTATGACGGCTGCGTGGTCCCATGGCGTTTATGCTTGCGTACTATTGTTTGTACAGACAAACGTGGTACCTTCAGAGGCGTTTGGAAATTGCTCCCAAGGATGAGCCAGACTTGTGGAGGTCCACAATTTTCTTTCTGAGGTCTGATTTCTTTTGATTTTCCCCATGATGTCAAGCAAAGAGGCACTGAGTTTGAAGGTAGGCCTTAAAATTACATCCACAGGTACACCTCCAATTGACTCAAATAATGTCAATTAGATGTTTCTAAAGCCATGACATAATTTTCTGGAATTTTCCAAGCTGTTTAAAAGCACAGTCAACTTAGTGTATGTAACTTCTCACCCACTGGAATTGTGATATCGTGAATTAAAAGTGAAATAATCTGTCTGTAAACAATTGTTGGAAACAACTTTAAACACTTCTTGCACAAAATAATCAATCAATCAATCAGCTTAATGGCACAAATACTTTTCAATCTACCTTAGTAGCTATCATTCTTACGGCATTTTCATCCACTGTAGAAGCCATTTTAGCCAAAATATGATCCCACTCTGGATTCTCACCTCTGTACATGGCTGGTGTGAGAGGGTTATCGCAAACCAAGAGCTTCCTCTTTAAAACAATCCACAAAGTCTTCCAGAATGCGAAGGCCATATCCATTTCCACGGTGTGCTTTCCTGACAAACAGCGAATCCATGACAGGAAGCTGGTAGCACTGGGTCACGAAGCTATTGCACAAGCTACCTGTGGGAGAGACCCGAAGACATCATTAAAGAAGACATCATTAAACTGGGCATTTCCCAGCTTTATATTTAAAAAAAACAATTGCGTTTACCAGAACATAACGTTGTAGATCACAGTACAATTCAAAAGGTTCTGTTTCTTTGATCTTTTCTCACAGTATGCAATGTTCTAATAAAGACAATTATTTTTCTTCAAAAACACCAAGTGAAATAAAGTTTTTTGTTTCAGCATGGTTCTATTAAAACTTTTTAAAAATGAAATGCATTCCAGGACTTTTAAAGATAATTGCACTACATTTAAATGGATAGCCAGCAGCAATCATGTGTTGTTATCCAATGCCAAAAAAGACAAGTCTTAAGTGTAAACCATGGCTAGACACTACTGGATTCAATTTTTCAACCAAAAATACTTCTTTACTTATTAATGAAATTAAAATCTATAACTAAGAGTACTATTAGCACAATGCTATTCCCATGCCTTTCAAACCAGGAAAAATATTACTTTTAAAACAACATTTTTCTCTGAGCAAAAGTATTTGTATGAAACAATATAATTTATTAAAAAAATAAATAATAATAATTTATATTGTTTATTTGATTCTTACCTTGTTTGCCCCATTTTTATCAAGGGTATGAATAATTTTGGAGGTCACTGGATGTAAATCTTAAAACTAGTGGAGATAGAGGGCATTGACACTGGATGTCTTTCATCTTCTCAATTTAAAGTAAAGTGGACAAACCCGATAAATGATTCAAGCAAAAAAAAAAAAAAACTTTATTGTCAACCTACATGACGTGTCAGTCAGTCAAAGCAACAGAAGAGCAAACATCGGGCACATTTCCATTTAGCACTTATGAGTTTTATCAGGTGGAAGGCCCATGGTAATTAATTTAACTATTAGAGCCGAACCGAAGGAAATAAAAAATGTAACTTCACCCTGAGATGACAATGAGGTGACATGAAAGACTTTAGATGGCTTTGCTGTGTCTCCATGAATTAACATTTCATCATAACCCAGTGACAGCTTAAAGCAAAGTGAAAGTTTCATTACCTTCAGGTTTGACTGAGTAAAATCCGATAGCCTCACCATCTTTCCAGAGGACTTTGGCATAATCGTTTTCAGTGTGACAGAGAAAAGGTACTTCATTTTTTCCCATTTCCTTGGCTCTGTACACTATGCGGTTGAGAACGTACAGCACTATCCTCTCCCCGAGTGTGCTCACCTAGAAACAGGACAGCACAAAGACTGGTTATGACAGCCATGGGTCCTCTCTATCATGCAAAATTATACATTCCTACAGGGTATGGAAGGATATTTATCAATTTCCCAGGGGGAAAAATAACATGGAAAAAATGAAAAACAGCTGCCCAGCACTGCTCACTTGGCAAAAACAATTATTTTACCTCAGGGCATTTTAGACTCCATTTTGTTCCTTTTGGTTTTTGAATGATCCCTGAATTCCTTTCATACTTTCAATGTCACGTTACCGTGAATGATGAGTGTGTGTTGTCTATACACAAGGCCCAAAAAGCAGGAGCCTCAGCAAAACAGAGTGTCTCAAGTAGTATTATGAAATAAAAATATACAGAGAATGTTTTTTTTGTGTGTCATTCACTCTGACTCTTCAACCTTTTTGTGAATAGCCCTCCATTAGTTAATAGAAGTTAAGAATATAATTCTGAGCTTAATTATATTGAATTGTGTTGGGTTTGGAACAAGTACCTTCTGCAGGCCCTCTCTAGAAGGGTCTGAGGTTTTGAGGATGTCCTCCACAGCCCACCACCTATCCACCAGGTACAGCGCTACAGCTGGACATAGAAAAGGTTGGATTGAAACAACTGGACTCACAATGAGGCAAGGGAAAAACATAATGATGGCTGGCAGTGCCAGGGGTTACCTGTGGACTGTTCTTCTGGAGCAAAGAGAGCCAGCACCTTCTGATTGAGGTCAGCCCCATAAAGGGGGACAAACCCTGAGGTGGATACGCTAAGGGGAATCTATTTGAGAGGAAAGAGAGGGAACGAGAATGATACCCCATCAACAAAGCAGTTAAAGGACTGTTAACATCTGGTGATACAACCCAAACCTTGTGAGCGCTTACAGTTTGCCATAGACAGACCCAAAGCTTGTGAGTGTTTACAGTCTGCTATAGACAGACTCAAAGCTTGTGAGCACTTACAGTCTGCTATAGAGAGACCCAAGGCTTGTGGGCACTTAGTCTGCTATAGACAGACCCAAAGCTTGTGAGTGCTTAGTCTGCTGTTGACAGACCCAAAGCTTGTAAGAACTTACAGTCTGCTATAGTCAGGCCCAAAGCTTGTGAGCACTTACAGTCTGCCATAGACAGACCCAAAGCTTGTGAGTGTTTACAGTCTGCTATAGACAGACCCAAAGCTTGTGAGTGTTTACAGTCTGCTATAGACAGACCCAAAGCTTGTGAGTGTTTACAGTCTGCTATAGACAGACTCAAAGCTTGTGAGCACTTACAGACTGCTATTGTCAGACCCAAAGCATCATAGCCAGACACAAAGCTTGTGAGCACTTATAGTCTGCCATAGACAGAGGTCTGAGGTGAGAATACACTGGCCAGAGCACACAAGTACTGCTGGCATCAATCACTTCAAAGGGACTCTGAGCTAAAAAATAATTATTTCCATTGTTTTAGGCAGAATAGGCCACACAGATACACACAGAAAAACAGAGACAGGCTAAAGAAAGAAGTCATAATGAAATGAGTAAAAGGACTTTTAGTCAAGCTGAAGGAGAACTATGAGCCAAAACCACTTAAATAATATCCTTTTGTCCAACAATAATATCATATAAGTAATATTCTTTCATCCAGATGTCTTATTTACATTCATTATAAAAATGAACTGCAAATTAAGAATTGTCAAGCACGGGCATTTTGATTCTGGGTTGCACATCCGGTAGACCACCTAGTGCATTGTCTGAAATGGCTAGCATATGTCCTACCTGTTTGGAGTTGGGCAGTGTGAAATGTTCTGGTCGGTCTGGGTTGCTGTACAGAAGATCTGACATGTAGAGCTCGGCTGAGCGCTGCAAATCTTCCTGGCTCATGGAGCCCAGGACATCCACAGGGAAGTCCATCCCTACGACACAAGACAATAATGGATAACTTTACTTAAACTGTATGCCATAAACCTCACCAATAAGCCAAAAAAAAAACACGCCTACGGCAACGTTAGGTAGGCTTTATGGAGTATTTTTCAAGTAAATATCACAATAGACAGATATTCTTTTTTCTTCCCTTTTGTTTTATGCTGCAGCCTATAAATCAGCACCTGCACAATAGTCCACACAGTGCACTCACTCAGAGCCTGTGGGTCTTAGCCTGTTATTTGGATGAAATAAAGTGTCAGTAACCCAAGGGGCCCTGGTTGATTTAAACTCCTGATGGGAAAAGCTGATGAACAAGGCTGAGGCTGAAACCTACAGCTATAGGGCCCCAGCTACGTATGCGCACAGCACACAGAATTATAATTTAAAGGCATTCATTAAATGCTGTATGTCTGCACAGTCTGTACAACTGGGTATTTTGTGAGGGTCTGACTTTTACAGTTTGTCACTACCTGTGTGAGGCCTCGGAAATGCACGTGCAGTGAGCTGATCCACCTGCTCAAGCCACACTGGTTTCCCCCAGATGGAAAAAAACAAAACAAATGTGCTTTTTTCAACAAAATACTTATCGGCTCAAACTCAGCCGTAAAGTCTTCAGTTATCAGTCAACATTACACACATGGTTCTCAATGACAAAAGGATTTTGAGATGCCAACATGCAGCAATAAAGCAGTGACTACTGCAGATTCTAGGGATGTGCAAAACTCGCCAAATCGCTAAACGTTTACACGGTGCAAAAAAATGCGTTTAACCGTTTAAACGACAAGGGGGGGGACACACAGCGCTTTTTCGCTTCCGTTCTTTGCAAAGCATTTTCGGAAACTACCGTCCGTTAGTTTGAATTTCGCAGCGCGCACATGCCCACGTTAGCCTATCACGTGAGAGCGGACTTTTTTTTTTTTTTTTTCTCGGTTAAACGTTTAGAGATTTTCCTAACCATTTAGCAGTTTTGTTAACGTTTAGCGGTTAAACGTTTAGAAGTCACACCCCTAGCAGATTCCACAGGTTTATTTGTTCAATGGGTTTTCTTGCACAATGTTTAGCAGCACCAACCTGCAGAAAAAATACAGTGTGTTTCTATATGTTAGCAAGTCCAGACGTACACTGTATTACGCAGTACACTGATGAGCATGGTGTATTTTGTAAAGCAGAACTCACAGCATTAAATACATTGAACAATAATGCCCATGAATCTAATTCCATTAGTGACTTCATTTGTTAATTTGGGATTTAGCTGAGCTGAATATTTAAGTAAACAAATTCTAATCCAATACATGAATTTCTTTGTTTGCCATATTGGCATATGGCCAGCCATTCATTTCAGTCTGATAATGTCAGTACAATGACACCCTTCAGACAATGTGACAAAAAACCAAAGACTAATTAAGAAATGGTCTGCCAGCTTAGTTATCTAGTTAGACTTATGTGAGGAGGCTTTGTTCAAAGACATTCTGTAAGGCAGTTATGATAAAATAATTAAACAGGAATTGGATGAAGAGTGAAGGTAGGTGGATTTACTTGAAAATACATCATTTGGAATTAGGTCACGAGAGTCAACCTAGTAAATAAAAATAAAATGCTGTTGTCTGTAACATTTTTTTTATTGCCTTGTTCTAGTGCAGTATTTCTGGGAGTGCACCCTCAAATTGATTTAAATGATTTCTGTTTACTATGAACAAATAATACAATTTGGTCACCATGTGAAGTCAATTCTTCCATATTTCAGATAGAATGCTTTTATACTAGACCAGCGCATTATATTCCAAATTGTGAGGGCACTGTTTCTGTGAAAATGTGGATCTTGAGCTGCTTATCTCAGTTTGACTTCCCAATTTCTTGTTCTAGTAAATGCCTCCTGCAGAACTCTCTGTGTAAAGTAGCGTAATTTCAAAAAGGCCTTGTAACCACACCATTAAGGCAGCTCATAAAAATGAATGTGAAACACCACTTAGTACAGTAAAAAGTATATTCTGATAACATTGCAAATTCATATTATTCGTGAGAAGAGGCTCAATTAATGGTCACGTGAAAAGGTTTCTGCAACCATGATTTCTGTTTCCGAGTAAAAAATAAAAAATAAGGAACTGCTAGTCTCCAGTCTTTTAACAGCCATGCGTCAATGGTTCAAAACAGGCTTGAGGCTGTGCACTGAACACAAATGAGCACCAGGTGGTAATAAACTCAATGTATTGCAAGCTTGGAGTCAGAGTATTAAT
This sequence comes from Synaphobranchus kaupii, assembly GCA_029718625.1. NCBI lineage: Eukaryota > Metazoa > Chordata > Actinopteri > Anguilliformes > Synaphobranchidae > Synaphobranchus > Synaphobranchus kaupii. Next base: position 32,287,880 of record CM056376.1, read on the forward strand.
CCTCTCACCTCTTCTCATGTCTTCAATAAACTTCCCTTCATCCACACAAGTAAATTCCCAAGTAGTGAGGCTTAATATTTTAATTTACCATAATCTAAAACATGAAGATTGCTAGAGAATGCTGAATGTTATCAACTTATTTTTCAAGGAATGACATCACATGAAACAAAAATTTTCAAAGGAGGATTTTTTTGAAAATTAAATTCAGGTGTTTGGTGAAATTTTCTTTGCTGAGCGGCAGAATTGATGTCTAGCATAGATGTTTTTCTTTTCATCATTAGTCCATAGAGATTTGTGGTTGTGAAAGTGATTCGCACACTTCAGTAACCCCATGGCAAGTGTGATAGTTAAACCTGAGTTGGCTTTAGTGGACCCTGATCTATGCTGAAATTCTCATATTTGCATGTCCTTTTACATTTATTGTTCAATATCGTAATACACAAACTCCAGACTGTAGGCATACTATCAACCAGAGCAGTCGCTGGGGTACAATTCTGTCAACTGTTACTCTCCATCCTGTGTGAAATGACAGCTAAATTCTGTACCATCCTGTGGAGCGTCCAGGCCAAGAATGGTCAAAGAGTCAATACAACTCTGTGTGGGTGTGTGTGTACATGCACAAACCCAGTGTTTTGGATGGATGAGCCTTGCAGATGCCCCAAATCTAGTGATGAAAACTAAATAAGAATATATGAATATATGTATTATTTTTTTTGTTAATTTTCAAGTGTCCTCTTGTTTGATTTTTCAATCAGTGTAACAAAAGCTAACACTGAGGTGCAGTCCTGGATAGCTAATCAAACAAGATAATGCAGTAACTCAGCACATAGTTCTGATAGTTCATAACTATGTCAACATGCAGGATACAGTGATGTGCCAAAAGTAAGCAAAGCAAGATGCAACAACATGAATGAGTCTCAGCACAGACAGACATAGGCAACATAAGGCCTTGACTCTGAGTAATAATTCCTGTTTTATCACATATTTTTCACATATAACACTCACTTTCCAAAGTGTAGGCAATTTCCTGAAAGCACCCTCAAGGCCACACACATTAACTATCCCACAATACATTTAAACGATTATAAATGTAGCATCAAATGACAAATTGACAATCACTGTTAATTTTGTCTATAGTAAACAGAATATGAAGAATTTTGAGGGAAACATGGATCGTTATATACTGGCGCACAGCAGCTTACAGGAGAACAGTTTTTCTGTTCCAGTGCTGAAGCACAGTTAACAATTAAGTTCTTCAATCCTCCCCACAACTGTTATTCATATCTCCATATAGTGGAATAACTGCCCCTTAAACATAGGACTGGACCAAGCCTCTGTTGTTGTGCATGGGTTTGTCTGTAGTTATGAATAAATGGGGCCAGTCAGGACAGAGAACCCTCACGGACATCTTGACGCTGTATACATCAGCAGCAGTCCTCCCCATACATCCGAGAGGTTATAATTACAACATTTCCCAGAATACAACTGCTAGCATGCCAGTGAGCTGCTTAGCTGAACAGTCTGCTGCTAGCTCTAAGCCTGGTTTTCCTGCAAGTGCACACCTGTCACATATAATCTATGTCACATGCCCCGCCTACGGCGCAGTGCAAGAGACACGGAGGGCACAGAGTTCGATTGAGGCAGGCAGTCTGCACATGAGCAGTAGTCAGCTGCCAGCAAGAAGATGTTCAAATGGAGGGAGACGTTAGGAACTGTCTCTGATTCCTTGCATAAAGACTTCTCTGTCTATGGTAAAGACCATGAAGAGAAATATTGTGTGGGTTCGGGCACAGATCTGGAGCTCCATCTCACCCCTTCTCTGGGTGTGGCTAACTGTAAGGCACTAACAGCTCATCCTATAATTAAAACAAACATAAAAAATGTGAGTTCCTGGGCTTAGTAAATAGGGGCTAATGAAGGTGTTACATGAACAACAACTCGCTTTCACAGGCTCCTTCAACAGAACACACCAAGATTAAGATAATTTCTTCAACTCATTCTCTTCTTCATTGGTCAACTACATTTTATATTCTATTCCTTCATTCTGAATTTTCTGTGACATTTCCTCCAAAAGTCCATGAGGTAAGAGTTAGTCCAGGCCTGCATCACAAATTCAGACACAAATTCAGACCAATGTCTTCTCTCAACACTTTTGAAAGTCTTAATTGACCTGAGCATCAAGACTGTGACTTTAACAAGAACACACCGTAATTGGAATCTATTTAATCTTCTCCACACAAAAATACAAATAATCCCAACTGCCTAATTCAATCGGTTACTCACTTATGGTAAAAAGACTAAGACTCTACATTGTTATTACCATTACTAGCTCAGTTTGATTTATTTATTTTTGAATGTGCAAAATGAATTACAGTTATGTCAACAGAATATCAATATGGTATGATTTCAAATGACACATTAACCCTTCAGTAACACTGACTCGTATATTTCACTACAAACACAAGATTATTTGCATTAAAACATTTAAAACATTTAGCGCAGAAACCTCATATAAATTTGAAATTTCCCAGGCAAAGAAAACATAGTTTTTTCTGATTATCTATAAGTAGTGTAAATGAACTAAGAAAGAATGTCTTTACATATGGTGTATTACCCTCGAGCAAAGGACACTTCACAAACGAATTAAAAACACAGGACATTCTTTTGGACATCCATTTTTTTTTCCTTTTGACACCTCCTGTGTAACATGCCCCTCCCCCCATGCCCTGCTCTAACTCAACATTCCTGGAGTTGAGACTCCGCCTCATGTCAAAGGGGAAACATTCAGCTAAACGTTTGGTACAGTACTTCGCTGTGAAGGGTGAGAGGAGCAGGAGCTCTTTCATTATCTTCATATAGGAGCCAACAGGACTGCTGTTGACTGCAGTGCAGATGGATAGCTATGTCATACACTCAGTTAGTGCAACATGAGGTGTTATTTCCACCTCCTACACACACACACACAGACACACACCTCTGTATTTTTAATAGTTTTTAACTTTGCATGAAAAAAAATAAACTGGCTTTCACTACTGAAGTAAAGCACAGTCGATTTCCTGCTCCTACAGAAGTTAATGAGTAATTTGTTATGGTGGTCTTTTCACTTTGAACCTGGAAATACCCCTTGGGGTGCAACACGTTTTCATTCTATATATACAGTACTGTGCAAAAGTCTTAGGCACATGGAAAAAAAATTATAATAATTAAGATGCTTTCAAAAATAATTAAATTAAGTTTCTAAATATAAAAAAAGAGCAGTAAACAGTAAAAAAAATAAAAATAAAATAAAATAAACCTAAATAAAATCAATATTAGGTGTGACCACCCTTTGCCTTTAGAACTGCATCTATTCTCTTAGGTATATGTTTGTGCACTTTTATAAGAAAATCAGCTGGTAGGTTGTTCCAAGCATCTTGGAGAACATGCCACAGTTCTTCTGCAGACTTTGGCTGTCTCGATTGCTTCCGTCTGTCCAGGTAATCCTAGACAGCCTCGATGATGTTGAGATCAGGGCTCTGTGGAGGCCATACCATCTATTGCAGAACTACTTGTTCTTAATTTCGCTGAAGATAATTCATTTTGTTTGGAAAATTAATGTTTGGAAATCTAAAATGAGCTATTTTCTACTGACACACTAATGCAGAAGACAAGACAAGAAAAAAAATAATATAAAGAATCTACGGTGCCTAAGACTTTTGCACAGTACTGTATATAAGTAGAAACAGCAAAATCTTATGCATTGGATTTCACTGACTATTCATTTTTGATGCACATACAACTTCTAAAAATGTATCTGTTTAATTATGATATACCAAATGGAAATGTGTCTGGCCTTTTTAAATATTGACAGTACTGCTAGATTGCCATTTGTAACTTGACACACATATAAAGTGTTTTTTTCTACAATTAGCTTGCAATTAACTCTCGTATAATGAATCTAAGTTAATTTTCTGAATCTTTATGTTAAATATTTAACATTTTCCCTTTTAAATAAATTAAACTAAAAGCAAACTATATTACAGGGTTTGAATAGTTTCTAATTCACCACAACCTGCCATACTAAGGAAACAATGCAGATGTATTTACAGTTGAAGTCGGAAGTTAGGTTAGGTTGAAGTCATTAAAACTCATTTTTAACCACTCCACAGATTTCATGTTAGCAAACTATAGTGTTGGCAAGTCAGTTAGGACATCTACTTTGTGCATGACACAAGTAATTTTTCCAACAATTGTTTACAGACACTTATTTCACTTTTAATTCACTATATCACAATTCCAGTGGGTCAGAAGTTTACATACACTAAGTTGACTGTGCCTTTAAATTTTTAATATTTGGTCGCATATCCTTTGCATGTCATGACTTCCTGATGTCTGTTACTCAACAACATCAAAAGACTCTTGATATCCTATTTTCTGGTACTCTTACAAGCGATACTGCATTTGAATGGATCTCTATGGGAATTGGGGGGGGGGGGGGGGGGGGGTGAGACTAGATTTAGCTGTAAATTATGCTGGAATAGTATGGAATACATGATTGGTAAAGTGGCTGCAAGTCATCAAGGGTCTGAGGTATCAAACAAACCTCAAATCATCACTCTGCTGCCAGAAATACAGTAGATATGGATGGATAACTTGAAGGGTTTCTTCTCCTGACTAATTTTTCCATAGAGTTCAATAGGAAAATTTGTCAGGAGAAACAACCCTTAAAGTAATCCTCCATATCTACTGCATATCTGGCAGCAGAGTGATGGTTTGAGGTTTGTTTGATACCTCAGACCCTTGATGACTTACAGTCACTTTACCAATCATGTATTCAATACTATTCCAGCATAATTTACAGCTAAATCTAGTCCCACCCCCAATTCCCATAGAGATCCATTCAAATGCAGAGACGTTATAGTACTACTTGTAAGAGTAACAGAAAATAAGATATCAAGAGTCTTTTGATGTTGTTGGGTCACAGACATCAGGAAATCATGGCATGCAAAAGATATGCGACCAAATATAAAAAATTTAAAGGCACAGTCAACTTATTGTATGTAAACTTCTGACCCACTGGAATCGTGATATAGTGAATTAAAAGTGAAATAATTGTCTGTAAATATTGTGTCATGCACAAAGAAGATGTCCTAACTGACTTGCCAACACTATAGTTTGCTAACATGAAATCTGTGGAGTGGTTAAAAATGAGTTTTAATGACTTCAACCTAAGCGTATGTAAACATCCGACTTCAACTGTATGTGTCCAAATTCAAAGCAAGGAATTGAAAGAAAGAAAGAACAGTCACACATTCCATCACTCTAGTCATGTCTAGACAATCTCCTTTGTCTGTCTGGTCTTCCCCAACCATTGGATTGGACAAAAATCAAGACGGCCTCAATTGCTCAAGGGTGCTAATGCAGTGTTAAGAAATTTCAAATGATAAAAACACTTAAACTATGAACTTGCCAAACCCAATCACCTCTTTTAGTTGCCAAAGGATGGAAATAACACTCCTAAGGCATAGATCTTTGAGCCACATCAGATATTATAATAGATAATATAATAATACGCAGGATTTACCTGCTTCAAGTAAAACATGGGCTCATCCAGCTATGCATTAGGACTGCTCCTCCCTCTATGCTGTACATGCAATAAGTGAAGTACAGTGAGTACAGTAAGTGAATCTGCTCAAATACACCTGGCAACTGAGAGCACCAGTGGATGTGTGTACAGTTCATGATATGGACTAGGTTGCATTCTTTGATTGGCAACACAACACATATCTTGGTGAGGTTCAAGTGCTGCTTGATTTGTTTGACACACCCCCTCCACCTTTCATTGTGGTGTTCCAATTACGGTACACCACAAAAAAAAGTTTCCTCAGGAACACAATCTCCATCTCCATTATCATATAGAAACAGGCTTGTCGCAAGATGGAGTGTCACGTGTGCCCTGCCCTGCCATTGATAGGAAAATAAACTGCTGTGTGTGAGGCAACAGATTCGACACACTCCCCCGAGAAATACCTGGCTGTGAGGAACAGGCTGAGCAAGATTTTATTTCATGTCATGTAACTGAACATCGTTAGCATGTGCTCCCTCCCCTAATGCTCTTTTATGGGTATGCTAATGTTCCCAGCTAGTCTGCTAGCTGCCAGGAAAATGATAACAAGCAGTCACTTGCTTGGAAGCCTCTGTGTGCTTATACTTCACTTCATAATACATTTCCAATCTTTATTCTACTTACTTTACATTTCCAGCCCACTTTCCTGCCATGAAGACTGACTAACGCTCCAGAAGGCCGGTGTGGCTCAGTGTGAACACACCTACACCACACAACCAACAAACATTTATTTTTTTGTTGTTGCATTTTTAGCATTTAAACTGTGTTAAACCGCACTAAAATGCATCGTTGATTTAATTCAATTGAAGATGGCTGTACAATTTCATTTTCGAATTAGCATTTTTTTATAATTGCACTTAAACAAATTACTAGGATATATTTAGACTTGCATCTGGAATAAACCTGAACTGGTTACTTAGCAGGGGGTCCTACAGAGGTTCTCACATTGGCTAAAACAGTAACCAATCAGGGCAAAGGAAAGAACCATTTTGTGGAGAGACTTGTGGGGGCTCTGGTCTGGATCGATGCCAATGTCACCACAATCACTGAGCCATTTTGCTTTCAGTTCAATGGAGATGAGGGACAGACGTGGATAGAAGCACACCAAGGGGATTCTAATAACACGTATTTTTACACAGTGCCTTTCCATTTGGGGCCATTGGGGAATGAGCATGATGGTGTCATGACGACTAAAAGATCAGCATCAAATCTTCAAAACACCCTGTTCCACTGCTTGCAAAGAGAGGACTCAGATGAGGAAAAATGTATAAATATCTAAACAAATGTATTAAACAGCTTTATCAGCAATGGCGTCAGGATCTCTTCCAAAAAGCAAAATACACGCCTATTAAAAATATTACAATTTTATAACAATAAAATATTCATGTAACCCCTTGAACTGTAAGAGATTCAAATAAAATCTGTTTTAAGAAACTGTTCAATAACCACTCATTAATTTGAGGTTGTAAAATACTGCAGCTTCCAAAGTTGCACCAATGTTAGTTAGGTTAGTTTAAGTACATTTTCAGAGTTAAATCATTCACAGTAAAGTTCTCTGATCACTCACAGACACAAACAGGGACGCATTGCCCGCAGATTCAAACACGTCTCAGTCACTGCACACAATATGGGACTTCAGAAAGCAACATCTCAGTGGAGCTGTTGCATTTGGTTGGACTGTGCCATAAAAAATTTGCTCATGTTTAAGATTTATTTTCTGTGTTTACATGGCTCTGGACCATTGATCTGAACCACCATCAGGGGACAGCCAACCTCTCACTCATCTTGTCCCCATCCAAACCTAATGCTACATAAGCTAATAGGACCAAGTTGCACAAAGAATTCACAGAACAACACTGAGGTGACACTGAGTTATCAAATGAAATGCATGGGAACGGGATGCAGACACACCAGGGTAAAGGTTAGGGTTAGTAAACTTGTTCTGCCAGCTCTCCATACACGGTCTGCAAGAAACGTGAGCAGAAAGAATCCTTCCAGACCCCAAAAAATTCAAAATCCTCCACAAAGTGTATGTTTTTTTTAAACCACTCAGCAGAACTCAAAAGTACATGTTATGTAACTCTATAAGTGGCAGTGCAGGAAACACAGGGTTAACACCCTAGCCGGGGCCCCTTGCTTGTGGGATCGGAGCATGTATAGAAGCTGACGTCACTGGTGCAGTTCCATAGTACACACAGCCGTCTCTGTTACACACCTCCATTTTCCCCCAGTGTCAGCCTGAATTTACGCAGGCAATAAAGTTGCATGCAGAGGCAGACCCTTGCTAGCTTCCTCAACCACACGCGCTGAGAAAATGTCCTCCTATGCACCAGACTTATTCAATCCATACGTTTAAACAGCATTAGCCTTCCTTAGTACCACAATCTATGGAACAGAACGCAGTCTCCACACTCTACAGAACCACACACAATCCCACATTCTATAGAACCGAACACAATCCCACACTTTACAGAACCGCACACAGTACCCAAACTCTACAGAACCGCACACAATCCCACATTCTATAGAACCGCACACAATCCCACACTCTACAGAACTGCACACAGTCTCCACACTCTACAGAACCGCACACAATCCCACATTCTATAGAACCGCACACAATCCCACACTCTACAGAACTGCACACAGTCTCCACACTCTACAGAACCGCACACAATCCCAGATTCTATAGAACCGCACACAATCCCACATTCTATAGAACCGCACACAATCCCACACTCTACAGAACCGCACACAATCCCACATTCTATAGAACCGCACACAATCCCACACTCTACAGAACTGCACAGTCTCCACACTCTACAGAACCGCACACAATCCCACATTCTATAGAACCGCACACAATCCCACACTCTACAGAACTGCACACAGTCTCCACACTCTACAGAACCGCACACAATCCCACATTCTATAGAACCGCACACAATCCCACACTCTACAGAACCACACACAGTCCCCACACTATACAGAACTGCACACAATCCCACACTCTACAGAACCGCACACAATCCCACATTCTATAGAACCGAACACAATCCCACACTTTACAGAACCACACACAGTACCCACACTCTACAGAACTGCACACAATCCCACATTCTATAGAACCACACAGTCCCCACACTATACAGAACCGCACACAATCCCACATTCTATAGAACCGCACACAATCCCACACTATACAGAACCGCACATTCCCAACTCTACTGAACCGCACACAATCCCACACTCTACATAACCGCGCACAGTCCCCACACTAATCAGAACCGCACACAGTCCCCTACTCTACAGAACCCTCTGTGGCTATAAAGGCAGGCAAGTGAGAAAAAGAGTCCATTATCATACAGCCCAAATTTTCCACTATCAGGTGTTTTTAGTGCAGGCAGCAATAAAAAAAAGTACATCTGATCACATTTTTGAAGAGATTTGAAAGTCAGCCCCGGCTGGAGCAGTAAGTTCAGAGCGTCGACTTTGGATATTGAGCGGGAAGCTGATGCACAGCCTGTGCAATATACAAGTGTGGAAGGCTTTAATGTGGACAGGATCAGAGCCACTCTCAACCCCATTATCTGGGTGCGCTGTAGCTGGCGCTGACACGCACGCACGCACCGCACACACACCTGTCAGGCGCGATTACAAGCCAAGCAGAAACTGGGCTAATGCACAGCTCACACTGGAACCAGCTGAACTCTACTGCGCTCCACTGTCTGTGCCTCCGCCCCTCCCCCAGCGAAGGGCTCTGTGTGCTCCACTGTCTCTGCCACACCCCCTCAGCGAAGGGCTCTGTGTGCCCCACTGTCTATGCCACACCCCCTCAGCGAAGGGCTCTCCACATCGGAGAGAGGTCCACTCCTCAGTCCTCACAAAGCAGCAGTTCTGCCACAATTCAGCACACACTGACGGGAACTTCATAGAGCCGGGAAGAGAAACGTCCTGCTCAAACAGTAACTTTCTGTGTCACTCGTTTTGCTGGAACGGACCGCAACTTTAATGCTGCAGGAACTTTTCCAGTCCTGTTCTTTTTTTGGGCGGGGGGGGGGGTGTCTCTTTTCTTCCTTCACCTTTTCTGTTCTGAAAATTCTACTGCAGATTACTGACTTTTTCTTTTTGGGACTGAAATGATGAGCAGTCTTTGCCTTTGAAGTTAAACTGTGTACTAATAGTAGAGTGGCCCATTATGGAACATGCATAAGGACTTTGAACTGGCCAGCTGAAGGTGGTAAGTTCACATAGGGGAAGGAACACTAATTGTACCCTTGGGCAAGGTGCTTGCTCTTGACTGTTTGAATATGCAGAGTAATTATACACGTTTGCATATTGATTATGGCCACACTGGGCTTTTTCCCGCTGAGAAATCTAGTCCGAGAAGATACAATTTGACAGGAAGCCAATAAACTTTGAAATGCCACATGCTTTTTCTAAAGTGATGAAGATCAAACCTAAAATCCCATTTTTATATATTATCATTCCATTGGCAATACACAATATTAAACATACAGTCACAACTTAAATAAACAACAAGACATGAGCAATGCAAACACGTCCTGACACAAACAAGTCCTGTGTGGTCTCATTTTAGATATTTCTTTACAAAACAACTTTTTTTGTCTTGCATATCTGCAGTAATGTCAGTATATAAACCTCCCTTTATCAATCAAAAGTATAATTTGATTACAAGACATATTTATCAAGACTCGCAATGATGGCATTTGTATATTACATAAGATATAAATTTACATTCAAAAGTCAATGAACTAGCTGGAGTTAATGTTCAATAACAGCGCCCTACTTATGGATTTGAGCTACAGTTACCAAAAGTGTTTTACATGTTACACCACACTCAGTACTCCATACATTATTTTAAAAGCATATCTTTTTTTTAAAACATAACTTAAAAACATCAATCCCTTCCTTTAACAGCACATTTGTCTGGGGTCACCCAACAGATTCATGTCAAATTGATTAATCAAAAATTATAAGTAAACCCAGCAGACCTAAACAGTAAGGCTTAAGTGTAAACATATGGGTTCAAATGACAAGCTTCGGTTGTTTTTACAGTTTGTGGGAGAGCTTTACATATGGCTGGTCTGATCACATGCAAGACAACACACACAAAAAAACTAAGAAAATTTCACAACTGTCAACATGCCTTACAAGAATGTAATCTTACCACAATGCTAAGTGTTATTGCTTAATTGAATTTAAAGCAATTTGAGATGAGCAGACTCAGAAAAAAAAAAAACTTTGCAAGAGTGTAGACCTTTAGGTTAGGAAAGAAAACCCAAAGCCCATTAGTTTAACAGTGTGCAATAAATTCCCATTGTACACAAATAAACACTTAATTCTGCAAAGGGTCTCCATGCACATTTAATCAGGAATTTGAGGCAAACTGACAAAAGACTGCAGCCAGTAGTAACCAACCCCAAAGAGTGACTTTGGCAATGTTTGATCAAGTCAACCCAAAAAATGGCCTCACACACAGGAACAAAGGCCCAAGAACACATGTGGGACTGAAGAAATGCATGTGAAGGCAGGGGGCCATTGCAGAGCACAAAGGGTGGGTGTGTGCAGAGAACTACCCGCCATACTTCAGCAGCACAGTCATTGGATCCAAACACAAGCACCCACAGCAATCAAAATAAGTCACGTCAAAACTGTTGATAATTGCGAGAGAAAATTGACGGTGTTAAGACTCAGGTGCTGTTTTTTTTTTTGTTTGTTTGTTTGTTTTGTTTTTTCTGTGCCATCTCACGGATAAATCCACACGAAATGAGCAGCAGGCTTAGTTTACTTAGCCTAGTACTGCAATATTTACATTTGCAGAACAACACTATAAAGCCTATGACCAAGAATGCATTTCTCAATGCCTTGCTTTAACAAATAATTTCTTACCACTATGAATGAATTCTTGTACACTGGAACACGTCTCCATTCGTCAACTTTTACTCTATGTCAGTAGTGTCGGTTTAAAAAAATCGAAAAGAATGCAGTGTTTACGATTTAACTGGTGTATATTGTTTTCAATGTATGTAATAAAGCGCGTCTTTTCGGAAATAAATGCATTGAAATTGTCTATTATTCATGTGCATTTGTCTTTACACAGAATTACCTGATGTAATCAAAACAATGTCTACACATTCTTTGGCGCGCAATGTCCGCATTACCACGGTGTTGCAAGAAAATATTTCCTAATTAATGTTGAGGAAAGGAATCCTTTTGTCAAGTCTAATAGTACGTACGTATTACATTCTCAGAGGAAAAGCTGGGAAGGACTGGATTTAACCAGCAATCCCTAATCCACTGTTGGTGATGCTTTTTCGACTCATTGCGCCATACTACTACAGGAACATTCGTTCTCTATTATACACAGCACAATTTGAAACACTCCAAACGACTTTTAAAGGGCGCATCGCCGTCAATTGAAAGAAAAAAAAAGGAATCGGAAACTCACCTTTGTTTTGTTGTAGGGTCTTTTTCTTCCAGATATGTTTATTTATTTAATTTTAATTCCGTAAACCCCTTTGATAGTAGTATTACGTGTTCGTACTCTGCGCTCGCTCTGACGCACGCTCCCTCAACATTGCCCGCGGCCAGTTAGAAGAGGAGACTGTGCACAGTCGTGTTACATAACCTTATACAAGGCAAAACACTCTCGGAAATCGTTTCAGAACACGCTACATCGTCTAAAACAACGCAATTAATCAACATTCATATTGGCTGCAGTTAACGTTAAATAAAGAAAAACAAAAACATGATCTTATTCGAGCCTAGAAAATACACGGTTTTTTGTTCCTACTCTTTTCCTAGGGTTTCTCTCGAACCAATCAGCATCTCAGTGTGCATTCAAAAGAATTTCAGATGAGAATAGTGGAGTGTATATTATTATGCTTACGCTAAATGGAAAGGGAATATTTAATCGGAATAGATACGACTGAATCTGTTGAAAATAAGCAACAAAGATCTGATAAAGCTTCATGTGTTTCAATTGTTTCACACTGTTCCACAATGTCTTTTGTTCTATCAATTTGGTTAGTCTAATGCTGTCTGTTATGTGTTCACGCGTTATGTTATTATGTATAAACAGATTGCTATTAAAATACGTCTGACACACCCACATGCCCCACCCCCTCCCCTCGCAACCCTCAATTTCCCCTAACCCATAAGCCCATTAGTATAGGCTAATTGTCAAAGATTATTACAGTTGAAACGGTTCAACGTCAAGGAGGCTATTGAAACCCTACCCCCTGACAAATCTTTCAAGCTCCGAACTGCGGTCAACATTGGCTTTCCCTTTATTGCGTTTGCCACTCACGTTCTTATAATTAGCACGTTAATTCAGTCCATAACATGCATGCATATAGTTACAATATATTTGACTAAGTTTGTGAAATATTATTAACGTATACGTGCATGACACGTGGCAATCCACGTGGGTAGTGTACTGTTTAAATCGCTTTGACACTGTTAGAGGCTATATTCGCAGGTCAAAGTCTGCCTAAGTCAAAAGCAAATTAATTTGAGTTTTAACACATGAACCGATTAAAAACTGCATCAACAAATAAAGACATAATTGGTCATTCTTATATAATTATACATTCATCAACTCATTGTTCTTTTTCCAGTTTGTTTATTGTTATTTGCCAACATGCTAATGAAAGCTATCAATAAGATCCCCAGTTGGTGATTGGGTAAATCATTTTGATATCTATATGGCCTCTAGTATGTGAATATTGTGGACTGTCAGCAATGTCTGACATTTTAAAGACAAAAATAGTCATAAGCTGTATCTGCTACATGCTATATATACTGTAGTAAGCTGAGAAGTATACACATGTACACTTTACCTTAACTATACACAAAATTAAATACATTCTGTAAAAATGCCAGTACATTCATTACACTGCTTACAGCAAGCTGAGAAGCTGGTGAAATGTGATTAGTGAAGATTGCTCTGCATTATGATTTAACCCTGCCCAAATGTTCACATTACGTAACATTTTCTATTATTACTTTATCCCTTACTGTAGGAAGCTGATCAATACAGCAAAGCCTTTGCACAATGAGTGTGCATTGTTATGTTAACTTATTCCAACATTGTATTTTATAAAATAAGAAAAATAATGAGATGAAAAAATCAATTCTATTTAAATTTCCTCACATACGGTAGAAGATGGTGACAAGCTGAACTGTTTTTGAAAACAATTTTATAATGAGTGTGCTTTGTGCGGAGATGACCTAATCATAATTAGACTAAAATAGTTCTAAAATTATGTTGCTTTAACGACTATAATTAGAATAAAATAGAGTTATGTGCTTTTACAGTACTATTGCACTCAAAAAAGTAACATGAAAAGAACGATATTGATACACAACAGGCCTCAACTCAAGAGTCGAGTTTTACTACTGAAATCACTTTTATAAAGGATTTCAATAGATAATAGCAATTATCAAAAAAGCTTTCAAAAAAATAACAAGCTTTGCTTTAAAAAAACAAAAAAACAATTAAATGTTGATTTATTCTTTGTGTGTTTAGCTGTATGTTTGTTTGTGGTACATACCCAAGAGTACAAAGTACATCAAACTAAATCTTAATAACAGTGTAGTATTGTACACTAAATAGCTTGCATTTTACATGGTTTGTGTGTTTGAAATTTAATGCATAAACATGAGAAATGAGTAAAAGGGAAATATTAATGACATTTTCCTTGACATTTGTTTCCATAGTGTGTGTGCACATGCACTAATACATGCTGAAACCTTTTTTATTCAGTTTATACATGGGTTTACTTATAATAGGTTACAATCATATGATCAAAATTACATTATGGCATTTTCACAATATATGTATTGTAATTAGTTTTTGACCCAGTCTACACTTATGTCTTTGAGGTAGATGGCTTAAGTTCCATGACATAGCTAAGTTTCCCATTGTAAACCACCTCTCCTGCAGTCAACATAAAATAGACTCAACCAGACAACCTGAGAAAACACACATAGATTTATTTTACTTGTGATTAATGACACATTTTTCATAAAAAAACATGAATAGTCCTTTATCAAATACAATTAAAGTTAAAGTAAAGATGTGTGAACAAAAACTATGCCCATTATTCATAGTTATATCATATGAAACAAACCTATAATGTTTATAATATATAATAAACTCCATATAAGACCTAATAAGCTCTGTTAAACCTTCTGGAGTGTCTTTTTGGTACATTTCCTTTGAATCCCAGTAGAGGGCAGTGTTTAATAACAGTTCATTAGTTCAATTTTGAATCACTCTAATTGATTCTATTGTAGTGAGGTTAGGTCAGTTTTATTCAGAATTAATTAAGTTCAACACTCAGTAGAGCCCAATTTAGTGAAATGATGTCGACAACGGGTTGGAAAAATGGCATGCGTTTTATTCGCTACAATTATGAATAACAGAAACAATACTTTGTATAATATTCTATGACTTAATCTTAATCAGAGGAAATTATAATTACGCGATGGATAAATATAGAAGCTAACAGTCCATTAACGAGGGTTAGTTCGTGTTATGGGTTAGTGATACGCGAAACTATATTTTGTGGTTAGTTCGTTTTATCAGTCTCATAAATATAAAGTTTTAACAGTGTAAAACTATAAGGTCAGGGAAAGTGGCTATTCCGACCAAAACACGCATAGCAAACAAAATACAAACAACAAGGAACCAGCAGTAAAATGACCTTAACTGGATCCCGGCTAACAAAATGAGGTCCCCGGGAAGTCGCCTAAACGTCTCGAAATGT
Source organism: Synaphobranchus kaupii (assembly GCA_029718625.1). Taxonomy (NCBI): domain Eukaryota; kingdom Metazoa; phylum Chordata; class Actinopteri; order Anguilliformes; family Synaphobranchidae; genus Synaphobranchus; species Synaphobranchus kaupii. Next base: position 32,303,282 of record CM056376.1, read on the forward strand.
CACCAGGACGTCGCCTTGACGCCTTTTTGTAGGGTTTTCTAAATCTTACGTGGACGTCACAGAGAACGTTCCCGGGACGTTCTAGTAACGTCCCCCGGACATTCATTACATGACGTTATATTGTAACCAGTAACAGACGTTGCAGGAACGTCCCCGAATGTCCCATGAATGTTATGAGCACAACGTCATATCATAGCCGGATAGGGGCGTTGCTTGATGTCATATTGTAACCAAACAGTGACTTTAATAACGTCCTAGTAATGTTTTTAGGAGGGAACGTCACATCATAACTTTGAGAGGACTAAAATGGTACATCCCTAGGACGTCCACTGTTTGCTGGGCTATACGTTTTATGCTAGCCTATCAATTGATGTCAGCGCTAAATAAAATGCGTTTCAATACTTAACGGTAACAAAGGGAAGGCCAGTCCTGATTCCGTAAGTGATATCAGCTCGTCAGCTGGTCCAAGGTCCCGGGAGGTGCGTGGACTCCTGGGAGACTTCTTCACTGAAGTCGGGTTGCGACGGGGTTCCAGTCAGGGCGACATGGACGTGCACAGATCTCCACTTGGGCCTGTGCCACAAGGGAGATAGTAGAGGAACAGTCTGAAGAAACTTGTCCTCAAAACAGCTGTTGAGAATAAACCTGCTTGGTGTATTTTGAGAGAGGGGTGTTCCTGCCCAAACCGGTGCTTGATCAATCAAATAGTTTGCGTGTTACAGTTTTTCTCGATCGCTTACACACTATAACTGGGCCTATTAACTAAACATCCCAAACCATGACGTCATCTACCAAAAGACAGACCCATTTCCCAAAATTATAAACACTATTCCCCTGTTTTCACACATGATTCAGATTTGTTGAACTTTTTGTGAAAAACTCTACACACAAATCCCTTCATATATCACCCTGAGTTTGCAGACTGCTCCAGTTATGCCCCTCACCCTGAGTTTGCAGACTGCTTCGGACCCGTCCCTCCTTTGGTTTATCCTCCCGACTTCACGCAACCGGAGTCCCAGATGCATCATCCCGCCCCCTTTGAACTGATGATTGAACTGATTATTGAATTGACTATTACCATTCAGTCCACCTTTAGTCTAAACCGGGCCGGCCAGCGAAGGATGGGCACCCCCTCTCTAGCCAGGTTCCTTCCGAGATTTCTTCCCACTGGGGAGTTTTTTATCGCCACTGCTCAGTGTTTTTTTCTCCCCTACCGGGGAGTTTTTTACCTCATTTTGCTGGTTGGGGGCTAAGGCCTGGTTTTTTTTTTTTGCTCAATTTTCCTTCTGTTTCCCTGTGCAGCGTCTTTGTGACAGTTCTCTGTAAAAAGCGCTATACAAATAAAATTGAATTGAATTGAATTGAATATATCACTGGCTACGCTACACCATGTGCTCATTTAGAAAGCACCGGCAACTCAAGTGATCACAGCTTGAACCCAATTCACACACAATTCCCCAGGTGGAAACACTAAGGGCTCTATTTTCAAACCGGCGCAAACCAGCGCAAGGGGACGGTATAGTCAAACGCAAGCTTGTTGGCATCAACGTCTTAAAACTGGCGCTATGGCGTTTCTCAGCAATACCGCTAGGATCAACAAATTCTCAACATAACATCCTTTCGCTTGCGCTGCAGTGGGATGGGTGGCGCTGCCTGGGGCGTGTTCTAAAATACTTTTGGCGCAGTGACAATTTGAACCAACAAAAACCCATTGCGTTATGATCAGCTGGAACCACCTCTTAGCGGCAACGCAATAGACTCTGGCAATTTGGCAACTTATTAGTCATGTAGTTCTATGTAGTGTCTATAGGTGATGCCAACATTACACTTCCATTTAATGAACAAATAGCCTATCATTATTATTATTAATTAATTTTAATTTAAACTACTAGAATAAAACAGGTCAGCTTCCAAGAAACTTGCGATCATGTAGGCCAATAGCCTATAATATATAAATTACACATTGGCACAGTTGAATCATAAGCCTACCACTACACAATACACAGAAAGGATATACTTTCAGCGGGTGTCCTTCCTCAACTATACGGACAATGAATGCAGTAAAAAGTCAAAACTCGCATTTTTTCTCAAGTGTGGGTTCCCCGGGGTGCTTGGTGCTATCGACTGCACGCACATACAAATCCGTGCACCACCCGAGCATGCAATAGTTTTCGTCAATCGCAAAGGAACACATTCCATCAATGTCCAGGTGACATGCGACAAAATTAGCTTGCCCCACCTGCACCAGTGGTCGCGATCCCCATCACAGCCAGAGCAAAGAGAAATCAACTGGCTGAGCGGTTTAATAGGGCTAGATAAATGGTAAGTATCGGATCAGCTTTTAAAATGAACATTTCAATGCATGTTCCCACGTAGAATCATACACACATCCAAGTTGACGGTCCAGTGCGTTTGGGTTGCTCATGAAATTGCATGGAGCGATTGTGTTCCAACTGGCTTTTTTTTAAAGCATGAGAACAACAATTTGATTGGCTACCATAGAGACACACCATGGACATTTAGGGCTCTATTTTCAAACCGGCGCAAACCAGCGCAAGGGGACGGTATAGTCAAACGCAAGCTTGTTGACAGCATCAACGTCTTAAAACTGGCGCTATGGCGTTTCTCAGCAATACCGCTAGGATCAACAAATTCTCAACATAACATCCTTTCGCTTGCGCTGCAGTGGGATGGGTGGCGCTGTCTGGGGCGTGTTCTAAAATACTTTTGGCGCAGTGACAATTTGAACCAACCAGAGCAGCCATGTCATTTGGGACACGTCAGTTTCCATAGGGCTTCTCTAGTTCGTAACTGGTTCACAAACAACCCAAGATTCAGCAACATCTTTCTACCTGCATAATCTCCCTTCCTGAACCCCTTAGAGGAGTTTTCCGGCATGGCGGTGGAAGGTCTATGACGAGACCCCTACATCCATGTTCACCTCCTCCAGGCCATGGAGGAGGCTTGCCAGGGGTGCATAAGGCATGCAAGGGTTAGGGCTAATATTGCCTGTGATGTTGATGAGAATCTCAGGCCTGACCCAGACCAGAGATGGGATGCTGAAGCAGAATAAATAATTTCTTTCTGTGTACAAACAGTTTGTTTTCCATTGTTTATTGGTAAATGCCTGAAAATGATTTTACTGTGTTCTACATTCTTTATGTATCAGTCGTATATTTTTACAGTACATTTACTTTTTCACTCAATTTCAGTTTATTTTACTACAGTACATTGAGGAATTAAAAATGTTGCAAATTTATACATGTGCTGTGTTTTTATATTGTGTTCATCATGTAAAGAGGTTGTTCTGGGGGAAAACCATAAGCGCCATTATTCATTGCGGTAACAGGTTTTTACAGTAGTGGTTTGAATTGATCTCACCAGTGTGTAATGGTTATTTTGTAGTGTATGTGTATTTGATGGCTTTTGTGTGATGGCTGAAGGCAAAGTTTGGTTTAGATGTAAGATTACATGGTTTTGAGTGGAGAGTTTGGTTTTGACCTGGAAGTTTGACGTTGGTGACTGAGTGTAGTTATGCATTTGTGTTTAGAGTTTTTGGAAATGGAGCACAATTTCAAGAAATGTATCTTGGCAATCAAACTAATAGTGAATGTTTTAATGATAAATAAAACCTCCCAGTGTAAGCCAAATCAAAACAACCCCAAATGAGGGCGAACTCAAGAATAGCCAGTAATAAACAAAAGAACCTCACGCTCTCAAATGAGGAGCGATAACAGGAGGTAAAAAACAAAAGCAAAACCCTGTATAAATGGGCAAGAGAACGAAAATGAAACTAGAACCTGTTACCTTAAACTCTAGGTGAGAACGAGCTGAACCAAAAGGTAACGGGTAAAGGATAAAGAAAAGGAAAGAAAAACTAAATGAATCTTTATCCTAACTGTAACCGGACTTTCTACGTTTCTTATTTCCAACAACCAGAAACGTAGTGACCGAAATCCTATACCTTACCGACTTCGATGTCAAATAGCAAAGACAATATCGAAGCACTGGAAAGCGGAAACCCTGAGCTTATATGGCCGACAGGAAACTCAAAATAGGTGCGAGGTATAACAGCCAAGCAATAGCAAAACACCGGAACGGCAGACGGAAAATCTGATAGTGTCCTGACGCCGCTAAATGAAAGAATGATCGTAGAAATAACCGGGGGCTGCCAGAAACCATGACATATATTTGTATTAGTTTTTCTTGATTGTTTACACACTAAAATTCGTGATATGAACCCAAACTGTAAGTTCATGTGCAAAAAGAAAGACATTTGTTTCAAAACATTTCCCTTGTTTTCACACAAATTTCAGTCTCTTTAACACTTTTACAAAACACTTTACACTATTCTCCTCATTAGGCACAATCTTCATAAAGGAAATTTCTTGTGTTCACATGGAAAACACTAGCATCCAAAATGCTAAACTTCAACGATCAATTCACACACTCCTCACAGGTAAAATACTAGTTGATTTAATTATTCAATCAGCAATCAGAGCTTCAGGACAAATAAATGAGAATAGGTAAGTCTGCTCTATTGTTATTTACTGTAACATATCAATACAATACTCAGTGATTGTATTGTACTGCAGAGTACTCCATGTAATGTATACTACTACAAGCGGACAACAGTACCAATTTTTTATGTATCTCCTAAAATATAAGTTGTGTTTATATGTTGTCAAAACTGTATCTATTCATTTCACAGAATTGAAATACAACCACATGGTGGTGACAGACAATGATTATTCACTGCAGAACAGGAAACCGAAAACAGCAACCAGGGGGTCCTCCATTGCGATGCCACTTTTGGTCCATACAATACTCAGTACTGCACATCTAATTTTCCTCGACAATATCCGCAAGCAAATCTGCTCTGATCTGTAACTGGTTCAATGAAACCATTGTTTTTTTTTTCATTTCTGCTTCTCCCTCCTTACCATTTTCATAGTTTTTCCCAACAGCTAAGACACATTTCCTGGTTCTATAAGCAAAACATCCCAAACCATGACATCAGCTACCAAAAGAAAGACCTATTTCCAAAAACTATAAACACTATTCACTTGTTTTCACAGATTTGCAGATTTGTTAAACTTTTCTTGCAAAACCCTACACACAAGTCTCTTCATAAAGCACTGTTAACCTCATGTGTTCATCTAGAAAGCATTGCTATTCAATATAGAAAACTCCACTCATTACAACTTAACAAAGTATCTCACAGGCCTCAAGGTGCAAACACTAAATTGATCAATCAACAATCATAACTTTGGGATTAATAAAAAGGGCTTCAGGTGAGTTCATTTGTTTTGGAACAATGCATACCAATAATGGAGAAAGAGCTAGAGGAAGAGGAACATTGTGAATGAGAGGAAGTGGACAAGGAAGAAGAAGACAGAACATTATTGGCCACCATGCCATTGTGAATGTCCCTGGCCTGCGTGAAGGCAACATCACTCTTTGTATAGCCATCAGCCATCATGGGGTCCTTCACCGCCATCCCACCCTGGGTCCACATAGCACAGGACTGCTCACATTCCTTGATGGTCTTTGGAATGCTCTATTCCAACAGTAGTAGAGTGAGCCAGGGCGGCCAGAACGTCAATGCTACATCATCATTTGGGACAATATCAGTTTCCACCACACATTGCCTGTGATATAGATGAAATCCTCTGGCCTGATCCCGCCCAGAGACAGGATGCTGAGGCAGTGTAAATTACCTTTTCCTTCTTCAACAACAATTAAATGTTTGTTTTTTTTGTTTTATATCCCGTATTTTAGTTGAATAGTTGGGAATTATTTTTTCTTGAATTCTATTTTTACTTGTTTCCCCAACTTTTCCTGTCTGCTAGAAAATACAAATAAAATTCTGTGAATTTTGCTATCGTGTACTGTTTTACTGTAACACTCACATTTACTGTACATAAGTTACGTAGATTATTGTAGCATGTTGTTGAAAAATGTATGGAGGTTATGAAAAAGCATGTGGTTACTGATTCATTAACAGCTTTATAGTAGTGTTTTTAATTTATCTCACCAGTGTGTAATGGGTAAACAAAAAAAAGTTAAAAGTTCCTGTAAGGAAATTAAGTAAATATAAAGTGCTGTCTCTAAAGTTGATTGACATGTAGCTCATCTTAGAAACAAAAGTGCAGGGATAACAATACTAAGACTAGTTGGTGATTCCTAAATTTTAATTAAAGTTTTAGTCAAGGATTAGGCAATTAATTATTATTAATGGCTGGTATGTAAAAAAATGTATAAAATATTCTGTAAATTCAGTAGCTCTGGGAAATATGGGATTATGTTCAGTAAACAGTGAAAACAAAAGTATGATTAAAAAAATAAAGCATTAAAAATCATCTGTAAACTCCCAGAAATAGCTCAGTCCAATTTTATTACTGGAATGGAGTCATAAAATTCAAGTCAGCTTTGGATTAGAGTTCAAAAATAAAATAGATAAAATGTAATTATTTTAATTTATAATATTTGGTAGTCATGTTCACATTTCATATTAAACCAAGTGCCTGCAGTTAATTTCAGGTTTCTTTGGAACAAAAAAAAGTTTGAACTAAATTTACTTCAAATGGATATTGTCAGGGTAGGTTTAAACAGGACCCAGTAGCAGGCAGGAAGTACAAAAAAAAAATAATTTTTTTAATGAAGGGGCAAGGCAGCAATCCGTAGTACAATAGGCAGGGTCGAAAACAAAAAGAACAAAAACGAAGACAGAAAACACAAATAAAATAACAATAGGAGAAGGACGAGAGATAACAAAAACTCAGAAACAGATAAACAGGAAACTAACAGACAACTCAGAAGGTACTCGGAAACCAATCATATGAAACAACCAACAGTGAGGAACTCGCGACAAAACACTGAGATGACAGGGTATACAGTGCATCCGGAAAGTAGTACCTGAAAATAAGATATCGACAGTTTTTTGATGTTGATGGTCACAGACTTCAGGAAGTAACAGCATGTAAAGGATATGCGACCAAATATGAAAGATGATACTTTAAAAATATGTTAAAGCAAAGGGTATGAATACTTATGTAAATGAGAAATTTTAGTTTTTTATTTTTAATAAATTTGCAAAAATCTCAAAAAAACTTTTTTCACATTGTCATTATGGGGTGTTGTGTGTAGAATTTTGAGGGAAAAAATTAATTTAATCACTTTTGGAATAAGGCTGTAACAGAACAAAATGTGGAAAAAGTGAAGCGCTGTGAATACTTTCCGGATGCACTGTATATACACAGAGGAAGACAGACAAAATGAGGAACAGGTGTGCAGACACAGGGAGGGGAGATTGCTCACAGGTGAGCACAATGAAACGATAAGGGAAGCCGATAATACAATAACGAGGGAGAACGTAAGACACGGACTGGACCACAACCAAATACATAGAGATAACATGACATGGACTCCAATAAGACAAGTGCATACAAGGAATAGGAAAGCGGAAACGAGAGTCAGCTGTAGTTAATAGAGGAACCAAAGAAAGATAATTAGTGATAGAACAGGCAGAAAGAGAGACAGCTGCAGCGAGGAAAGAAGATGAAGTTAGTAAGTTAGTAGATTAGTAGAAAACCCTGATTCTATGGCGTTAGTAGATTAATAGATTAGTATTATATACAAGTTAGTCATTAGTAAATTAGTAGACCCTAATTCTAAGATGTTAGTTGTTGTTAGTTAATTAGTATTATTTACAATGAAGTGATTAGTAATGAAGGAAGCGCATGACAGAGGAAATACAGAGAAAAACCGAAATCACCAAAGACTACCGAATAGTGAGACGAAGACAGGGGAGTGACGACAAAGCAAACACGGAACAGTGCGACCAACAATAAATACATAATCAGGAATAAAATAAAAACCATAAGAACATAATACAACTAAAAACCATAATTCAGAGTCCTGACAGATATGGGGAGTCAGGGATGCACACAGTTTTCAGACTACTATTGACTACAAGTGAAACTAAATACTAAAGTTAACTAAATTCAAGTTAAACTAAATACTAAAATAAAGAGGTATCAAAGGTAGTTTTCTTCTTTATTAAGAAAAATTGTGCCACACAGTAAAACATTAACTTCAGGTATATTAATTTCAGGTAGATAAATTCTTATCTGAAGTGGCACCAAGTTGTTGAACGTCACAAGGGCATGTAACAGTACCTCTGGCGTGCAAACTTATGAAAAACAGTTTTTTATGTATTGTGTATGGTAATATTACATATTGTGTATGGTTAGATTAGATTGTACTTTTCAACACTAGGTGGCAGATGAACACAATTTCACCAAAATACAGGATTTCTTAAAGGAGAAGTTCGGTATTTAGCATGTTAAGCCCTGTTATAAGGTTATTTACGATCATATACAATGGTCCATATAAACATTTTGACAAACTCTGCAGTCTTGAGATATATTGCTTTTTGCTCATGTCACAGCTAACTTACACAATGGATCTGGATGGGCATATAGAAAATACTTCAAAAAACACCATAAACTCTTTTTCAAAGATGGGAAACTCACCGAGTAGTCACTGGTGTCTTTTTGTAATTTACGTTTACGTTTAAAACATGTTTTAAATGACCATTTAAAGATTTATATAACTATTTTCAGTCGCCGTACAGCCATACGTTTGTAAACTTCCGCTTGAAATTTTGGGAGGTCTTGGTTGAGTTTGAAGGCTACCGTAGAAGAAGAAGAGCTGCTTCCGGGTCACCAGGTCGGCGTTTGCTTTGCAGCTAGTAGCTTATTCCCTGACTTCAGGGAAAGGTAGCTATCACAGTAGAACAAAAACAAAAGTGAGACTTTTAAATTTAAACAGCCACTGCTATATAAATTAAGGGCCTGTTGTATGGCTGCAGGGATGACCATTTGTGGGATGTAGGAGACTACAGGTGGGTCTTCTGGTTGAACAGCAGCCAGTGAAGGGGTACTGGAGCCTCACAAGAGAAAGGGGTTGAGGAGAGCTAGAAAAACATAGAAAAAGAGTTGCTTAAGTAGCATAGTGGTATCACCACTTAAGTAGGGATAGATTATGGCAAGATACCTAAGTTGAGAATTAATGATATGTATCAAGGTGATCTAGATCATACTTTCACTGGTTAGTTCTCAATGCTGACACAGAGCGCTGATGACATCATCAGATCATGTCTCTCACCCTGTGCTTGAGCACTCCATAGGAAATGCGAATATTCTTGTTATTTGAATTATTCATAATTAAACTTTTTAAATGTTTAAATGGCAACAATTCAAACGTGATGATATTTTATCATGCAGAAGTTAGCTTCTGACAGAATTCCCATGGCCCTCGACAATCCTTGAAAAAATGTTTTTCCTGAAAAGTCAAAAAAAAAATCTGGGAAAGTGGGGAAAATCCCACTGTGCTTGAAAAGTGTAAAATACATGTCACATCCAAGATTTTAAAAAGTTAATGTGTCAAATTTATCCTTAAATCTCATTTAGAAGTGCAAAGCATACATCTAAACATGATTTGAAACATTCTAAGCCTATTCTAAACTTAATTTTATATCTATTTCATATGTGATTTATTTTCATGTAAATCTTTTCAACACCAGCACTGGTAAAGAATTGCAGGCTAAATTATCCGTGGCAGTGTTATCCTTTCTGACTAATGAAGAGCTGCATTTTCAAGGAGGAAAAAAAACTGATATTCAATGACCACTGCAGTGTATTGATGAACTTACTGCATGACCAGCAGTAGATTCATGCACCTAAAATAAAGACTTAATTCTTCAACTGTTTGGCTTAAAATCAACATGTCCTATCAGGGTGCCAGCAGGTGGCAGTGTCAATCAATTACAGTTTTTCACAACCGCTAAGACACATTTCTTGAAACCTTCCACACTTTTCTCAAAACTAAGCAAAAAACCCAATTTTCAAACTACATTCACAAAACCTCTGACTCTTCTTGCAAAACCAAACAATCACCCCAAAACAGTTTCATCTGTGCTCAAAAGCAAACAATGTTGTCAGATCATACTCCAAGCCAGTCAAAATAAAAACACTACTGAGCATTCATTACACACTACATCAAAAAATGGAAAACACAATGTTCAGGGCATGTAGCTCCAGAAAAAAATGTTTATTGTTTACAATACAGTAAATGCATTTTGCATTTCCAAAAAATGCAACTCAAAATTCATAACTCAGTGGATTCGGCACTTACATACAGTAAAAATAAAAAAATAAAGACAAAATGTAAATGAGAAGCACATTACAGTACACTGTAAATGAGAAGCACATTACAGTACACTGTAAATGAGAAGCACATTACAGTACACTGTAAATGAGAAGCACATTACAGTACACTGTAAATGGGAAGCACATTACAGTACACTGTAAATGAGAAGCACATTACAGTACACTGTAAATGGGACCACAAAATCAAAGTCAACAAGTTATTTGTTATTTGGCCTCAGCATCACATCTTCGTGCTGGGTCAGGCCACAGGACTTCATCTTTGTGCTGGGTCAGGCCACAGGACTTCATGTACATCAAATGCCACATTTTCCCTAGTCAGGCAACGGGAGTAGAACCCTCTGGTGTGCTGGACCCAGCCTTGGCAAGACTCCACACCCATGTCACCACAGGCCAATTCCATGGCCTGTAGGAGATTTTCCCTGGTGCAGGGTTGTCGGTCATATACCTTCCACCGCCATGAAGAGAAAAACTCTTCTATTGGGTTGAGGAATGGGGAGTATGGTGGAAGGCAAACATTTATGAATTGCTGGTTGATGTTGAACCACTATCGTATCTGGACGGCGAGGTGGAAACTGACCCAAACTATGACATAGACAGGATGCTCTGCCTGCTCATGATGCTGCTGCTCACGCCCAAACAAGACATCTCGAACACCACCCAGAAATGTAAGAAGACGCTGGGTGTTATATGGCCCCACGGTAGCATGATGGTGGAGAACCCCACGATTACTTATGGCAGCACATAATGTGACATTGCCACCACGCTGGCCAGGGACTTCAACAATGGCCCGTTGGCCAATTATGTTCCGGCCTCTCCTTCTCCTCTTGGTCAGATTGAACCCAGCTTTATCCACAAAAATGTATTCATGGGGTCTTTCCATGGAATCCAATTCAAACACTCTCTATACGTAGAAATAGATATAGTTTTGTAAGTGCTACAGAAAGACAGACCTATGCTGTAGAGTACAGTATATGCACTCCAGATTTACATACATTACAATGTCATGCAGGTTGACAGTAGTATGTAGTATTAAACAATCAACAATGAATGTGTCTGAATGTACACCTACTTGCACATACTGAAATCGTTGCTCTTTGACCCTTTCTGAGTTGCGCTCCAAGGGTACTCTGTACACCTGCTTCATGTGCACCCTGTTGCGTTGGAGGACACGGTCAATGGTGGAAAGGCTGCCACTGTTGATTCCTTAAAAATTTGCATTGTCTTCAATAACTCTCTGCTGTATTTCACGCAGTCTAATGGTGTTGTTTTGAAGGGCCATGTCAACTATGAGGGCCTCTTGCTGTTCTAAAGAGAGATGACATACATAACCTAAGAGGAAATATGATTTATAAACAAAAATCTATAAAGTCAACACTCAGAGGTCATTCATTATCCATTGTGGGGGTTACAGTTTTTCTCAATTGTTTACACACAAAAACTGGAACTTATGACACAATGACCACAACCTGTAACTCATGTGCCAACTCCCTAAACCAATTCTGCTGAACTATAAACACATTTCCTGCTGTAGACCCAGATTTCAATTCTAAACCACACTTTCTTCAAAACACTACACACAATTATCTGCTTTAGACCCAGATTTCAATTCTAAACCACACTTTCTTCAAAACACTACACACAATACTCTCTATTTTGCACACTCTTCATCAATGCCAAATCTCCTTGTGTTCAGACAGAACACACTGCCATTCAAATGGCAAAACTTCCATTTCCAAGGCCGTTGTGCAATTTCCAATCAAAGCTTGAGCAATATAAGGGCCACAGGTGAGCTCCTGGTTTGGAGAACAATGGATGGCAACATTGAAGTGAGAGGTGATCAGAGAGGCAGAGGAGTGAGAGTAAGAGGAGGATGAGGAGGAGGAAGAGGAGGATGAGGAAGAGGAGGACGAGGATGAGGCATGTGGCGATATAGCTCCTGAGGCATTTCAGGGCTGGATTCGCCATACTAGGCGATACTTCCCCCGCTGCTTGGCCAGAGAGAACATAGCCTGTGATGTCGATGAGGTCCTGTGGCCAGACAGGAACCGAAGACAGGATGCAGCCTAGTTTTTTTGTCCTTTTTTAATTTACATTTTTCTTTCTTTTTTTGTTGACTGTACTGGCCTATTTTCTATTGTTTGATCTGTGCAAATCATTTACACATCCAGTTGTGTTTGCTGTGATGTATAGGCTACAGCACTTTTGGAAAAAATAAAGAAATATTTTTGTTGTTACTGTATAGTTGTGTATTGTTTTATATTTGAGTAAAAACATTATACAGTAATATTTTACAACAGGAGTAAGCGTACAGTAACACTGAACATGAAAAGGCATAATGCTCCTGATAAGGCCTTCATGCTGGTGTTTTCCCATTCATCGTAGTGTTTTCCATTCAGCACATCAGTGTTCAATGGTTCTTAGAAATGTCTACTCATATGATGGTCTGTGTGTGTCATTTGAACACAAACTACCATTTTGAGGAGACATAACATTGTTTTGAAGGCAAAGTAGCATTTTGCAGGAGATATGTAGGGTTTTGCATTTTGTGTGTGTGGTTTTTGGATTTGTGTTTAGAGTTTTGAGAAAATGAGGTATGCTTTCAAAAAATGTGTGTAAGCAATTGAGAAAAACTGTAAGCTTTGGAACAGTTTACATGATGAGATTAAAATGTCTACAAACTTAAAGACCTTCAAGTGTAAGATAAGATGCAAGATGGTAGAAAATTATCAAGTATAAAAATAGGGGGTTATCATGAAAGGAAAATGAAAACAATGTCAAGATGTGCAAAAACAATTGTAAGCGGTTTATGCTCTGCATTTACAGGGGACACTCGAGCATCAGAAAAACGAAGAAACGGACACATTTATTGGGACATTATCTGAACAATATTCTGGACTGTTACTGTTGAAATGAAACAAATTGTTGTGTCTAATGTATGACATGTACATTTAAATATGACTTATTTGGACTTTATTGTTTTGTTTATTTTTTTATTCTTATTTTTTTTATTTTATTTTTCCTTTTCTTTCTCGGACTGTTTTGTTATAAAGCAAGTTCAGCTATGCTGTTGTGATACGAAATAATCTGTTTTAAACAAATGTATAATGTGAACTTTCAAATTTGATTGAGGAATTGGGGCGGGACTTGATAAGCAGTCTGCTTTTTTCCCGTATCCCTTTTCGGCAGGAAATGTATTTGTTAAATGCATATTTCAGAAATGTGATGCAATATGACTATACACATGCCGAAATAAACAAATAAATAAAAAATAAAAAAATAAAAACACATAGGTGTCCTTCCACCCTCACGTGGCAGTCTTGCAATTCTACAAAAATATACATGCAGTACAGTACAAACAGTGATGGACTTTCGCCCCAGTCTCCTTTACTGTATATGGGCAAAGTGATGTACTGAAACATCTGTATATACAGTAGTGCTGTAAACTTTCAATGACATAAAAAACAATGACCTGTTCTCTTCTCTGAATCTCCGGATTATGGTGGACACAGTGAATCTGCTGATGTTGGGTTGTACTCTTTGTCCTGCTTCCCTCAGTGTCATTCCATGGACAAGAACATGGTCTATTACAGTAGCTTGGATTTCATCAGAAATGACTATTCTTTGTCTTGCTCTTCCTCGCCCCCCTCCTCTTCCTCCTCATACCCCACCTCTTACACGCACTCCTCCTCTGCCTCTCCCATCGTTTCTGTCTATTGTTGAAATGAACCTTCAACCTTCAACAACCTGTGCACTCTGAACTGGCTTATATTGGTTTCATCACATCATTAGCAACAAGTGTGATCAATTTTGAGTCGTTGTGTTTAAGCTATGACACTTGTGCTTTAATTGTGTTTAACTTTTGCTACCTGTGGTTACCATTATGCATCACAAGTGCATCACAGTGCAAAATGTGTTTTAGTGAGTGAGAATGTGTTTAGAGTTTTGCAAAAAAGAATCAATGAGATCTGCGAATTGTGTCTAACTAGGTGAAAATTGTTTATGGTTTTGCCAAAAGAGTGTTCGATTCAATAAATGGGTTCAGGCCACTGAGCATTTGGTTCAGAGAATGGGGTTTAGTGTTTTAGCAATTCAGAAAAAACTGTAAATATTGCCATATGTCCACATGATGCAGAATCAGCATATCATATATGTCATGGGGAAATTAATATTGCAATATCATCTATGCCTTTCTCCACTAGGAACATGTTCATTACCTTACAGTGTACATAATATTCAACAAGAAATCTGGTTTTATTTCAGCAGACAGAAAATTACTGATCATACTGTCCCATTAACATTGTGAAGAGCAAAGGGGCTTGAACTAATATGATATTGATTGAAATGTCAATGATATTTATGGAATGATTGAGACCGCTTGTTATTGAAAATGTTTCCTGAGGTTTTTCACTGGGGATATATTAGACTATGACAATAGATAGGCACAGCACTCCTCAACAAGCGATACACATAGTTATGGCTGAGACAGAACATGCTTTAACTGGATTAGGTGACCATGCAAATACTCAGGGATGAGTTGGTTTGAGAAGGGCCAAACGGAAAACTGGGACATAGCGTTCAAATTATCCTTCCCTGAAAACACAGCTATTATTTTGTACCAGTAGTCATAATCGATTGAGAGGGACTTGGAAAACAAGAGTTGAGAGCTGACTGCCACCACCAAAAAGTTATTGTTTTCCCAAGACAGTGGTGAATGAACACTGCAATGGGGTAATGATTAAAATGAACTTAGCAGTGTGTAAAAATCTGACCACACATTCACTGCTCTAGTCCCATATAATTCCCTGCTTAATTGTCTTTATTCAGACTTGACCTTAGATAGTTTAAAAACTGTATGGCTGTTATCATTGTTATCACCTTTTTAGATTGCTTTAGTCCCCTTGCATGTTTACTACATGTTTTTCTTCCAGCTAATAGTTCCCAGACATCATAACATTTTCACCCATTTACACTTCCTACTTTTTTGTGTTAGTAGTTGTGATAAATATTTTTTTACTACACAATGTAATTCACTGCAAGCATCATAAATTTAAATTCTAGGAAATTATGGTTATGGTCATGATTGTATGGTGGTGGTGGTGATCATACATCATGACATTAAAATTTTAAAAAATGATGATGATGATGATGATGAAAGAAATAAACACATGGTCAACAAAAGTCACCCGGATCTCCTCCGAGATATATTCCCTCCATGATCTTCCTTGTTCTCTTCCTCCACCTGTTCCTTCTCTCATTCTAACTCCTTGTTCTCCAATTGTCAGCCGTTGTTCTCCAATCCAGGAGAGCTCATCTTTTTCCCTTTTATTTGTGCTAAAGCTCTGATTACTGATTGAATAATTAAAGCAACTAGTGACCTGTGAAGAGTGGGTGTGTTCAGTTGACAGTTGGAGTTTATCATTTTGAATGGCAGTGTTTTCTACATGTGATATACCTATATATATATAACACAAGAGATATACTTTATGAAAATTGTGCCTAAAGAAGAGAATTGTTTGTAGTGTATTGGAAAAGTGTTTAAGAGACTGAAATTTGTGTGAAAACAAGCAAAATTTGCTTATAGTTTTGAAAAATTTTCTTTCTTTCTGCATGTGAACTTAAAGTTTTGTTAATTGGGTTCATAGCATCAATTTTAGTGTGTAAACAATCGAGAAAAACTGTAAATAAAAATAGATTAACAATTCCTAAAAGAATTGTAGGTGTGGTTGCTTCGCAGTGGTATCAATTGCTGGAAATGGTATATAAAGATGGTAATATCATATGGTACAGTGTGAGGTGGTAAATAAAAGGTGGAAATGGTATGACGTGGTAATGCGGTATAAAGGGATCTAAAGAAGGTGAAAGTGTTCAAATATGGTGATGTATTTTGTGGTAAGTAGTCTAAAGAACCTGGAAGTGATACAAAGGAGTAATGAATTGTGTTGAAAGCACAAAAATGTCATGTCAAATCATCTGGGATAGTATTGTTAGGTCATAACAGTGTTGTAGAGGAAGGCATTGTGATGTCATAAGCAGTGTAATATCTTACAGCATCCACATTCTATTGCATCGGTTTTCAAAATGTGCCCATTGACTCCCATTAATTTTTTTTGGCGATAAAAGGTCAATTATCTGAAAAAGTGTATATGGTATGAAGGTAAAAAGTAATATCAACCTGGAGGGTGTATAAAGGTATAATATGAGGTATGAATGGTGTCGATGGTGTGAATGGTGTAGGAGGAGATGGCGGAATAATAATAAGTATGGTGAATAACAAAAGGTGTGGTTTCACAACCACACCTAACAAACTTTTCTCACCCTCCTCGGTTACTTTTTTTGCCTTTAGACACAAATGAATATTCAAACACATGCAGTTGACTATGCTGTTGAGTAAACATGGGTCACAGGTTGTCCCCCTTAGTTACCACAGCAAACACATTTGGTGAGTTGGTGAGTCATGATGTAGAATACTCATTTGGAGACAAAAGACTCAGTGAAAACAAAATAATTCCTCTCTAACGTCAGCATTTGCTGTGAACTGTGACTTTGAGTCATTTCTGACTTCGCATTCCATTCATAGGCGTAGGTTTCATTTAAATTTTGGGGGAGACACTGCTGGACCACCTAGTCTCGCACAGTCAAACGTCAAGTCTCACAACTTAGCATATTAATATTACTGGCTGGGCTAGCAATTAATTCACATGTAAATATTGGGGGTGACATATCTCCCTGTCTCCCCCCCAAATCTACATGTATGACTCCACCATGTATAGGAATCATTCCTAATGCCATCGTTGGTTTATTGTTCCAAGGGATAGTTAAAATTCACTCATTGCCATTCGCTTAGAAACACTAACGTACCTCACAACTATCATATAGCATGTACATCTAATATTGATAATAACATTTGTGATACATTTGGATAATGTCAGTTGTTAGTATTTGAAAATGTAAGTGGGAAAACACTTAACAGCCCACACAAGCCTTCCAAGTAAATAGCCATTGAATGCTTTGTGCATGTACAAATACAGTAAATGTTTCCCTGGATGCTATTCTTTATGTGAATCCCCTTGGCCCCTTTTAATAATGGTGCACCAGAACCTAACACAGCATGTGAGCAGTGACTACCACGGATTGACCTTTAACTATTCCTGGCAAAGGCAAATTGTGGATTGAATGACAGATATGTATTGGGAAGGTCTTTCAAAATGCGTTGATAAATCTGCAACGCTAATATGCTGGAAGGTAGATAACGCATGAGCAGTTGAATCCAATTACAGAGGAAAATTCTTCCAACATATTCCAGTCATGAGAAGACTATCTCCAAGGCACCGATGTTGAAGTTAGTATTTGATAGATCTAAACGTGCGCTTTCTAACTTCTATATGCTCAGACCCGGATAAGATTACGAGAGATCCTATTAGTAACCTGAGCCCCGTTCATTTATTTACCACATGGTCCAGCATATACGCTACGTTCGCTACTGAGAGTGCTTCCCGTTACAATGAGTGTTAAGATATAACGTCGGAGCAGGTGTGCTATTCGTGCATGACTATGAATTACCATTCAACCATATCGCACTACAATGCAGTTCATGCACTCACACCTGGACGTTACACAAGCATGCATGTCAATTATTCACTGAAATCCAATCTGATTGTGCTTATTAATTAATGAGTCCACCAAACAATGTTTCTTAATTACTTCAGCATTTGCTAGACAGATGGGGAAAGTATATAAACTGGAGAATATGATACCTTGCCTTAACAATTGCTGCAGTGTGCTATCCACAGCGTATTATGTATCAAGGCTTTATTGCTCACAGGTAATATATTGGAATTACTGTGGAGACATTTATCAGTGTTTCTACCCAGATGAGCTAAGTATTAGGAAGGATCAAGGTGGATGGTAATCAGGGTTATGTCTTAGGCACAAAACACAATCTTACTTTCTGGTTGAGCCAGCTAGCTCTGCTTGAAAAGGTATACAGGTGATTTTCAGGTGTGACTGCTGTTTGACCATGTGAATAGGCTAGTTTGTATTTTTTCACATTTTCCGTGCTTATTTCAACCTTATCTGAATCTGCTAGCGTGATGTATATTGTTAATCCTCTTACATTAGAGCTTTCTTGCACATACAATGCAGTCCATAAGTACACTGTTTGGACAAAAGTTTTGTTGTTTTGGCTCTGTACTCCAGCACATTGGATTTGAAATGGAACAGTGATTATGAGGTTAAAGTGCAGACGTTCACCTTTAATTTGAGGGTTTTTACATCCATATCAGATCAATCGTGTAGTAATTGTAGCCCTTTTTATACATAGTCCCCCCATTGTAGGGGACAAAAAGTAATTGGACAAATTAACAAAGTCATTGTATTTAATATTTTGTTGCATATACTTTGCATGACTGTCTGATGTCTGTGACCCAACAGCATGAAAAGACTCTTGATATCTTATTTTCAGGCACTCTTACAGTCAATATTATAATCTCTCTGCATTTGAATGGATACAAAAAAAGGTTGCTACACGGGATATGGATGTAAAAACCTTCAAATTGCACTTTAACCTCATAGTCACTGTTCCATTTCAAATCCAATGTGCTGGAGTACAGAGCCAAAACAACAAAATTTGTATCACTGTCCAAATACCTACGGACTGCACTGTAATTGTTGGATTATGTTCCTTATAATTTATAATTCAGTCTGCCTCTCCCAGTCTCTCCATTCAAAATGCATTCCCTTAATGTGTTGGTTTCTGTGGGGAATGTATTAATATAGGCTACATAGATTTATTTGATGCTTTTGCAGCAGGCATTCTGCAAAAAATTAAAATAATCTTATCAGAACATTCAGTGGGATGGATTTTAAATTGATTGCCTCGATTGATTAAAATGTCAAGTGATGTAGGCTAATCAGAAAGCGGAATATACACCTGCCTTTCAACTAACGGTCATTTTGCCCCATCTTTAGAAAAGTGCAGTGATAAGGAACTGGCTATGATTAAAATGTATTGGCAATTGCACCAGTGATGGTATAACAGACTGACAATACCATAGAATTGTGTGGAGCTCAGAGTGGACCACACTCAGTTCCAGACCCACAGAGCTGGATGAGAGTGAGGGCCAGAGATTTACAAGCCATCCAGACGAGAAATTAATATTCATTGTAGACGTGATCTACATGACAACAAAATAGTTTTGCCGTAATGAAGTGAAAAACTCATACTACAAATATCCCTTTGGCAGAAATTATGTATAATGTTGAAGGATAAATAGTGACGTTCAAAATATTGTACCATCATTACCTAACAATTAATTTCCACCTGGTGTCCCTGGGTAGGTTTCAGTAGTTTAAACAGTATGGTGAAATAGACAGTCGTAATACAAAGTAATATGTGATACTAAATTAATTAATTTAACAACCAAATGTACATTGGTGTAATGAATTGCATTTTACATTGTTGTGAACATTGTACCCAATAAACGATGAAAAGTATTTGTCAGTTGAAGAAGTGTGGTGTGAACTGAAGAGGGGATGGCTAGGGGCTTAAGAAAGATATCATTTTTTCATAGAAGGCCTGGATTCAATCAACTTTAACTAATGAATAAATACAATTATAGTGTTACTTTTCCAACACAATTAAATAAAATAATTACGGTGATCAATTTGATTCAATTTAAAATCAATTTGCATCAAAATCAAAGACATGTTGATTGAATCCAGATAATAATCTTCATAACATTTCTTGGTCCCGTACCTATACTGTCAAAGGTTGGCATTGTTTTTCTTAATATAATTTCGAGTGACAAAATCTCCTCTCACTGGTCTCTGGAATGTGTTGTTAAATGGTTTTTCCATCCCCATTACAGATTATTTTGGCTTCTTTAGATACCTTAGTCATTACCCATTACCACGATGTTCACCCATTAGCACAATGTTCCAATGATTCTGTCCGAAAACAACCTGTTCTTTGTCTCCTGCACATTTGCTTGTGTTCCTATTGCAAATACTGAAGATAGTCTATACAGCAGAGCCTGAATAGCAATGGGATTCAAATAATGCACACACGCGTTGACTGGAGGGGCTGCTTGGCTTTCCAAGTTAACACGCTGTTCTAGTTTATGGATGGACCGCGCAGTCTGGAATCTAATCTGGACTGTGCCAACTGTGGCCGGTGGTCCCACAGGGCGATGCACAATTGGTCCTTGCACCAACCCGGGATGACAGCATCTCATTTTGTACCAGCGACCCCTCCTGGTCAATTGTTCACCTGCAAGTCCAACTGTGCCATACATGAAGCGTCTTCCTCCAGCTCATGTCTGTGTGAGGCCCAACCTGTAAACTGCAGTGTGAAAAGAAGGGGCAGCTCTCATCATATGCTTCAGAGGAGAGCATGTGCCTGTCTGTGATCTCAGAGGTGACGGCAATCACCGCGGATAAATAAAATGGGACAATCCAAAATTTGGGAGAAAAAACGGAGGAATAACATTTTTTTGAAAACTTTCACTGGAATTCTCAGAATTACCAGTGAAAATGCCGATACTATTTTATAATCACTTTGTTGGGATTGAGGCTCGGTTGGAGAGGCTACCTTCAATGTTAATGCAAGTGTCTGACTTGCTGACTTGCTTATTTATTGAATGATGATGCTAGCAGTGTTTACAATATGCAAAACATTGAACTCTTAGGCTCAATGAACTCAATATGCTCATTTAACTTTTGCTAAAAGTAGAAACATCAGTGTCTCCATTTTGTGCTCACTGGCTGTATCTTGCTCTATCTGGGTGGAGTAGATTAGCGGTCCTATTTTCCCATGCCACCACTTAATTGCTGCTGGTGCACTATATAAGAACTAATGAAGAGCCATGTGTGCCATTTGAAAGGTCAGGTAAAGATTGAAAGCATGTAGAGCCTATACAAATGTCACATTTCTCAAACACACACAGTTTCTGTGCACATTTTTTATAGCATGAGGGAATACTGAGACTTGGTCTTTGTTGCATTATAGTGCTGAGCCATGCTCATTCTGTAGGAAATGCTCTGTTTTGAATGATAAAGGACAATCCCTGTGTCTTCCTGACCTTTCAGCTCAACTGAGAGGTAGCATTCCCACTGCTGGAGCTAATATTTCATGGACATCAGTATGCCTTAAGAAGCTTTTGCTCTAGACATCCACTAAAGGCACCATTTATGACATCACATACAGTATGTTCAATCATTCACCTGTAGGAACCCATTCAAATACTTTTTTTAAATACCTTTTTCTCTTTCCAGGGCAAAACATGATGCTTAGTTAAGTTGGTGACACCAATTAAAAAATACTTGACTTTTGACTGCGTTTCAGAAAACACATGGACATTTTAGATTATTTGGTGTTCATGACGCCTCAATCTCCTATCACAAGGGCTAACTAGTTTTTCACGTACAGTAAAGTCTGTGGTTTTGATGATTCGTATAAATGCTTGTTTTTGTCAGATATGTACCTCATGAGTCACTGCGTGACAACCACACCCACACAAGGAATGCGACAGATAACGTGCAAGCATATGCACATACACATACACACACATGCACATGAACATACATACACACACACACACACACACATGCACATGAACATACATACATACACACACACACACACACACGCGCACATGAACACACACACACACACACACACACACACACATGAATACACACACACACACGCACATGAACACACGCACATGAACACACACACACACACACACACACACATGCACATGAACATACATACACACACACGCACATGAACACACATGCACATGAACATATACATACACACACACGCACATGAACACACACACACACACACACACATGAACATACATACACACACATGCACATGAACATACATACACACACACACACACGCACATGAACACACACACACACACGCACATGAACACACATGCACATGAACATACATACACACACACGCACATGAGCACACACACACACACACACACACGCACATGAACACACACACACACACATGCACATGAACATACATACACACACACACACGCACATGAACACACATGCACATGAACATACATACACACACACGCACATGAACACACATACACACACACGCACACGCACATGAACATACATACACACACATGCACATGAACATACACACACACACATGCACATGAACATACATACACACACATGCACATGAACATACATACACACACATGCACATGAACACACACACACACACACACACGCACACGCACACGCACACACACACACACACACACATGCACATGAACATACACACACACATGCACATGAGCATACATACACACACATGCACATGAACATACACACACACATGCACATGAACACACACACACACACACACACACACACATGCACACACATGCACATGAACATACACACACACACACATGCACATAAACATACATACACACACATGCACATGAGTCAGTGAATATTTCCCGTACTACTGGCTATACAGGGCAGGCCTTGTAGAGAGCAGAATCTACTGCAAGGAAGACTGGTCTGTCCTCATAGAGAGTAGAGTCTAGCTGTAGCAGGGAATACTGTTTTGTTCTCATAAAGAGTAGAGTCTAGCTGTAGCAGGGAGGACTGTTTTGTCCTCATAGAGAGTAGAGTCTAGCTGTAGCAGGGAAGACTGTTTTGTTCTCATAAAGAGTAGTCTAGCTGTAGCAGGGAGGACTGTTTTGTCCTCATATAGAGTAGAGTCTAGCTGCAACAGGGAAGACTGTTCTGTCCTCATAGAGAGTAGAGTCTAGCTGTAGCAGGGAAGACTGTTTTGTCCTCTTAGATAATAGAGTCTAGCTGCAACAGGGAGGACTGTTTTGTCCTCATAGAGAGTAGAGTCCAGCTGCAACAGGGAAGACTGTTCTGTCTTCATAGATATTAGAGTCTAGCTGCAACAGGGAAGACTGTTTTGTCCTTATAGAGAGCAGAGTCTAGCTGTAGCAGGGAAGATTGTTTTGTCCTCATAGATATTAGAGTCTAGCTGCAACAGGGAAGACTGTTTTGTCCTTATAGAGAGCAGAGTCTAGCCGCAGCAGGAAAGATTGTTTTGTCCTCATAGATATTAGAGTCTAGCTGCAACAGGGAGGACTATTTTGTCCTCATAGATATTAGAGTCTAGCTGCAACAGGGAAGACTGTTCTGTCTTCATAGAGAGTAGAGTCTAGCTGTAGCAGGGAAGACTGTTTTGTCCTTATAGAGAGCAGAGTCTAGCCGCAGCAGGTAAGATTGTTTTGTCCTCATAGATATTAGAGTCTAGCTGCAGCAGGGAAGATTGTTTTGTCCTCATAGATATTAGAGTCTAGCTGCAACAGGGAGGACTGTTTTGTCCTTAAAGAGAGTAGAGTCTAGCGGCAGTGAAATGGCATCATGGTGCTGCAGCAGACGTTTGCTTGTGAATACACTGAGAGAGGTCAGAAAGTGAGCTCAGCCAAGCACCAGAAGCATAAATATTGTCTTATAGTCACACACGATGGTAAATTTAGTTGTTGCCTAAACACTGAGCTCACATTTTCCAGGAAAAACGTCACAATTTTCTTGACTGATAAACCTGAGAAAGGGAGTTTCCCGAGAAATATTATATATGTATTTACTTTGTATTTATTCATTTATTAAAATATTCCTGTATTTTTTATTTTTAAAACTGAAGTTAACCAACGTCAAGAGGGGAAAAAGCCATCTCCTCGCAAAGATCTTTAAGATATTTTGTTTTGAACATTTCATTTGGAATTCATCTAATCAAATCAGTCTAATGCAAATGAAAGAAGGGATTTACATGCCAGCAATGGCATATCTGTTTGAGTCAATGAAGCAGGCAAATTCTCTTGTTCATAAATTCAAAAACACATTAATATCACCTGTTATGCTCGTGGAGAGTGAGTTTCTCTGTGAACTCCAGTACTCTAATATTCATATTGCCTAAGGATAGCACAGAGTTCTAATCAGCTACCAAGCTGCTGTTAGTTTTAATGCGTGAGGTTAACATTCCTGAAAGAGGCGACAGGCTCAAGAATAACTGTTCTTGCATTGCTCTCTAAATGAGCACCTCCTGTCATGTCCCCTAGAGACCAGTTTAAAAGCAGAGGAGATGTTAGGAGCAAGATAGTACACATGCATAAACAACTGTTATGATTTCAAGGATGGACTCTGTGGCAGGTATTCTTGTCTCAAATGCACACGTTGTTGAGAAGGTATAGCGATTGTGAAAAGGCACTTTTTCAGATATCTTTACCTGATTATGTTTATAACACATTTACACTGCAAAAACCAAAAGATAGGTCAGTCTCAACAAGTATTTTAGGCTTATATTTAGATTTAAAATCTTACGTCTATTTATTTATTTTAAATCTTTTGTGGTAAATAAGACAAACATATTGGCAACGAGGTGAGACAGTTTGACTCATTTCAAGATTTGCCAATGACGTAAGAAAATTCCACTTGTCAAGCAACCAAAAGCTTAAAACAAGGTAATATTTTCTACTTGAGACCATTTTTTACTTGTTAAGACACACTTTTTTTGCAGTGTATGGGTTGTTTTACTTGCTGGTTTTGATCCAAACATGTTTAATAATAAAGATTTTATGTAAACGGGGCCTTTAATCAAAAGAGAGGCTTTTCTAGTATACCTTTAACCTGCCCCTTTAAAGCGTTGGAAGAATTACTGTTGCACTCAACCTTCTCATAGGTTGACCTAATGATTTATTTATGAAGACCAATGTTTGTGTCTTGGACTTAATCATTCATTTAAAAAAGGTACAGCTAACACCAATAGCTTTGTTTTCTCAAGACCATATCTATGTGTTCATCACATGTTTCCAATTATCTGAGGTGCACCTGACTGTGATTAAGCTGTAGTTTGCTGGGTTCAGAGTCCTGAGGACAATTAGGCAGGACCCGCACACGCACACAGAAAATTAGGTCACAAGTAGGGAAAACATTTATTTTATGAACCTAAAGAGCGCACACACAGAATTGTCTGTCAGCAAAAAAAAACTGACTGTTGATCCGATATAAATACTTCTGTTTACCAGTCAGTTTAAATATTAAAGCTAAATATTAATAAATTCAAATGTCTCACTTTTTGTATTCCAATTCATTATCAATTAGTAAATTACATGTTTTTGTGCGATTCATTATGCAACGGGTGAATTATTAATATGTGTACTGCAGCACACACTTATTGCAGACTTCACTACTCCTTGGATTATGTAAATAATGTGAAAACCCCTGTGAATTATAACCTTCATGTTAAGTATTTAATAAGTTACACGACAATCAATGGAAAGTGATAGCTAAGCACCTAATATAATGTTGTGTGGTAACCCATAAAGTAATCCTAGAACTTTCCCGGGGTCAGGAATGGGTTTGGGGAAAAAAGATGAGTCAACTTCAAACCAACATCTTTCAGCCAAACATTGAACAGTACAGTTTGGGCATAGCTGAGATACTTAGAAACAAATATATAAGTGTTTCTGTGGAAGCAGGGGCTTATGCCATCGTCCCATCCCCCTTCTGTAGCAGGTCCCTGGCCTCTCATTTCTCTGCCCTCTGGCTAAAGTCCTTGAGCAGACAGAATGGATTGCAGTGCATGAGGAGAGAAGAAGGGCGCATTGTTTCCCTGAGGTCCATCTGCTGAGATGGCAGATGAGTGACTGGGTTTGTCTTGTTGCTCTCCCCGTCGCCTCGGCGAGGCCCAGAGGCCTCAGTTACTGGGCGGACGACGATGATGTTGAATGCGCACAGAGAAAGGCTGCATGCATGCACAGAAACCAACCCACCAGCATACACACACATGCACACTCACTCACGCACACACATATACCCTCACACACACTCATACACACACGCACACTCACGCATACCTTCACACACACTCACACATATACATACTCATGTGCCCTTGACCCCTTCCCCACCAGTTTTTTCAAGAAAGTCTATACTTGCCTTTCTGGAGAACTGCTGAGTATTATCAACCACTCGCTGCAGACTGGAATCTTTCCCTCCACATTCAAGACCGCCATAGTTAAGCCCCTTCTTAAAAAGAACACCCTAGATCCCTCTATTCTCAATAATTTCAGGCCTATCTCAAACCTGATGTTTTTGAATAAAATGCTTGAGAAGCTGGTCTTTCTGCAGTTGATAGAATATTTAAATACAAATTCTATAATTGAACGATTCCAATCTGGTTTTCGTGCAAGGCATAGCACTGAGACAGCCCTAATTAAAGTTGTTAACATTAGAGTTAGTCTGGATAACAGAAATCTTTCTGTCTTGGTACATCTCGACCTCAGTTCTGCATTTGACACAGTGGACCATGAAGTCCTTATTTCCAGGCGGGCACAGTTTTAACTTAGTTCAGAAACTATCTGCAGGGTCATGAATACTATGTCTCTCTTGATGATTTATCCTCAATGAGAGTCAGCATTACATGTGGGGTTCCCCAGGGCTCAATCCTAGGGCCCATCCTTTTTAGACTATACATGTTCCCCCTTTATTCAAATGTTGTTGGCAAATATTCTTATCTATAAATTGTTTCTTTTTAATAATAAAAATGCCTTGCCTTTGTATAGCACCTTTCTCATACTCAAAATGCTTTACAATGGCGAGGGGGAAACTCGCCTCAACCACCACAAACATGTAGTACCCACCTGGGTGATACAACGACAGTCATTTTGGTGGAGAGGGAGAGAACAATTTTTAGCCAATTAAACTAGGGGACGATTAGGTGAAAGAGCGAAGTTGGGAAGTTAGCCAGGACACCGGGGAATCCCCTACTTTCTACCAAGTGTCATGGGATCCTTAATGACCACAGTGAGTCAGGGCCTTGGTTTAAGGTCTCATCCAAAACACAGCATCTCCTACAGCACAGTGTCCCCATCACTGCACAGGGGCATTGTGGCTTATTTGACCAGAGGGAAGATTGCCTCCTACTGGCCCAGCAACAACACTTCCAGCAGGAGGTCTCCCATCCAAGTACTAACCAAGCCCAGACCTGCTTAGCTTAGCTCAGCAATTCAGCAGGGGCAGAGTGCATGGCAGCATAGCTGCTGGCTCATAGTCCTCATGAGCACTATCACCTGTAAACATAGGCAAAGCAGATCATTTATTGTTTTAGGTTGAGTTAGGGTTGGGCTAGGGCTGACATCACTAGCTGCCTTCTTTTCAGAGCACCCACAGAAGCACATGTAGATGAATCTGTGTTCCATAGCAACAGAACTGGAACAGAGGTATGGACATTTTATTTATGCCAATGACCATGAAATAATTACAATAAATGTAATTAATTACATAATTTTGAATGGTGAAAACTATTTTTTTATGTATTACTTTTTTCATGCTATGCCACTGTTCCATTGATTAACCTACAGTTACTTTTTGAATATGACTTTAAAGGCTTGCATATTAATTAGGAATCAATTTTATATTTATTGTTGATTCGCTTTTAATTGAATCCTGAAAATACAACACTGTTACTGGCATAACACAATAAAAATTTAACATGACAGGTGGTGTGCAATCCCATTGCTAGCAATGCCCAGCTCCACCCTCTTCTTTTTAAAATCTGTTTGCCTGCACCTTAGGGAAAGAGGGTGTTGTTCAAAAATGTTTCCAATGGCAAGGTGACAGAGGCTTTATTTGGTTGTGAATATGCACTTCAGAAAACAAACAGTGCCTGGAAACGATAGCAAACGCCAGACAGTTCCACATCTAAACACTGAGAGCTAAGCTCCAGCAGCCATAAAGCAGACCTTTAAACCTTGCAGATCCTCTCCATTAAGACTCACATCAGTAGGCTATAAAAACAGGCTAACAAGCTACGAGCTAAAGGTCACCCCCTCCTCAGAGAGCGCTGCGCTCCCTCCTGGTTTGATGGGATTATACAGTTGAGCACCAGAGCACAAGAGCGTAAGCCTTTGACGTAAATGTCAGATACTTCCACAAAGAGCAACAGCTCAAGGGGAACACGCATCTACTTTCCATTTTTACAGGTCCCACTACAGCCAAAATAAAACTTTTTTTGAACACACACAGCTTCGACATAGATCAGACCCTATCGTCGATCCTACTGAAATGATTCAGGTATGCATTTAGGAAACTTGCTGTACATAATTGTGAAACCAGCATGCTCAACAATAAAATACTGGTAACTTCCAAATGATTCACAATTCGACTGTTCTGTCCTCTCTATGACCCTCCTCTGTTGCCATTCTCTTGCCTCCGACTAACATTACATTACCCCATTTACAGAAGAGCCATAAATATAAAGTCCATAGGGCAATATGCAATATACAGCTCTTCCACAATGCAGTTTGGAAGAGCCACATTCAAAAACAGGTACAAGCACAGGAGAAAGAATCACTGTGTGCAGGATTGATCGACATGCTTGTTGTTATTAAGAACAAAATACATCATACATTTCTTCTGCACAGGGGTTAAATGGAGAGGTCTACTCACAGACCTGAACACATAGTACATACTGTACACAGATAGATGTTAAACACATACATAGTACATACTGTCCATGGATATATGTTAGACACATACTGTAGAACTACATAGTACATTCTGTACACAGATAGATATTAAACACATACATAGTACATACTGTACACGAATAGATGTTAAACACATACATAGTACATACTGTCCATGGATATATGTTAGACACATACATAGTACATTCTGTACATGGATAGATGTTAAGCACATACATAGTACATTCTGTACACAGGCAGATGTTAATTGCTGACATATTGTGGTTATAAGCATAATAAAACTATTAAGGCTAATTTCCAAAATTTTATAAAATAACAAATTAGGTTGTAACTAATGAAATAATAAATACATTAGTAATACCATGGTATAAGATTAAATAATGTTACAAGATTTAGTGATGATGAAAAAACATCTGAAGTAAGTACCTGAGCTAAAAGCAATGGCCAAACACAAATGCATGGCTTCCAAAACAGTGGCTGAACATGAATGAGTTTGAAGGGAAAATGGCTTCAGATACCTCGGGAACAACAGACACCTCCAATAACCTGAGAAACCATAGAATCTCTGAATCACCTGAGAAACCACAATCTCTAATCACCTGAGAGACTCTTTACTCACATGCACACCAGACACAACGATCTCAGGCAATCTGAAACTGGATTTTTAAAAAGAAATTCCCAATGTATGATTATTCCTGTGTGAGCCTCTTGTGCTCCCTTCATTGACAGCTTGGCCTGTGCACTTATCCCTCAGGCTGGATGCCAAACCTCACACTTTGCCCTTTTCTGCCCTTGAAACATGGCAGTCTTTGTTTTTCATCATCTCACACAGAAAGAGCAGTGTACGTATATACAGGCTACAGATTATTCAGTGGTAGAGTTATCAAGAACAATTGGAATTTAACCCCATAATACAATAGTGAGGAATGCAGCTTTCAAACTGCTCCACAGGTGGGGAATGTAACCTTATAAGTTGACTGTACATGTGTGCAAATGACTCAACAGAGTCAGGCAGGTGATTAAACCATTACAACGGCAATAATTCTTTTCTGTGTCCTAACCTTTAAGCAATGTTCATAATCTGTCTGAAAAAGGTTTGTGTCCGGGAGACAATTTATGGACATGATGAGGTCCCATATAACCACCGTTCAAGCTAAGATATGAAAGAATATCAAATAGACTTTTTGTCTAAAGCCAGACTTGATTTAACCCCTTCTCTAGCACAACATTTTTTGAACAAAAGCCTCAAAAAAATGGTTGCTGTTTTTGAACCTCTTTGACTACAGGCATAATCCCGGTCTCTTCTGTAAGGTAGCCCTTAGGAGTTTATTTTCAGACACAGCATTACTGTAAGTAGGCCTATTACTGAAACAAAGTAACAGAAGCTCAAACACAGTGGAAGTTATTTTTCGACTAAAAGATTTATTTTATTTTGCCGGGATAAGGATGCCGACTTTGCGGAATCGTCGTTTTGATAGCGCCTGTTTTGTGTCTTGCTACAAAATAAGGAACCGTTGTCCCTATAACATTGGACTCAAAAAATAATTTATGGGGATAACTTTAGAGGTTTAACACTTTCAAACAGTATATTGTGTTACCAGATTGATTGAGAATTTCCCTGTACAAAAAATGCAATGAATGAAAATAAACCACTTCAGGCAGATGCTAGTTAAGGGGGTAAGTCTGTGTTATAGTGCTATATGGAGACATTGTCAGGCTCCACCATGGCTAAAAGCGTGTGTTGGCTGTCCAATAGATATAGTAAGGGTGTGCAGACTAGAGGTCTGCATCAGGCTAGAAATGAGGACCAAATGAGGACCACCTATGCCCAACGGCTTTGCGGCCCAACCAGAACCAGCCTGACAATATCCAGCAAAATTTGAAGCCTGAGCCCAATCGCTAAAATAACAAGCCCCAATACCAATCACGGACTGAAATGCGTCTGACCCATCGTATGGCTAAACTACGACACAATGTAAAATTAAGTTCTTGGATAATAGTCCCGTACCTGATCTAACACATCACAGAGCTAAAAATAGGCCCTATAGCCTATGTGACAATATCACAGCATACCTTTGGGCCCCATTGGGCTCAATGAGGATAAAAACCTCTAGTGCAGACCCCGCTATAGTTCTTGTGTTTATCTTGTGTATTACCTACGTCGTCAAAATTCAACATTGACAATGTTGGAAGTAAACGACAAGACAGTGAAAGCTGGTTCTAACTGTCACGATACATTGAGCAAATATTTTTTATTTGTCATTTGCTTACAGTATGAATTATACAGCCTACTGTGAATAGTTCTATTGTGCGATGCTTTATAGCCTCACGTAAATTGCTGACAAGAACATTTTGTGCCACAGCCAGGTATTGTTGTTAATAGATGTTGCTGCATAGTCAGCAGTGTTTTCTGAAAGCAGTCTTTATTTCATGCACAAACTGAGCTACAGAACTTCCAATCAAACCCACTCCATATAAAAGTGCCCTTAAAGGACATGGAAGACTCCTCAGTATACAATTCCCCCCCCCCCCAGTCATGGTTTACATTCCAGACCCTTCCAAAGTTATCTCATGACTGTGCCCCGCATCATTTAGCTCATTGGATTGCTTTCACATGACAAACAACCCATGGATTCCCAGGGAGAAACTGGTGAGGCCTAAGAACACAGCTCTGATTTAATGAGAGTGTAGTAACATGCACTGGAATGTCTGGTTTCAACATTGACATAAGGCAACAAGGAACTTCTAACCCTTCCCCTTTTCAGCACCCAAACATGAGGAGTAGACAGGCTATTGTATTCAGCAGCAGCAAAGATACAGTGTGCTGTGCCGGTCATACAAAGGGAGAAAATTCATGGCAACAGACCTGTGCGGACAAACGTCAATTTTACTCACTAATGTATGTCTATGAATACTCCCCCGGGAATTGATAGAACTATCAGAATACATGACCAAACTAGAAAATGTGCTGATTCAACTTATATGAAAGAAAACAAAAGTCTGAAAAGCAATGAACTTTAACATTACAATAATGCAATAGGCCTAAGATTCATTCCATTTGTTTCTTTAGAATGTTGAGAGGTGTGTTAGCCATAACCTTGCACAACGGTAAGAGCGAAGCAATAGGTAGTAAGTAACTGTGTTAAAATGTTAACAGGAAGAAATAGCAGGAAATGCTTTTGGCAGATTATGCCATGCAACTCCTGGAGAGCCAGGTTTTCTCTGGTTTTCGGTCCACCTACCTCAGAGACACTGTGGAATGCAATGTAATTCCGCAAAGCATTGAATGGAGATCACTGTGTGTTACAAACACACTGGTCTCCTTCCTTCAGTAACTATTTGAAAAGGCAAATAACATGGGAGACACATGGGTCCTGCCATGTTTACTGTAGCTTATGTTTCAGTTTTCTTCAAATATCCATTTTTGGGGGGGTTGGGACTAAGAAATACACCATCAAGTGAGCTTTAAGCTTGACCATGCTGAGGTAACTGTGAGGATTCACACATGCTCGCCTCCTGTGACTTAATAATTCAGCTTCTTGACTCAATGCTCTTACTTTCCATTTAGAAATGCAAATAATTCCCAGGAAACAAATCAATTAACATCACCCTGGGGCTGATTAATATTGTTCAATCAATCTGCCACTAATCACAATCAATAGACAGAGCCTGTGCTATCCTGTGTCCTCCAAGTCTGATAAGCCAGTCATTCATTTTTAAATATAGCACATGAAAACTGGCTTTTGTAAAACTGTCGTTATTAATTTATGATCTTTTGGGAACTCCCCACCAGAGTGCAGTCCAATAAACAACTACCATTTCCATTCTGGTTATGCTTCCAGTTTGTACGAAGAAATGAGCTTCTTCTGTGTCACTCTACCAAAGTATCACAGTGCAGTTTGGCTTTTCGATGATGACTACAGGTCAAGAGGTAACCGTCTATCACTTCTTGGTAAATGACAAATTTGTGAAGATACCGGATTAATTCACGTTGGTTCTGAAAACACAGCCGATCAAAAATGTAAACCAATAAGGTATGAGCTACGCAGCAGAAATCATAAAATTCATGGAGCATCAACTTTAGAACCTCTCATTTCAACATCAAAAAAGTCTCATTTGTACCTCGGAATTTCATGCAGTAACTGAAACAAATAACACAGCCCTTGAGTCGTGGCATAGTTGTCATGCAACTAGGCTAGCATTAGTAACTAGTTCATGCTCAAATGGGTGATCGCCGTTGTTGAATTGGTTCTACAAAATGTCCCAGTGTATAAATGGATAATGTATATAAAACATGAGCCATACAAGTTCTCCATCCCAAGACTGTCTGCTAAGCTAACGCACAATAATACAAAGGGTAGTATTCTAAAACAGACTGATATAAACAACACTGCTCAGCCAGTCAATAGCTTATCTGTTTTTGCATGGCTTAGACAGCCAAGTCCATTGTTTTTAAATTCATGCATTACATGCCATTATGCCACATCCATTGGACACCATTTCCCCAGTTGTAAATTGTTCAGAATGCCACATGGTTGTAACAAGACCTTTTTGTTCCGCTTTGGCTGACACAGAGAACACACAAATGTCAGTTCCAACAATGTATACTGACGGGCATGTAGTTCTGATGTATAGCCTACTGTGCATATCAAGGCAATGAATAAAGGTGGCTGGTTGTTGGGGGTTGAAGTGGCTGTTGATAGGGGCATTGTGGGTAGTGGTTTGTGTGAAATGTTAAGCATTCACATTCCATCGTATGCTCTAATCTGTCAGCACAGAGAATTTAAAATGGGAGCATTGGTTTTCTATACTGGGCCCACCATGACACACATGTACCCAGCTCCTTATAGCACTGCATTGGACACATACAGCCAAAATAGACCACTGGATTGCTGGCAGTGCTAAAGAATCAAAGGCACTTTTGTATGGTGATGAAAAAAATTCAAATAATGGGATGTCACAGAAGTTCACAAAGAATGTCAAAGTTTAGTGAACTTACCATAATAAAAACAACTACAATATAATAAAAATGCTAAAATTTCTGCATATAACTATGGGGATTCAGTAACCATATGTGTAATATTGGAGATATTGTATTGTAAAATTGTAAATTACATATTGTCATTGCAGTAAGTTTACTAATTAACATTTACATTTATGTGAGGCTATTGCAATTGAGATTTGCGTGTAAGCAAAGTGTGATAACTGAGTTTAGCACTACCCTTAGCACACCCAGGTGAAGCACAAGCATTTTCATTTGTCTAGAAGGAAAAGGAAATGAGTCATTACTTTGCCTGTCAGAAGTCAGTTCACTTGTTATGAATTTAATGCTAGTGCATAATTGGGTCTCTAATAAAGGTGATTTAGATGCATATTTGCTCAGCAAGCCACCAGCACTTTGGAAACAAGCCTATTCCTACCAGGCAATGCTGTGGAGCTAGCACCCAGAACTGCTTAGGTATGAAAAAGTAGCTTCAAGTGAATCCAAAGACTGACAGTGAGGAAAGAGGTGTCGCAAACTACAAAATAATTCATCCAGAAACAATCAAGACATTAAAGTTATCAAAGACCAGAGGCTCTCAGTCTCTGTGCATTTATACAGTATAGACCAAGAGGCTCTGACTGTTTGTGCATTTATACAGTATACTGATTAAAAATGATCATGAAGTGCTCTACAGTATTCAGCCAAAGTAAAACCATTACATGTTAAATTTCTACAGGTGCCTTAACTGTAATTCAGAGAAAATTTCAGTCAGTACTTCTGCGTAAGGCAAATCACCTCCATACCAAAGTCAAAGTAGTGCCTGTTGCACTTTTATGGTCAGAAACGATTGTATTTCCAGCCACATGGTCCATTAAACTGACATGGTGTCAAGAGAATAAAGCAGTAAAACCCTTTGTAAACGAGGCATTCAAACAAAAAGATGTTTGATGTCCATAAAAAGGGATACGCTACTTTTGTTGTATCATAAAATCTGAACTGAAATGGTTTTAAGGGATTTGTTCGCTGCAAGCTATTTTATATCTCTGTGCTAGCTTTATAATGTTGTGATTCGCCCCAACATTTCCACTTACCTCATTAGAGATAAATAATGATCACAAGAACTGAGGCATGCAATGAAATGCATGGGAAAATCCAGTCTTTATTATTCAGGTATTTATACAGGTTCTCTCTGATCTGTACCCTCAGGCTCCATTGAGAAAATCTATTTGATTTCTGTGACTGTGAGAGATGTGAAGGCTCACATACTCACCATTTAACTGGATTTAAGTATATCTTAGTGTATTTAAGGCTTTAAGTTTTAGGAAGTGTAATATGTTATTGATGTTTACACATTATTACATGTCATGACAAACAAAATACATATTGAAGAAAAAAAAAAAAAAACTTGTTTCCATTTTTTTTCCCAGTTAAACATATTGGCTTTGGTGGTTTGGCCCCTGTCAGTCCAAACTGTGACCAACATTCATTTATGTAATATTAAAAGAAAACTCTCAACCATATGCAATTAATTATTGCAATGAAAAACGAGTCCTCCACGTATCCTAAGTAGTTAAAAGACAATGGCTGAATCCCATTCTCTGGACTTGCAGACTCATGGACTCAAATGCACATACTCGTCAAGTCCATGAGTTCTTAGGGCTGTCCCATTGTGGCAAGTGCTCTTATGCAGACTTTACCCGCACTTTACCCGCAACAATGCAGACTTACCTGCCCCCGGAAATGTGCCATTTAAGTCTGCAAGTCCACAGTCCACGAGGGCTCAGTTTGGGATTCAGCCAATCCCTCCTAATGCACACTGTTAACACAACTGAGACATTTCTCATAAAGGATAGTGCAATTTCAGAGTAAAATTTAATCTCAAACGCATCAATATATCTGTAAAGAAGGCACAATGTTAAAAATTACTTGAAAAAAATAAGACATTTTAACAGCACCAAGCAATACAATGCACAAAAGGGGTAGACAATCACACAATGCAATTTATTGCATAAAATGTATTTATGTGTCAAAATAACTATTTATTGCAGTCACTACCAAACCTTGCATTAGGTTCCTTTCAAAATGTCCTTTGCACTAAACTGTGATCTCTTATTGGTTCTTCTCATGATATCTTTATAAGATAAGATTATATGACTTTATGACTTATATTATGACAGTAAATAGTTGAAAGTTGTACGGCAGGTTTCCTCAGTAAAAAAAAAAAAGGACTGAGACTAAGGCCTGAAGCAGGTCAAAGTTTTGATTGATTGGAAAATAAGTCTGGAACATAAAGTGCATCAGTTTATTCTGTTTGAAAATGTCTTATCATAGACAACAAGCATAATTTATATATTCAATCTCTCCACAAACTAAGATATTAAATCCAAAATGCCTCCTCAAAAAATGTCATTTTGTCATTCTAACCCCAAATTAACCCAGTGTCGCTGTTTTTCTTCAAGTTTCTGCTCCAAGCA
Organism: Synaphobranchus kaupii; assembly: GCA_029718625.1. Taxonomy (NCBI): domain Eukaryota; kingdom Metazoa; phylum Chordata; class Actinopteri; order Anguilliformes; family Synaphobranchidae; genus Synaphobranchus; species Synaphobranchus kaupii. The sequence goes on from CM056376.1 coordinate 32,339,541, forward strand.
CTTAATGAGTACAGGATCCACTTTGGGATCAAACTTGTTGGCAAACCAATGGCCATAATTGAGGAGCCAGCGCAGTTCTGCGGCCCCATAGATGCACACGCTGCGCAGGTGGGTACCAGTACAAGATGGATACAAGGACCCCTCCAGGTAGTTCCACTTCACCAGCCGAGTCTTACTCATCAGGTCTGTGATGTCAGGCTTGGACCGCGGGATCGCTCCGGGCACCCCCGGCACCCGCACCAGAGAGGCCCAAAAGTGCTCGTCCGGGGAGTATGTGTCCTCAGACCACGACAAGAAGTCCTTCATTAACTGGCTTTCAAAGACGTGGTTCACAAACTCGCGCGACAAGACGAAATAAGCACTTCCAACAAACATCTCGATGCTGTGCGGGGGTGGGTCTTTGGTCTGAGCGGTCTTGACGGGCAGTTTCTGGTACACAAAAGGCGCGTCTTTAAGAAGGTACTGGAACGCGAAGCGCTGTTTCTTCAGCTCGCTGGGCCGACTCGTCTCCAGCATGTTAGCGCCTTTCAGCTTCTTCAGCTCCGACACCAGCTCAAAGTTGGTCCTGAGGGGGAAATCCTGGCCGCACAGGTTGATAACGTACTTCCACTTGACCGTGGACCTGAGGAGGTCCGAGAGGCAGTTAAGGTCAGCCTTAAGTCTTGTGATGTGGGCATACCGCACCCGCTCCAACTTGGACGCCACAAAGACGTTGGGAAAACACTTGGCCAGGTTCTCCATAGCGGCGATGAACTTTTTGGAAGATTTTTGGTCATAGTGAATGCAGTAAATGTTGTGAGGCATATAGACTGCCCGTAACATCCGCTCCACCATATAAGCATCCTTATGCACTACCAATGAATAAGCAAGTGGAAACTGTCGCTCCTCACTCGATACGGAGATATCCACATATCCCCTCAACACAATGTACCTCTGACATTCTGAAGTCATAGATACAATATCCCCATCCTCCAAAGTAACAATTTCTTTCTTCCTTATTTCTAAAGTCTTCCCGATCTCAACTGGATCCAATTGGTAAATAGCAGTGCAATCAATGTCAGATTTGTGTGCTTGATTTCTGGTAGCACCTGCAACAATTCCATAAGGCTCAATGAAGAAACTGTTTTTCACAGTCACTTTTATATAGACAAGCTTCAACAGACATACAATTAGTAGTGACAGGGAAATTAAGTAACACCTGTACTGCAGCTTATGTAGATAGGTACATCTTATTTTCATTCTGTAGAGTAGAATAAAAAACCAGTTTCAAAAAACATGTTTTATATATACAGCACACAATTAAATTCCCATTAAAAAGCAAAATAAGTAATAAAAGAATGCATAGAATGGCAATAATAGGAAGACATTGTAAACCCTGTTCACTAATGTGGTTAGCAACTGTCACACAGCAAGATTAAATGGTGTAATTAACAGGAACTGACAGAGAAACATCCTCAGCTAGAATTAATGAATTATTTTGTTTCCCTGTTTTGCAAGGTTTGTACTAACATTAAACTAATTCTGGCACCACAGTGGTAAAGCAAACAAAATTGAATGTCTAAAGCTTAAGCCAGATATGAATTAAAAGAACATTCACAAGACATTAAACAATTGCTTCAATTTTGTTCTAAAGGATCACCTCACAAACTCCCAGTGTGATCCACAAAGTCTGCCATGATCAATATTTCATATCTTAATATTAAAAGTATGTTTTATATTAATTCCAAACCTTGCTAAAAGGATTCAAGAACTGCAGTAATGTTCCCACGGTTTTTTTTGAATGCTTTGTTTCAGCTTATCCTCAAGGTGAACTAGCCCCATCGATGCATTTTTCATTTCTCACTATGTTAAAATGATGACCTGAAATGGATAATTTCACAATGCTTACCTTGCACAATAACAGTTTTGAGGTTCTTCTTTGTGCCATTAAAAGTTCTCGTTCTCACAGGACATACTGAAAAACAGTTACAAGGTACTCTAAATGAAAACAGCTGTACAGTCACTACTTAGAGATACTAAAAGAGGTCTCTAAAGGGTAGAACATAGTCTGTACAACAAACGCACATTGGGAAATTATGAAAAGACATAGAAAATAATACATTATAATCATATAAGACTACAAGTTAATCGTTTATATTTTCATCACGAGATCATTATAAGAACATAGCTATTCGATAACAGTAACGTAGACTATACAGACGCTTATGTTGATTTAGCTAACCTATTGCACATATATCAAACTTCAACCCGTGTTCCCAACGTTTCTGTCACATTTGCAAAATGGAAAATGAAAATTACTATTGTGCAGAATTACTATCGCAAACTCGCATAATGTAGTTACATACACCTTTTATACGTCAATATAGTCCGTTAGATTTTATCTTGGGACGCGCACAAGCTCTTTATGGTGGAACTATAGGCAAATAAACCTTCCGAAATAAATAAATAGCTTGTGAACACGGACACTACTACACAATACATAGCCTACATGCGAACCGGGTTATTTATGTTTCAACATTCTAATTTGTTCCTCTGGTATACAATGTATGAAAACTAGCCTACAGAAGTTCACTTCTACCTACCTCCGAAATGGTCCTCTAAGAATATCTGGTAACAAAATGCACGGATCCCAACAGTTTCACCGAAAATGAACATACCGTGCTTACTTCCATGATGATCACGGCTCTCCATGCAGGTCTGACAACTTGGAATGGTAATGAGTTTTATGATTGCTGGTTTACATTTCGCTGAAGCTAACATGAAGGGGGGAGAGAAGTAGGTGTGGCAAAACCATGCAATGCTAGCGCGTGAGAACCAAATGCTGTCGGCTGGCTGCCGGTGTGCTCGGGACATGGCCAAACATTAGCGGTGAGATTAATTTACATTACGCATTGGCATACAAAGTGTGTGTGTCTATATATATATAGCTCTACTAATTGTAAACGACAATAGGGCGTGGAATTGGAATGCTGACACCCAGTAACCGACAGCTGAAGCGTTCTGTGAACTTATATTGGCTACATTACAAAATGTAATGTAAAATAGGACCTTAAAATTTCATATAACCGCATTTCTTTTTTTGTATTTTGTCCAGCTGTGACAAATAATCAGAAAAGTGTCAAAAGAAAATAAATGCTCATATGACTCATATGACATATGATTTTATTTAAAGTGCATTTACTTCAAGAAAAAGGTGAACAAACTCAAATACCTGCGGTAGAACGGCACCAAAATGTCACCAGATCCTATCAAGATAAATCTAAATTTGAGGGACAATTGATACATAACTTATATTTCTATGATTAAAAATGAGAATGCCTACCCACTGAAACAGTGAGTCAATTGCTGAAGTTATATACACCAATTAACATAGCAAAACAACACACAAATAGTTATTAACCTAAGTAGGCTACCTAGCTTTAAAAAACTGATAATTTTGCTTTATTTTATTTTTTATTTTAAATTGCCCAGTGTTCACTTTGTGAAAAGACATCCCAGTAATGATCCAACAAGCAGCTGGGCATGAACTCATCATCGCTGATTAAAAGGATCTTGTTGATTTTCATGAAATTGCTGATGGAGGTCTTTACAGCTTCCTCTGGGAAAACAGAAAGAGGACAATGAGAGAAACGGAAATGCCGCTGCTATAAATAAGTCACGTAAAGCTTTCCCTCTGTTTATACACAAGTCTCCACTCAAGAGGGGTGATTGCAAGCCAGACTTCAGTCGCTGCAGAAGGTAGCCCCCCCCCCCCCCCCCCAAAGAAACCCCCAACAGTACAGGAAACCCCTCATAGGGCATAATGGAGCTGAAGCTCCACCCACCACCAGAGCACATGTTCGGTATTTTCCATAAAACATAACCAAAACAGCAGTGTCTATCTGAGAACACACCTGTGTCATTTATAATTAGACTGCTAAGGATGTACCTTTGTGGTGAGTCACTGTAGGTGTGACATCAGGAATGAAGGCTTGTGATGCTGCCAGGTCAGAACTCACTAAATACATCAACAGTGACTTTGATCTGTAAGTCACCTGTAAAAAAGCAGGACAACAAAATATCACTCAAGGAAAACTTTATTGGTCATCTCAAATATAATTTTTAGTGAGAGTTACTTTGCTACACCAGACTGCGCAAGCTCCAGCTGACTCTAAACTGCACAGACTCTCACTATTCCAGGGAATGACATCACCATCTGTAATTATCTCATTATTCAATTTAGCCCCCATATGTGATGTAATAACTGGCAGTGTTGCTTTTCAGCAGGTTTTAATGTGGCAGAGTAAGGGAGCCCAGGATATAAACGAGTCACACTTCTGCCAGGCTCTGCTGTGCCGTTTTAAATTATTTACACAAATGTTACCTGCACAGCATCGATGACAACTTATTCTGTACAGGGGGCCACAACACAGAATTAACACTGACCTTCAAAACCCGCCCCCAGAATTATATAACTATATTATGTCAAAAGCATACATTACTGTATGTAAGGTTAGTTAAGTAACCCTGTATTTCATTTCTTTAATCCATTTCAAATGGTTTGAGTATCCATTATTTACATAGTCTTTGCAAATACCTGAAAACAAATATTATTGTAGCATTATAATGTAGCTATTGAAAGTTAGAGTGCTGCAAAAAAGGAATGCAAAAATCGGTGTTGCGTTTGAGAACATCTATACTTCACCACAGCTCTCTCCCCGTCTTCCCAACAGACTCACAAATTATTTACCCCCTAAATAAAGGCTCAATACCTCACTAACTACTGGGGTGAGCCATCCCACAAATTGAATGAGGATGAAAGTTTGAGTAAAATTAAGAATATGGGAGGCAGGGCTGACATTGACACACTGGTGCACGATTCCAAAGAGTCATGCTTGGAAGACTACACACTAGTTTTCTGTGTAATATAGTTCTGCAATTCATTGACCATTACCCCAGTTCAACCACCATTAACAAGTAACCAAATAGCAAGACACCTGTTAACATCCTAAGAACATACCGTATTGCGGTCACATTACACTGTTTTTTTTTGTTTTTTTTTTACCTTCTTCCAGGCAAATGCTTTAGTGACAGGTATGTTTGGCTCCAGTAAAGACACAATCCATTCCTCTGGACTAAGGAAGAGTTGATCTTTCGTATCTTTAATAGACCCATCAGGTAGAAGCGATGCCCTATAGGTACAGCCCTGAAAATTAAGTAAATAGTGGCCTTTTTTTTAACTGTTTGACAGATTATATGGAGTTTTGAAGGATAAATACACAAATATTAAATATAAATTGACTATGACCATGAGAGAATGCATGTATGCATGTATTTTTTTTAAGGGGGGGGGGGGGGGGGGGGGGGGTTGTTTGTGAAATGGTATGTTCGGCGGATAATAATGAAATGGTATGTTGGGAGGTGGGGTGTTTGTGAAACAGTATGTTGGGGGGTGTTTGTGAAACGGTACGTTGCGGAGGTGTTTGTGAAACGGTATGTTGGGGGGTGTTTGTGAAACGGTATGTTGGGGGGTGTTTGTGAAACGGTATGTTGGGGGGTGTTTGTGAAACGGTATGTTGGGGGGTATTTGTAAGAGGGTATGTTGGGAGTGTTTGTGAAACAGTATGTTGGGGGGTGTTTGTGAAACGGTATGTTGGGGGGTGTTTGTGAAACGGTATGTTGGGGGGTGTTTGTGAAACGGTACGTTGCGGAGGTGTTTGTGAAACGGTATGTTGGGGGGGTGTTTGTGAAGCGGTATGTTGGGGGGTGTTTGTGAAACGGTATGTTGGGGGCTATTTGTAAGAGGGTATGTTAGGAGTGTTTGTGAAACGGTATGTTGGGGGGGTGTTTGTGAAATGGTATGTTGGGGGGTGTTTGTGAAGCGGTATGTTGGGGGGTGTTTGTGAAACGGTATGTTGGGGGCTATTTGTAAGAGGGTATGTTAGGAGTGTTTGTGAAACGGTATGTTGGGGGGTGTTTGTGAAATGGTATGTATGGTGGGCGGGTGTTTATGAAACGGTATGTTGGGAGGGGAGTTTGTGAAACGGTATGTTGGGAGGGGGGTTTGTGAAACGGTATGTTGGGGGGGTGTTTGTGAAATGGTATGTATGGTGGGGCGGGTGTTTATGAAACGGTATGTTGGGAGGGGGGTTTGTGAAACGGTATGTTGGGAGGGGGGGTTTGTGAAACGGTATGTTGGGGGGGTGTTTGTGAAACGGTATGTTGGGGGGGTGTTTGTGAAACGGTATGTTGGGGGGGTGTTTGTGAAACGGTATGTTGGGGGGGTGTTTATCAAACGGTATGTTGGGAGGGGGGTTTGTGAAATGGTATGTTGGGGGGTGTTTGTGAAACGGTATGTATGTACGGGGTCAATGAAGGCAGGCCTACAGTTAGTTTTACCTTCAGTGTCAGCTGTAAAACGTTGTCTCCAGGCTTGATAACTCCACACTGAATAAGACTGATCACCTGTCTGTTGTCGACTACTGTGTCTCCATGCTGTAGAAGGGTATTACTAACAGCTGCTTCACACGTACTCTTCTGATTATCAGGAGTCAAAGCTGTCCCAGAAGAAGTCATATCGGGGACATGATGGGCAGTAGTGGAATTCATATTCTTCATGGAATGTGTTTCACTGGAGTTATGTTGAACTTGTGTGCTTGCTTGCACTTTATCTGGAAGGACTCTTCCCTGTAAATCATCTCCAGTTCTAGCACCAAATCTCTCTGTACTTACAAGTGTCTGGTGCACACTGAGTGCATTCTGTTTGGCTCTGATCACAGCCTGTGGCTGACATGGGTTTAGAGTTTGGTGAAGAGACGAGGAAGAAGGTTGGACATTTCCATGAGATGGTGGGGAGACGCCGGGCCTTGTTAGACGCATCTGTGAGGTGTGGTGGTTATCTGTTAGGACTGGTGAGGCAATGCCTGGGGTATTATTGGAGACTGTGAGGAAACCAACCACAAGCTTTTTCTCTGTGACCTCTGAACTCTGCTCATCACTTCTTGAGCCAATAGCTCGTAGAGATGAGGAAGACAACAGAGACTGATGTCCAGAGATCTTGGATTGCACCAGTACTGCTTCAGGCCTTCCCCTTTCCAGGTGAAGTACATTATCTGCAATGTTCTTGTGAGGGATGGCATCTTCTGCATCTCCCACAGTGTCAACCTCAGCCTCAGGTTCCACTGATTCAGTATCTGAGGTGATGTGAGTGCAATCGCTGGAGTCATATAGGACGTTTGCAATTCCAGGGCTTAAGACGGACGGAGAAGAGGGAGTTTCCTCAGTGACTGCATCCAGACACCTTAAAGGGGCCTCTTGTTCTGTTGTTCTATTGGGCCCTGTGTTAATTCCCCCAGGAGTGGGAGCTTCAGGCTGGTTTTCACCTGCAGGTGTGCATGATGTAGAGGTCTGCCTTGCCAGCAGTCTACAGCTTTGTGTTTGAACACCAAGTTTGAGAACATTCTGCTTCTGAAGAATGCTCAGGAGGCGTTTCTGTCTTGAGGCTAAGGACCCAAGCTGTTCCCTCAGAATGCCTTGGTTGAAAGAATCAGATGCCATCCTGCAATACAAAAAATTAAAATGGACTTATTATCCCTCACAGGTAGCTGTAAACCACTGGATAAAAGGTCGGTGTGACATTCAGCATATGAAATTTATAAAATCCCCATACCTGTACTTCTGGGTGAGCTCATGATTTTCTGCTTTGTGTATGTTTAACACGTTATTCAGGACATCCTGGATTTGAGAAAATGCCTCTGTAAATGTACCTGTCGGGACACACAGTTACCCTTAGTACAGTACAGTAAATACCCTTTTAATTTCTAACCACAGCAAATCTACATCAATATTCCAAGTCACCTATATATTCTGGTCCTGTTAGTTCCCAGGTTGATATTTCCTTTTGCTTCTTTTCCATATTCTCTAAAGTTGTGATGGTGGATTCCAACTAATACAACAATACAAACAAATAATGGGTAACCAATATTAGGTTATTCATATATACAGTATGTACATGTATAAACTACATATGTAGTTTCTCTGAGGTCAAACAATCTTGAAAGATTAACCACATACTTTTTTTAAAATGCCAGGCAATAAAATTGACCTTGTATGTGTCCATCATATTTGTCACTTGTTTTAACTGTATTCATTAGTCATTCTGGCACAAGGTGATACTTTGCTTTTATTATTATTCATGTTAGTACTGCACCCACACTGCTGAGGACCACAGAATATGATTAATACTTCATTACACTTACTTTACTGCTGCCATGACTTCCTTTGGTGGGCTGAATTCCACTTCCACTGCAATCACTCTCACAACACAGGCAAGGAGCAGCTGGCTTTCCTCTCACTACAGCTTTACATCGGAAGATAACATATCATACAGAATGTGTTATGGATAAACGTGAGCCGTGAACAGACAGGCAGCCGTCCAACTACAACTAAGATGTGGTACACCAAAATCAATTTTTATTTTGAGGAAATGTATCACACCAAAATAACATTAATTGTACTGTAACTTGAATGTAATGTAACATTGCTCTTCTGTATGATTTATACCTGAGGAGGATTTGGAAGAGCCCTCCCGTGGTGATACGTAAGGCCCGTGGAATGTCGAAAGCAACTCTTTGATGCGTTCATGGCATTCCATGTCCAAGGGGCTCTTCCCAAAGATGTTTTGGTCATTAGGGTCTGAGCCATACTGAAGCAGGAGCTTGACAGTCTGTTTAAAAATGTAACTTGTTTTTTTTTGAGGAAACAGTTCAACTGATTCAAACAGCTGGACAGACCTTTGGCACATCTACAGCCAAAGGCAAGCTAAAATGAAAACCAAATCCACGTAGCTCTCTCTCTCTCACACTACATATATATACAGTGAGCACCATAATTCATTGGACAGTGAGACATTTTTTGTTATTTTGGTTCTGTACTCTAGTACTTTGAGTTTTAAAGTATACAATGTCAATGATGTTGAAGTGCAGACTGTCAGCTTTAATTTGAGGGTATTTTCATCCATATCGGATGAAACGTTTAGAAATTATAGAACCTTTTGTACATAGTCCCCCCCCCCCATTTTAGGGCATCAAAAAATATTGGAGGGTTTAACATAATGTAGAATAAAGTAATAATTTTTAATACTTGGTCGCATATCCTTTGCATGCCATGACTTCCTGATGTCTGTGACCCAACAATATCAAAAGACTCTTGATATCTTATTTTCTGGTACTCCTACTAGCGATACTATAACCTCTCTGCATTTGAATGGATTTCTATGGGAATTGGGGGGTAGGACTAGATTTAGCTGTAAATAAAGCTGGAACAGTATGGAACACATGGTTGGCTAAATAGCTCTAAGTCATCAAGGGTCTGACATATCAAACAAGCCTTAAACCATCACTCTGCTGCCAGATATACAGTAGATATGGATGGATCACTTTAAAGGTTGTTTCTCATGACAAATATTCCTATTGTACTCTATGGAAAAATAAGTCAGGAGAAGAAACCCTTCAAGTTATCCATCCATCCATATCTACTGCATATCTGGCAGCAGTGATGGTTTAAAGCTTGTTTGATACGACTTAGAGCCATTTAGCCAACCATATGTTCCATACTGTTCCAGTGTAATTTACAGCTAAATCTAGTCCCACCCCCCAATTCCCATAGAGATCCATTCAAATGCAGAGAGGTTATAGTATCGCTTGTAGGAGTACCAGACAATAAGATATCAAGAGTCTTTTGATATTGTTGGGACACAGACATCAGGAAATCATGGCATGTAAAGGATATGCGACCAAATATTAAAAATGATTACTAAACTGTCCAATATTTTTTGATGCCTGAAAATGGGGGGGACTATGTACAAAAGGTTCTATAATTTCTAAACGGTTCATCCGATATGGATGAAAATACCCTCAAATTAAAGCTGCATTTCAACCTCATTGTCATTGTAAGATGTTGGGCCACCACAAGCTGCCAGAACAGCTTCAATGCGCCTTGACATAGATTCTACCTCTAATCTAGCATAGGTTCTAGTCTCTGGTGTGATACTGTATTGACTGTGTACCTCATAATGATGTGATATTGTATTGACTGTGTACCTCATAATGGTCTGATATTGTATTGACGTTGTACCTCATAATGGTCTGAGGCGACAGCATCGTGCAGAGGTGTGACTTTCTCTAGTCCTTTGCTGCTGACGTCGGCTCCGTGCAGCAGCAGCTCCTGCACCACGGCTGCGTATCCCTGGGCACTGGCTTCATGCAGTGCTGTCCATCCTGAGGGTAAGGCATACCACACCCATTTTTAGCATGGCAGCTGTACGATTCAAATGCTTTACGTGTAATATAATTTCTTTAGGGAAAGCATGTTACGTGTATGACTACGATCCCTCCAGAAAGAATGGAAAGGAACTACTTGCCAAACCTTCTTGCTTACAACTGTAAACAACATACATGTAGCAGCAAGTGGCTAGCTCTCAAAGAGAATCAACTGTACTTGTACTTATTTAAAGAAAGAAGAATAGAAGACAGCAGCCTATTTATGTTAATAAGCAATGATGAAACTCAGTGATAAAACAGCCACAGAATTATTTTGTTGAAGAAAATGATGTAATAACATGAACCAAAGTTTGCGTTATAATGAGGGTAGATACTATAACATATTATAAGTGATAATACCTAACCAACATCTAGCATCTGTAGTCCAAGATATCAGTGTGAAGCTTTCTATCTGACCTTAAGGTTGTCAAAGGTAGTTCCCTTCATGCTGAACAAAAATGAACTGCAAAATTAAGTGTGTATAAAATAAACTTTGTGTTGGTAACCTGCATAATCTGCTTGGTTGACATTAATTCCGGCCCCTAACAGGGCTCTGACAAGAGCAAGATCCCCTCTCTTGGAAGCTAAATGAAGCTGCGATTCTCCTCTGCTGTTTTTCTTATTGATGTCTCGAATGGGTAACTTCAGAGTCTGCTGTGATCCTGTGGATCAAAGAGGGAGAAATGATAAAGTTAAAAAGTGGGAAATAACTACATCACGTGCTATTCATTGAATTGACATTGATAATGTACAATCAAATCCGTACTTTTCACTCTTCAATTAATTTAATAAAAAGGTGAAAAAAAGTGCAAGTGTAAATTAGTGTACACTTTTGTGCAAAAGCATATACGTGGAATGAGAGAAGATTCCAGTACCTGTGTAAGATGTGGCAGCAGCACTTGCACATACTTCCTTATTTCTTGCAGGATGCTTCGTTGGTGAGGATTTGTGCTTACTCTTATGCTGAATCAAGTCCTCTTTTTTACAACTCTTGGTATTTTTAGTTTTGCTGATTTTGTTTTTTTGACTTTCTTGGCCAGAGAAATAGCTGAGGACATAATCGTTGTTTTGGTGCTTTGCATCTACATAATTTCCCACGTTGCTCGTCTTATGAGCGTAATCCACTGCGCTGGCTGAGTTTAGTTCTACATAAGAGGTAAGGTTTCCCTTGCGATTATCAGTACTATTCTCTACGCTTTTCCCAAAGGCCTTTTCAAAGCTGCGCTTTCCGTTGTCCTTGACTTGACTCTTCCTGGGACCCAATGTTAGATCTGGATTTAGACAGGCATTTTCTAAAGCTGAACCAAAATTGTTGCCTTCCATGTAATTAGATTCTGAGATCATAGTACAGTCGGAGTCATATGAGCTGTTTGCTTGCGCTATGTCTTCTCTGACAGTTGCTTCATTCACGTCGAGATCAAAGCTTCCCTCTGCACTGTAGGCCAGTTGCACGTCTTTAGAGTTACTTGTGCTTAATGAATTAATCTTATTACTTTTGGGTACAAGTCTTTCTTTGCCATTCCTAGACTCTGTTTCTTGCACATAACATTCAGTCACTATGGTCTTATCCATTTCTTGGATGGCTGAGGTAACTTGAGTTTCTGAACAACTAAAAGTGATGGATCCCAAGTTATACAAGAGGGTTTCTTTTAAAAGCTGTTCTCCACACTTTAAGCTGGCGGGCCTTTCACAAGCTATTTTGAGGATTTTGTCCATGTGCTTCCCTTCCATCTCTCTTCCCTGGACACTATTTCCGGATGTACTTGGTGAATCCGCCTGGCTGCAAGTCATCAACAAACTTCCCTCTTCCAGGAATCTCCCCCTAGTCCTGTCACTGTTCTCACAACTGAGAGTAAAATGTGTATTGTCATTGGTCTCCGTCAATCCTGAGATCTGCTCTACTGTGTGCAAGTGCTTTTCAGCAAAATGGTTTTGTAGAGCTTTATTCTGTTGCTCACTCTCACTGTTGTGCAAGACAGCTGATAAATATTGCACATGACTGCTTGCGCCTGTCATTTGCACAGGTTCAGTCATTGTTCTTGATTTGAGTCCATGCAGATTATTCTGATGTTCCTCCACGCTGCATGGGAGACTGCAGGCTTTAACGTTTGAATCAGGAGCCTCTAGCTGCATCGAAACGTTTGCGGATAGGGTCTTACTCTCAGGATCGATGACTTTTGAAACTTTGTTTGATGTGCCGTGGTCACGGTTTTTATTAACAATGGAGGCAACATGCAGTTCACTGGGCGAAAGCTCTTCCCTCTTATTTAGGCTTTCCAAAAGCAAGGATGGAGTACTGCTGTCTGATTCGAGCGTCAGTGTTGGTTCCTCTTTTGATGCATCTGATTGTGCATTCTCCTGCCTATCATCCTTGCTGGTCAGACACTGTTGAACAGTCATGCGTCTTAACACATCTGAACGAGGTGCGAGTAATGAAATGCTACATTCTTCTGAATGTTCTTCCACACCGTATCTTCCTGGGCTGTGACGAACAATCCCGGATTCCCCTAACATCTTAGCTGAGAGGTCAGAATCTCTTAAAACCTCTGGTGCTTTGAGTGGCAGGACAGGACCCACACTTCCCTCTGTAGAGTCACCACTGTTTTCATGTCTGTTGTCCCTTTCAATACTGTGGATATTCTGTAACAAATCACTTGTGTTGGCATTTATTACTGGGTCTCCATTGATTCCTGGAATCAGGTCAAAAGTGGTTCCTTTGGATCTAGGTTTATTTTCCAACAGCAGTGCTGGCAGTGTGTTCTGGGATACTGTGCCTTCCATAGGCAGTGTGTTCTGGGTATCATCCTTTAACACAGTTTCGCACCCCACTGTCTGGGGCACCTTTGTCCCGGTCTTATTTTGGGCCCCCGTGCTACCTGCTAAATCGGGGCTTCTGCTATTATTTAAATGATCCTGTTGTTCCTGGGTATTTTCGACACAACACTGCTCTCCTGTTTCATCAAACACTTTACACACGTGGCAGGGAATCATATTAGATTCTGGTATTTTCTCCCCCAAATCATAATCAAGAAATCCACTCCTGATTTTGGCAAGTGAAAAAGGACTATCGCGCGCGTTCATGCCAGTGTCCGTGTGGACATCCTGTTGAGAACAATGACGTACAGCGGCGCTCTTCCTGTCCTCTGGTTTTACGGGTTTACAGGGTTCACCATTGTCAGGGGCGGGCTGCCGCGCTGTACTCTCACCATCCTGCTCTGTGGCATGTACGGCTCGTCTTTCTGCAGATATGTCTCCACTCCCTGCTTTACACAACACACCGCTGTGAGGAAACAAATGTAAATGGCCGTCACTCCTGCTTTTCCTGTCTCCAGGCCTTCTCATTGTCCTCCTGGCCACAGGGGATTGGCCTGCCCCTTCCGTCTGGCTCTTATCATTCCATTTACGCCTTGACTCCGATCCTTTACATTTTTTCATCATACTTTTCACCCTTGCTGTTGACATCGCTTTCCCACCACACATCTGAGTCACTTCTTGTGTTCCACAATCTGTGGCCCTGTCAAGGGAACTCACTTCAAATGTATCTTCACTTGGGTTGATGCTGTCCTGGAGAGGAAGACTGACGTCCTGAAACAAAAACAAAAGGCTACTGTATTAATTCAGCCCTCCATTATAAATGCACACAACACAAAACACATTACCACAAATGCTTTTTCACAGGTCATGTGAGGAACGAAACATGGACTGCTAAACAGACTCAGTATGTAAAACACTTCACAGCCACTTGCTTTTATTGTGGACCTACGTCCACGGATCTTGATATTATAGACAATAGTCTAGTGAGTGACGCAGTTGCATTTTACCAACCTCAGTGCATCCTTGGCTATGTGCCTCAGCAGGGAGTGCTGACCGACCTTTGACACAATTTGAAAAATGTGAAATTTAGTAGTAGCCTACATAAAAAGAGTACACAATTAAAACTCTATTCTGTCTGACTTATTTGCTTCAAAACCAATTGATGTGAAAGTAATATCCAGAGCCAGCCATGTTCTTTATCACCCTGTGCAGATTAAATTTATAGATGGCTTGTCTCCACACTTAATGTAGTGACTCCAGGGATGGGACAGTTTTCCTATCCCTCTCAGTCTCAATACTAATACGGCTTTCCATTTGAAAACCACCTGTTGATCACATTGATCGTTGATCCCAATATTATGTAGTAATTCTACTTAACCAAATAAATTGGAAAATAAAACAGCATGCAAAATCATTGTAATAGTGATAGATGAGGACATTTTGTGCAATTTTTCTGTACTTAAAATCTTTTACTTTAATTTTTCTGTGGGTGCTTTTTTCTTAGAATTAATTTGCTGCTATCAATGGATATGAGACTGACCCTATGAATGATTACAACCAACCACACATGGGCATGAGAATGACCCTATTAATGATGACAGCCAACCACACATGGACATGAGAATGACCCTATGAACGATCACAACCAATCACACGTCGACATGAGAATGACCATGAACATGACTATGACCAAGGGTTCGGTCAGCAGGGAAGTCATTGAACAATAGCGACTCCTCCTGTCATTCAAACGCCCCGCGTAATACCGGTGCAGCTCAGCAGGTGTATGGTACATATTCAGCTGAAGATATTTTGGAGGTTGTACGTGTGCATCTGCACTCTCCCAAATGAATGTAAGATGTAGCAGTGGTGGAATGACCCTACAGCTGTGATTGGACCATCCAAATCTGGGACTGAAGAAATAGAGGTGAATAAAGGGGAACCTTCAGGACAGGTGCTGGGGTGGCCAGGTACGGGGGGAAGATTCACACTCCTGCTCCTGAGACAGAGGCTAGGTGAGGTAATCTGAGAGCTGGGCTCCCCTCCGGCTTGCTGCTCAGCGTCAGTCTCGTCTGCAGCGCTTTCCTCCTTCTGAAATGCACAATAATGCAAACGCTTCCCGCTTGACCTCATACCCAGAATGCATGTGTGCCGTTTATTTTTCCCAAAATTGGCAAGAAAAAACTTGCAATGTATAGTGACAAAATGGAAAATATCTTGAACCTATATATACCGTAAAGAAGAGAAATAACCCTTTCATGCTCCAAAGTTACTCACTTTCTTTTGCATTGTGCACACAACTTGCTGCCTGTTGCCGTCTTCTTGAACAGCGAAGCGGGTGGACATTCTTTGAGCTAAAAAACAAAACAAAAACCAAGCTTTCCCAACCTGGTTAAACTGAAAACCAGTTTAAAAAAATAAAAAATAAAAAAATAAAAAAACTCCTTCTCATCAGTCAACATAGACTCTGTTCGTACAGTAGAAATTATTCAGACCTGACAGTGATACTGTTCTCGTCCTGTGTAAGTATCTTTCAATCATTTTTCTCAAGGAGTCGTCATCTGTCATGTCGAGGGCAGTCCGGCCCTGCTCGTTCTTCAACAAGGGATTAGCACCGCTGTCCAAAAGCAGCTGAGCAATCTGGAATGGCATTAACTAAACTCAGCACTGCTAAAAGGTCATACACACTGTTAAACGGTTTGCTAAACTCAGCTCGGCTAAATGGCTACACGCAGATTGTTAAACAATGTTAGCTCATTTCATTGTACAATCAACTTGCATAATATGGTTGCAAGTTAGCTTTCTAAATACAAAACAATATATTTAAACGCCCACCTCCCAAAATAAAAAGGAATTATACAACGTCTGTGCCACTGCATTATATTTACTCATTGGTAATAACCAATCAGATAACTGTCATCTATTCCAGTAGGAACAACCAATCAGATAACAGTAATATATTCCATTAGTAATAACCGATAAGTCATCTATCCCATTAAAAGTTAAATAATTAGCATAAAGAGGCGTACCTCATGGTGACCGTTGTCAATGGCGTCATGCAGGGGAGTGACCCCCTTGTCCCCTGTGCAGTTTACTACAGCTCCAGCCTCAAGCAGAGCTGCTACTGTTTCATACCAGCCTCCCATCACTGCCTCATGCAGGGGGGTCCAACCTGAAAACCACCATAGATCCTCAATGTGCATTTATTACTAATTATTACTATTATTTATTACCATTATTTACTACTTATTTATTTTATTACTAATTATTCTCCATTATTGTAAATGATATTTGACATCACCAAATGCACAGGTTTACATGGGGGCAAGAAGGCACAAATCTGCTGGACAAACCAGCAGGTATTCATTGTAAAACACTGCAAAATGTTGTTTTGAAGGCAGGCTGTGCTAGCCCAACCCAATAAGCCACTGGACATCTCTTCTCTTCATTAGGCTTATGATATGAGCTGCACTGGTGCCCAAAGCCACAATGTTTTACTGCACGTTTTGGCCAGAGAGTGTCACTGGCAATAGACCTTTGTTTTGCCATTATCAAGGTAATACAATTTCATACAGTAGCATAAAAGAAGGAACTTGAGTGGAAAGGTCAAAATGCTGACGAGGGTTGCAGCTGATCAGTTTAATACAGGCCAAGGCAACTGTCCTGTGCTGAACACCATGTTACAGCACAAACATCTGCAGTGTTTCTGAGGACAGGAGGGAACTTTACCTGCGTAATAGGCTCTGTTAGCACGTGAAGAGGGAGCCACAGCTCTACATGTGTAATCGACGTTGCAGCTCTACCTGTGTTATCGACTCTGTTAGCGAGAAGGGAGCCGCAGCTCTACCTGTGTAATCGACTCTGTTAGTGAGTGAGGAGGGAGCCACAGCTCTGTGTAATTGGCTCTGTTAGTGAGAAGGGAGCCGCAGCTCTACCTGTTTAATCGACTGTTAGTGAGTGAGAAGGGAGCTACAGCTCTACCTGTGTAATCGACTCTGCAGCTCTACCTGTGTAATCAACTTGTTAGTGAGTGAGAAGGGAGCTACAGCCCTACCTGTGTAATCGACTCTGCAGCTCTACCTGTGTAATCGACTCTGCAGCTCTACCTGTGTAATCGACTTGTTAGTGAGTGAGAAGGGAGCTACAGCCCTACCTGTGTAATCGACTCTGCAGCTCTACCTGTGTAATCGACTCTGCAGCTCTACCTGTGTAATCGACTTGTTAGTGAGTGAGAAGGGAGCTGCAGCTCTACCTGTTTAATCGACTGTTAGTGAGTGAGAAGGGAGCTACAGCTCTACCTGTGTAATCGACTCTGCAGCTCTACCTGTGTAATCGACTCTGCAGCTCTACCTGTGTAATCGACTGTTAGTGAGTGAGAAGGGAGCTACAGCTCTACCTGTGTAATCGACTGTTAGTGAGTGAGAAGGGAGCTACAGCTCTACCTGTGTAATCGACTGTTAGTGAGTGAGAAGGGAGCTGCAGCTCTACCTGTGTAATCGACTCTGCAGCTCTACCTGTGTAATCGACTCTGCAGCTCTACCTGTTTAATCGACTCTGCAGCTCTACCTGTGTAATCGACTGTTAGTGAGTGAGAAGGGAGCTACAGCTCTACCTGTGTAATCGACTGTTAGTGAGTGAGAAGGGAGCTACAGCTCTACCTGTGTAATCGACACTGCAGCTCTACCTGTGTAATCGACTCTGCAGCTCTACCTGTTTAATCGACTCTGCAGCTCTACCTGTGTAATCAACTTGTTAGTGAGTGAGAAGGGAGCTGCAGCTCTACCTGTGTAATCGACTGTTAGTGAGTGAGAAGGGAGCTACAGCTCTACCTGTGTAATCGACTCTGCAGCTCTACCTGTGTAATTGACTCTGCAGCTCTACCTGTGTAATCGACTTGCTAGTGAGTGAGAAGGGAGCTGCAGCTCTACCTGTGTAATCGACTGTTAGTGAGTGAGAAGGGAGCTACAGCTCTACCTGTGTAATCGACTGTTAGTGAGTGAGAAGGGAGCTACAGCTCTACCTGTGTAATCGACACTGCAGCTCTACCTGTGTAATCGACTCTGCAGCTCTACCTGTTTAATCGACTCTGCAGCTCTACCTGTGTAATCAACTTGTTAGTGAGTGAGAAGGGAGCTACAGCTCTACCTGTGTAATCGACTCTGCAGCTCTACCTGTGTAATTGACTCTGCAGCTCTACCTGTGTAATCGACTTGCTAGTGAGTGAGAAGGGAGCTGCAGCTCTACCTGTGTAATCGACTTGCTAGTGAGTGAGAAGGGAGCTGCAGCTCTACCTGTGTAATCGACTCGGTTAGTGAGTGAGAAGGGAGCTGCAGCTCTACCTGTGTAATCGACTTGTTAGTGAGTTAGAAGGGAGCTGCAGCTCTATCTGTGTAATCGACTGTTAGTGAGAGAGAAGGGAGCTACAGCTCTACCTGTGTAATCGACACTGTTAGTGAGTTAGAAGGGAGCTACAGCTCTACCTGTGTAATCGACTTGCTGCTCTACCTGTGTAATCGACCCTGTTAGTGAGGAGGGAGCTGCAGCTCTACCTGCATAATCGGCTCTGTTCACGTCCACGCCAAGCTGCAATATGGCCGTTATCAACTGCATGTCCCCGTCCGTTGCTGCTCGATGGAGCAGCGTCTCTCCACGGTGATTCCTCCTGTTGATGGTTTGGAGAGTCACAACCTTTCCACCTCTGCGCTGCAGTGCCTCTTTCTTCTTACCTGAGAAACATGTTGTAAAAACAAACTGTCTCAACACCCCTTTTATAGTAAAAAGGGGGTGATCCCAAACGCGCTACAAGCCGGCTATATAAACAAGGAACAATAGGTGCTCAACAGAAGGACCAGTGAATAGAAAGAATACCAATCCCGGACTACTTCGCTAGGACTAACCCGAGATAAGGAGGACTGGAGCACAGAGCTCAGAGCAAAACAAATATTTTAATGCGACTGACGTTTCGACGTCAACGACGTCTTCTTCAGAGTCAAATGGAAATACAGACAATGCACCGGGAGGTATATAAATACCCTCCCATCAATTACACAAAGTAAGGTGCGCATGTGTAGGACTAATATATCTCGTCATCAATACCACATACATAATGTTATCTTCTTTAACAGGGTAAAGAGAAGACCGACAAATGTCATAGGTAAATAAACTGAATAATTGTCTATTGTGAACATGGCATAAAACAAAATACAATGAAAATCAAAAAGCCTGTACACAAGTTACAAAAAACATGAAAGATTCAACGACTCATTTAACCCATTAGGTTCCACACTATTGAGTGTATGTATCCAGTACGCCTCTCTGCGTAGCAGTTGCTTAATAATATCTCCGCCTCTGGATGATAAAGTGACTCTCTCAATACCCCAAAATTTTAAAGAAGAGACAGAACCATGATTGGCTTCAGCGTAATGTCGCGCAATTGCATAGTCCATATTCTTGGACCGGATCGCGGTCTTATGTTCAGCAATTCTAAGTTTGAGGGCTCTCTTGGTCTGTCCGATATAGATTTTGGAGCATATACATTTCAACATGTAGATTACATGGGTAGTGTTGCAGTTAATAAAAGTGGTTATTTTAAATTCCTTGCCCGAACGTGGATCCACATACGCTGAAGCCAATCATGGTTCTGTCTCTTCTTTAAAATTTTGGGGTATTGAGAGAGTCACTTTATCATCCAGAGGCGGAGATATTATTAAGCAACTGCTCCGCAGAGGCGTACTGGATACATACACTCAATAGTGTGGAACCTAATGGGTTAAATGAGTCGTTGAATCTTTCATGTTTTTTGTAACTTGTGTACAGGCTTTTTGATTTTCATTGTATTTTGTTTTATGCCATGTTCACAATAGACAATTATTCAGTTTATTTACCTATGACATTTGTCGGTCTTCTCTTTACCCTGTTAAAGAAGATAACATTATGTATGTGGTATTGATGACGAGATATATTAGTCCTACACATGCGCACCTTACTTTGTGTAATTGATGGGAGGGTATTTATATACCTCCCGGTGCATTGTCTGTATTTCCATTTGACTCTGAAGAAGACGTCGTTGACGTCGAAACGTCAGTCGCATTAAAATATTTGTTTTGCTCTGAGCTCTGTGTGCTCCAGTCCTCCTTATCTCGGGTTAGTCCTAGCGAAGTAGTCCGGGTTTGGTATTCTTTCTACCCCTTTTATAGTGTTTCATGACGTTCCGTAAGGAATGAAATGCCATTGCCTTTTAAGTGTGGGACTGTCAATATCATTACACATTTAGAAGCAAAGTGATTTGTGGTGACCGTGGTCCTCCATTTTGTGTCTGAGACATGCCACAATTTCAACAGAGGTTCTGCTTGTTCTGAAGAATCCACTAGAAACCTCTCTAAGCCTCTTATCCTTAGTTCAGGTACACCGGAGGGATATGTTATTTACTCCCTATTTTATATTCACTACATGGAACCAACCACACAGCTCACTCACCCACCATTGTCCATACAGTTATTTGTAAGTGTGATGGCCCCACACTTAATTTATGAGGGGATGAAACCTCATACAGGGACAACGTTGCTGAGCTAGCCAAATGCTACCTACATAATGATTAACAATGAAAGTAGAGGGGGAATTTGTGGCTGACTCGTGCCAATAGACTTGGCCCCTTACAAGCACTGTTAAGCTGCTAGGGTGATACATTCCTTGGAGCTACTATTTCTACCACATTAAAGCAGCAGGCAAACGGCACCGCAGTCATTAAAAATGCATCACAGGTTGCACTTTTTGAGACAGCTGAGGAAGTTTGGTGTAACACAAAAGGCAGTAACATAGTTTTAAGGCTGCTGTTGACAATGTTCTCACCTTTAACACTGCTGTATACTCTGTGGAAATACCACACAGCACAAAAGCAGAAATTCAAAGAGAGTGGTCAGAGCAACGGCCAAAATGACCTCACAATTTACCTTCTCTGGACTCCCCATCCCTACTGTGAGCTCTCTGAAATCTGCATCTGTCCTCAAGTTCAAAAACATGGCTGTCCTCAAATACATGGCTTACTCAGTGTGCCCCTACACAGCAGTACATACAGGCTTACTCACAGTGTGCCCCTACACAGCAGTACATACAGGCTTACCCACAGTGTGTCTATACACAGCAGTACATACAGGCGTACCCACAGTGTGTCTATCTATACACAGCAATACATACAGGCGTACCCACAGTGTGTCTATACACAGCAGTATATACAGGCGTACCCACAGTGTGTCTATGCACAGCAATACACAGGCTTACCCACAGTGTGTCTATACACAGCAATAGATACAGGCTTATCCACAGTGTGTCTATACACAGCAGTACATACAGGCTTACCCACAGTGTGTCTATACACAGCAGTACATACAGGCTTACCCACAGTAGGGAGGCCAAACCCGTTTTCGTGATTTTTCAGAAAACATATTTTGCCAGCTTATTTTTCATGTATATTGTCCTAAATGCTACAATATAATCAAATAACAATATATAAATCGCTAGCTTGTCAGAAAAAGGACGTTTGTTCGCTTTAAAATAATTTTTTTAATTAGCCCGTTTCACTTCCGTGTAATCACTCTCGTTGGATGGAAACACATCATCATCTGTGCTACTTTTAGGATACCGTTATCCTTATTTTTTCAACAACAAGAACCGATATTTTGTGGTATTCGTACAGGAAAACTAATATACTCTACACATTTACTCACATATATTGTCATGGCGTGTTGTATTTAATTAAATATGTACTCCCAAAACGCCATACGTGCCAAACGTCTCAATTTCAAACTTGGCGGGTCCCGCGGCTTCAGAATTCCACTGTATTCGCGACAGTTCTTCTTCTTCTTTTGGTTTTATGGCGGGTTGCAACCATTACTTATAAGGTGCATACCGCCACCTACTGTACCGGAGTATGTAGTATGGTATATTTTCAGAACTACTTTATATCATTAGATTAAAAAAAATAATAATAATTAAATGATATTCAAAAAAAATAAAAATAAAATACAAAATAAAAATAAGATAAAATAAAATAAAAATTATATATATATATATTAAAAAAAATAAAAAATAAATCTTATTTTTATCTTATTTCTAAAATACATTTATTTTAAAAATAAATAAATAAATAAATAATTAAAAATTAAATAAAATTGAATAAATAATAATAATAAAATAAAAATAAATAAACTCTAAATCACAGAATCACTTACTACATTCTATGGTATAATCCTATCTCCTTCAAATATTCTACAACCGCTTTCTGTGTGTCCTGTACCCCCATCTCCTGTTGTTCCCAGAATACCCACAAGATTCCATTCTCTTCCTGCTTTACCTATCTTTTGCGCTAGTCTTATCCTCTCTTCCCTATACTTTCGACATTGCATGAGTACATGTTCCGCATTCTCTGTCCTATTCGCAACAGTAACATTGATTAGCCTACTTAATGCGTCTGGGTCTGACCCATTTTGACATTGCGCGGCTATTTCATAATTTGTTTATTAAACCCTATTGGCTTTGTTCAGGTAATGCATATGACGTTCTCGACCTGAAAACAGATTAAAAGTAAATCATTATGCCTCTTAAAAAAATTTTTGGGTGCTGCTGATACAGTCTCTCAGTACACTTTGCTAATTTAGACTGTAAGCCCTTAATTTTAACCTCTGCCTCAGTTTTCTATTTGTTGCTTTCTTTTCTTCATCTAACCTGTCCCTCTCTTTACAAAGAAGCGCAAACTCTCCCTGTAGCCTGGTTTTATCTGCCATTTCTTGTTGCAAATCCCCTACAATCTCACTAACATCCCTCACAGAAGCCTCATGTGCACTGTCGTGAGTATCTTCTTCACTTCGCGAACTTGCCTGATCAAGTTTTTTTGGCAGCTTAAAGACAGACCTTTCAAAGGCTTCTCTCTCACTGCATCACAACATTCTGGCTTTAGAAAAAGCCCTACGCACGTATGTCCTGAGACAACAGAGAAGTACATCATGATAATCATGATAATCATCATCTAGCTGAATGGCAAAGTTGTGAAACAGAATGTCAACTAAACACTTGTCTTTGCAGGGCACATCCGTACAGGCACGTGCAGAGGGGGTGGCTCTGGGTGCCCGAGCACCTGCCCCTTTTGCCCGATGTGCCCCTTTCAGGGACGTAGGAAGCGGTTAAACTTGTCCGAAATTGAAATTGTACCGAAAAAAAAAGGTTTGCTATGTACTTTTAGTTTGAAAGGCATGCTGTGAGAGCGCAGTCAACAAGTCATCATCAATCTGAGCGTTGCCCCTAGTACTGAAGTGTCCCCCAAATGGTTTTTCTAGGTTGATGTGCCCTTTTCTCACTTTGAGCACCTGCCCCTCAAAATGTCTCTGCACGACACTGCATCCGTAAGTCTAGCATACTTCTCCATTTCAAACATAACCATATTGGTTAACAGATTAACATCTAATTTGTCTACCCTCTCGACAGAAGTGTTGAATTCTACCCCCAACCTCTTACACTCCCTATACACCATACCACTCATCTTGCTGCAGCTCATTGTGTTCTCTTCTTGGGTCCCAAGCAGAAATAATTTTTTTAAATATTAACAGCAACAGTTATGGGAAAAGGGTAGGGGGTGGGGGCCTTTGATTGGAAGCTGTATGTTGCATGTTGTTTTGTAGAACCAATTACACAGCAAACAGAATTTAAAAAGTCATAAACAAAGTGTTTAAAGCCCCACCTTCCATTCTCTCAGTTTTTGGATTCGGAATCTATAAGGTGCATGTTCCCTTTTCATGTTAATTAAAAAAAACACCCATTCGCAATATTAAAATGCTTTATACCATACTGTAGACGAGATTTTGATGAAGACCTACATGTAAAAATGTCGTTGTTCATCTGGAGTTTACCGGCGAAATGGTCCACAGAAAAACATAGCAGCTAGCGACTTAAGCTGGCACTGGTTATCAGAATTCTCCGTTTTTGGATTTGGAATCTATAAGGTGCATGTTCCCTTTTCATGTTAATTAAAAAAAACACCCATTCGCAATATTAAAATGCTTTATACCATACTGTAGACGAGATTTTGATGAAGATCTACATGTAAAAATGTTGTTGTTCATCTGGAGTTTACCGGCGAAATGGTCCACAGAAAAACATAGCAGCTAGCGACTTTAGCTGGCACTGGTTAGAATTCTCAGTTTTTGGATTTGGAATCTATAAGGTGCATGTTCCTTTTTCATGTTAATTAAAAAAAACCACCCATTCTCAATATTAAAATGCTTTATACCATACTGTAGACGAGATTTTGATGAAGATCTACATGTAAAAATGTCGTTGTTCATCTGGAGTTTACTGACCTAGCCACATCAGAAAACATTTCAGAGCGCCTCTTTGCCAGCATATCTTGGACCAATCGGATTTGAACAATCGGCATGATGTCAAGACAGGGGTTGGCCACAATTTGAATAAAATTTCATTTCACCATTACAAAATCCCTTCTGGGGTTATTTCGATTAAGGTGGTGAGCGCCTTATTTTTTTGGTGCCATTTTGCTTCTGAAGTGGCTGTAGAATTCTAAGTCCCGCAGGACGCGCAGCACATGTAACGTTTTCAGGACACCTAAATAGACGAAAGTATCGATACATACCGATCGATTAACACCTAAAACATTTCACAGTGAGTTTTTCTTGTAATAAAATGTGTATTGACGACTTCAATGTGGTTGGATGTTTTATAATGACCCCATTGATTTAGGTACAGCGTTAAGTATAGGCACAAATGCTCGTAAACAGAGTCAAATTAGCATAATAATTTCTGGGTTCTAAAGTAAAAAAATAACATTGTTGAAGTGTAAGTACACTTCTGAAACAAATGAATAGCTTCATCTACTCTCGTTTAGTAGATTTCCTTGTTAAATGACATGTTGAAATGAGCCCAGACGTCAATTTTGTTTTTTGTTTTGCGTGTGGAATGCCCATTGTGATTACATTGCGAGCAGAACGTTCGACCTCCCTACCCACAGTGTGTCTATACACAGCAGTACATACAGGCTTACCCACAGTGTGGCTATACACAGCAATACATACAGGCGTACCCACAGTGTGTCTATACACAGCAGTACATACAGGCTTACCCAGTGTGTCTATACACAGCAATATATACAGGCATACCCAGTGTGTTTATACACAGCAGTACATACAGGCTTACCCAGTGTGTCTATACACAGCAATATATACAGGCGTACCCACAGTGTGTCTATACACAGCAGTACATACAGGCTTACCCAGTGTGTCTATACACAGCAATATATACAGGCATACCCACAGTGTGTTTATACACAGCAGTACATACAGGCGTACCCACAGTGTGTCTATACACAGCAATATATACAGGCATACCCACAGTGTGTTTATACACAGCAGTACATACAGGCATACCCACAGTGTGTCTATACACAGCAATACAGGCTTACCCACAGTGTGTTTATACACAGCAGTACATACAGACGTACCCACAGTGTGTCTATACACAGCAATATATACAGGCTTACCCACAGTGTCTATATACACAGCAATATATACAGGCTTACCCACAGTGTGTCTATACACAGTAATGCACTTCAGCTACTCATTCTGTTGCTGTAAAGATTTGGGCAGCATTATGCTGATCAGTGTAGTGCACTGCATGTGTCTGTGTGGATGTTTTGTAATCCATACAGTTGATATATGGATAAGCCGGATTTGCAACATGGTCCTGAATCGAATCCTGACCACAACCGTGTCCAGAACCCCAACAGACACCAGATAAGAGCCAATAACCTTTTATCTAGAGCGGACTTTTTAAAGCCTGCAAGGTTCATTTTCTTGAGTACTGGACAGTTTGGATTCATTCTAAAGGCCACAACGCTACTGGTCAAGACTGGTAAAAGTGGCCAATATGAAATTGTATGTGAAATCTGTCGTGCGAGTTAGAGAATGAAAGGATACCGCGTGGAGTCTTGCTGCGCTGTGGTGCAAAGCTGTGGGTTCTGTATTCCCCCTTTCCTCGATTGACATCCCGACTCCCACACACTGAACCCTCAGCTTCCGATGGTGCTTTCCTCTTTCTGTTAATAAGTATAAGATTCAATTGTCATGTATTATTCACAAGGTATCATGGTCAATTTTGTCAGATTATTTCTGAATATTATTATTACGTCAAGAAGGGTACTGTAAGGTCAATCAGCAAATAACATTACCATAATTGTAGGCTAGTGATTAGGTCATTTTAATTAACATTTCATCAGCTTGCATGATGTGACCTTCATTCTGAGGCATAGAAAGGACAAGGGTGTGCATGTAGCAGTTAGACAGAGGAACTATAATTCACAGCACAAAGCACAGAAAGTTTTAGCACAGAGAGGCACTGAAAGTCTTAGCAGAGAGTAGACACTGAAAGTCTTAGCAGAGAGAGGCACTGAAAGTCTTAGCAGAGAGTAGGGGTGTGCCCGAAGCCGAAGCCAGGAAGTGCACGGATAGTGGGTTGGAAACTGATTTTTTCCTATCCGAAGTTTCCAGATCATATTCGGATGCGGGAAATAATTCAATTCCAGCAGGGAAATCTTTGATTCAGTGCCCACCTGTCTGTATGCCTCTTCTGAACTTTACAGAATTAAGCATTGGATTGTTTATTTGTTTATTGAAACATTAAAATATATAATTAGGGACGGAGCCGCTCGATATCGGCCATGTGACTCAATCAGCAGTCCCTGAAATTACGGATACTCAACCTATATCTTTATATTCAAACACTGTTAGGCGCTGGAAGTAGGGGTGCTGAGGGTGCTGCAGCACCCTCTCTGAACGATTGCTCCAATATATTAAATCTGTATGCAATACATTTAGTAGGCTACCAAAGGTAGTATAAATACAGGGAAATAGTTCTGTATGAATGATACAAAACAACGTAAAATCTCCGTTGCGTTATAGCAAACGATTTGGCATTGCGATTTTCAGCACCCTGAGTAAAAAACATCTTCCCGCGCCTAGTGCCTTGTTTATATTGGCCTACGTATGCTGCCCAAATTTGTGAGAGCAAAAGAAAAAGAAACAAAACGTTAAATGAAAAATCTCAACATCTTGCATGCAAACGATACTAGGCTATCCCTTATGCTGCTCACTTTAATATAGCTGCGCTTAATCTCACCACTTTTTCAGAACGTAAAAACACCTTTTAAAAGAAAGCTAGAATCAGTAGCCTATGTCCCGTTTTGAAATGTCACTTACTGGCTATCAAAATCATTATTGTATTTATGCTAGTTGTGCTGTTTGTATTTTTAAACTGTACTGACCGTCCGTCCTGCCTCCGTATTGCTGCGTAATCAATTCCGTCAATCTCGCCATTCCATGAGCCCAAACTTGCAACACAATTAATAAAATGAAAATGTGACGTTTTACACTGCAGAAAATAATGTTTTAACTAGGCTTGTCGTGGTGAACGGTTTAACCAATGGAATACTAAAAGCATAGTTGAAATGCAGCCATATCCAGACTTTTTTCATTTTCTTGAATTAAAAGCTTTTCAGGTGTTCTAGAACTTTGTTGTTACTGCTAGCTCACAAATGCATCTTGTTGGACTGTTGATTTAACTTTTTTCATTTAGAGTGGTTTTCTCAAAAAATCATTAGGCCTTAAGTCTTCTCCTTGAATTTTATAAAGCATAATAATAATAGTAATGATAATGATAATAATATTACTATACATAATCATTTATGCATCCAAGTTCATATAGTAAAATAAAAAAATAACAAAAAAAAGTAGGCTACAATATGAAACCACAACTGGAAATAGTTTCCACTCAAATGTATAATGATGTTTTTATGTTTTTATAAAACTGGCTTTTCATTCTGAGTTGATTATATATTGTACCGCCAGATTTCTTCCAGTTCTTATCCAAAATTATTGTTCAGTGTCCCCCAGTTAGGGGGTGGGGGGTTGAAATAGGTTAACAAAAACAACCTTTAACAAAACAAAACAATAGATAAATAAGTATAAAGTACAGAATATAGTTCTTATAAAAAGTTTTGAAAAGAAAAAAAAGACAATGAGTGGGGTGAATACTCATAAATTGCAATAACAATAAATTTTAGACCAGAAAAGATCACATTTCCTATATGTAACACAACTTCCGGTTGAAGCCACGCCCACTTCTGGTTTCTAATCCGGATGCAGATACAGATATTGTTCATGGTCGAACAAATACAGATACAGGCATCGCTGCACACACCTAGCAGAGAGGCACTGAAAGTCTTAGCACAGAGACGCACTGAAAGTCTTAGGAGAAAGAGGTACTGAAAGTCTTAGCCGAGAGAAGCACTGCAAGTCTTAGCAGAGAGGCACTGAAAGTCTTAGCAGAGAGGCACTGAAAGTCTTAGCAGAGAGGCACTGAAAGTCTTAGCAGAGAGGCACTGAAAGTCTTAGCAGAGAGGCACTGAAAGTCTTAGCAGAGAGGCGCTGAAAGTCTTAGCAGAGAGAGGCACTGAAAGTCTTAGTAGAGAGAGGCACTGAAAGTCTTAGCAGAGAGAGGCACTGAAAGTCTTAGCAGAGAGAGGCACTGAAAGTCTTAGCAGAGAGGCACTGAAAGTCTTAGCAGAGAGAGGCACTGAGTCTTAGCAGAGAGGCACTGAAAGTCTTAGCAGAGTGAGGCACTGAAAGTCTTAGCACAGAGAAGCACTGAAAGTCTTAGCAGAGAGAGGCACTGAAAGTCTTAGGAGAGAGGCACTGAAAGTCTTAGCAGAGAGAGACACGGAAAGTCTTAGCAGAGAGGCACTGAAAGTCTTAGCAGAGAGGCACTGAAAGTCTTAGCAGAGAGGCACTGAAAGTCTTAGCAGAGAGGCACTGAAAGTCTTAGCAGAGAGGGGCACTAAAAGTCTTAGCAGAGAGGCACTGAAAGTCTTAGCAGAGAGAGGCACTGAAAGTCTTAGCAGAGAGAGGCACTGAAAGTCTTAGCAGAGAGAGGCACTGAAAGTCTTAGCAGAGAGAGGCACTGAAAGTCTTAGCAGAGAGAGGCACTGAAAGTCTTAGCGGAGAGAGGCACTGAAAGTCTTAGCAGAGAGAGGCACTGAAAGTCTTAGCACAGAGAAGCACTGAAAGTCTTAGCAGAGAGAGGCACTGAAAGTCTTAGCAGAGAGAGGCACGGAAAGTCTTAGCAGAGAGAGGCACTGAAAGTCTTAGCAGAGAGAGGCACGGAAAGTCTTTGCAGAGAGGCGCACGGAAAGTCTTTGCAGAGAGGCACTGAAAGTCTTAGCAGAGTCACTGAAAGTCTTAGCAGAGAGGCACTGAAAGTCTTAGCAGAGAGGGGCACTGAAAGTCTTAGCAGAGAGGGGCACTGAAAGTCTTAGCAGAGAGGGGCACAGAAAGTCTTAGCAGAGAGGCACTGAAAGTCTTAGCAGAGAGGGGCACAGAAAGTCTTAGCAGAGAGAGGCACGGAAAGTCTTAGCAGAGAGGCACTGAAAGTCTTAGCAGAGAGGCACTGAAAGTCTTAGCAGAGAGGGGCACTGAAAGTCTTAGCAGAGAGGCACTGAAAGTCTTAGCAGAGAGAGGCACTGAAAGTCTTAGCAGAGAGAGGCACTGAAAGTCTTAGCAGAGAGAGGCACTGAAAGTCTTAGCAGAGAGAGGCACTGAAAGTCTTAGCGGAGAGAGGCACTGAAAGTCTTAGCAGAGAGGGGCACTGAAAGTCTTAGCAGAGAGGCACTGAAAGTCTTAGCAGAGAGGCACTGAAAGTCTTAGGAGAGGCACTGAAAGTCTTAGGAGAGAGGCGCACAAAGTCTTAGGAGAGAGAGGCACTGAAAGTCTTAGCAGAGAGAGGCACGGAAAGTCTTAGCAGAGAGAGGCACTGAAAGTCTTAGCAGAGAGAGGCACTGAAAGTCTTAGCGGAGAGAGGCACTGAAAGTCTTAGCAGAGAGGGGCACTGAAAGTCTTAGCAGAGAGAGGCACTGAAAGTCTTAGCAGAGAGGCACTGAAAGTCATAGCAGAAAGGCACTGAAAGTCTTAGGAGAGGCACTGAAAGTCTTAGCAGAGAGAGGCACTGAAAGTCTTAGCAGAGAGAGGCACTGAACGTCTTAGGAGAGAGAGGCACTGAAAGTCTTAGCAGAGAGGCACCTTTTAGTGTTGATCTTGGGAGTCCCTGAAAGAGGGCGGAGTCTTCGGGTGTTCTGCCCGGACTCGGCCCCCGCCATTCTGGAACGACCGCTGCCATTTAAGTTTGCGCGGCCGCAATCTGACGCGCTCGTCTCTGTAGGGCATAAACACAGCATTATCGCTACAAACCCCCTTCTGCATTACGCCAGAGATTATCAATGTATCGATTAATTATCCTTAAGATAATTAAAAAATTATCAGCGTATCGAGGTTCAGTGTAAACCACAGGGAATAAATACATTATCAGCGTATCAAGATTCAGTGTAAACCAGAGAATAAATACATTATCCGCGAATCAAGGCTCTGTTTAAACCACAGAGAATAAATACATTATCCACATATCGAGGCTCAGTGTAAACCACAGAGAATATATTATCCACGTATCGAGAGACTGTTTGAACCACAGAGAATAGATACATTATCCACGTATCGAGGCTGTGTAAACCACAGAGAATAAATACATTATCCACATATTGAGGCTCAGTGTAAACCACAGAGAATAAATACATTATCCACATATTGAGGCTCAGTGTAAACCACAGAGAATACATTATCCATGTATCGAGGCTCTGTTTAAACCACAGAAAATAAATACATTATCCATGTATCGAGGCTCTGTTTAAACCACAGAGAATAAATACATTATCCATGTATCGAGGCTCTGTTTAAACCACAGAGAATAAATACATTATCCATGTATCGAGGCTCAGTATAAACCAGAGTATAAATACATTATCAGCTTACAGAAATCCCATGCAGGGACCGTCATTCTAAGATGAGTCACCCTTGACTTGGTGTTTGTGGAGATTGTTTCCATATGCACTTTCCAGTGGCTCTGGCTTAATAAGCCCAGTGTTTTTCCACAGAATACCAGGGGATTTGGTCTGAATTTGTCCATTTTCCACATACAATGAGGCAACCAGGACTGAAAAGGGTTACTTTATTCAATACGTTTCTTCCCTACTCACTTATTTAAATTGATAGTGCTGTTTACTAATAAACTGATAAAACGCAAGGCCAGAATTTAGCCATAGAGTAATGTGGGGTGGCATCCTATCCTTACTGTCACCTGTCAACAGCTGTGACCCCATCTTCCTGGGCTGGCTCTTGATAGGTGGGTAGGAATGTTTTCCCTCTCATGACTGCATGGTTTCTGAAACTGTCTTCATAGCTATGCAGCCATAGATTACTCCTGGAGGGGGCACTTGTCTTGATTTAATTTGATTTGAGGGAACATCTCACAATTTATTTTCTTCTGGCGTTTAGTATCGGCTAGTACAGTAGACGTCCAGATTGCTGTCTGTGCATCAGCACCAAACAGAACCTGTTGCTTCTGATTTCCACAGTGAAAATGTTCCATATTGGTAGGGGTGATTGACAGATATGTGATTAGTTGAATAAAATTGATTTCATGAGGGAACATCTCACAATTTTCTTTTTTTCTGACGTGGAAATAATGCTGCCTTGCATCATAAAACCTACTTTTTCAGCTAGCATTTAAACTACACTAAAAATATGAAATTGAAGATCAATTTTTCCAAAGGTTCCTAAGTTACCATTTTTCCAAAAGGGCAGTAGCCTACTTTCATGGTTGAGAAGGTGATGTTTGCTTTGACGGACACAGAAAACAATAATTGGGTAGAAAATTGGGTAAAACAATATAATGTCAAAAATGTAACAATTGATACATCCAAGAAAATATGTTAAAACTTATCTGGCATGTTATAAACACATGTTTACCCAGTAAGCTAACAAAAGTTTAAGGGGTCAGTTTAAAATAAATTATTAATTTAGCGCTCCTCTTAACTGGTGCTATGTATGCTATGGATTAAAACCTGCATAAAAATGTTTGACTGTTGTAGTCTGTGCGGTTGCGCCCCGAGGATCGGGGGTTCGATCCCCGGTCCTGCCAGAGCATGGCCGGTGCCCTGTGGGAGCGGCAATTGGCGGCTGCTCCTGGGTGGGGGGAGGGGCTTGGAGAGAATCGCTGCGCACAGAATGGCCCTGGGCGAGTTGGAATCACGGTCAGGAGCTTGAGGAGTCGCGGAGGGTTGTATAGCGGTGATTCTCTAGCGGTTGCTAGACGGGGGGAATTGAATTAGAATAGGGGCTCAATTGGCTACCAAATTGGGAGAAAATGGGAAAAAAATCTGAAACAAATTTTAAATAAATAAATGTTTGACTGGATGCCATTTTATTCATTATATATTAGTTTAAAACTAAACATTAAGACCATATTATACATATACATGTAAAAATGTTTTCACCTTTGTAGAAATAAAACTGTAGTAAAGAAAATACAAATATTAGACTTTTGATCTGTCTTTTTAAATAGACTATTATGGCCTATTCAGGCTTTCCACACAGCAGCACTGAATACTGTGGAGACTAGAAGTCCCTTTTAATACCTTAAAAGCCAGTTAAACACAAAGGAAACGTATCCGCTTTTTTCCACATGACCATATGAGCGTCTCAGCAAGAAACATATCCCCTGAATCAGACCTTGGAGGAATCTTAAACTCAGTGCAGGAGTCTTAAAGAGGAGTGCATTGGAGGAGTCTTAACCCCTTTGCGCAGATGGCAAATAAAGTAAATTCTCACCTATTTAGGGGGTGCTCTGTTTAAGGCTTTATAACTCCAGGTGTGAGCATCACATAAACTTGGTAAATGGCTTAAATGAAACAAGACAGGTGTACCATTTACAATACAAACTTAGATTTGTTTAGTTTCATAATTTAAGTCAAAATGAAGTGCCACAAATGCAAAGAAAAATGGATTTCCTTTAGATTTTAAAGGAATGTATTCTCCATTGGGAAAAATGCAAAATAAATACTTTTTCTTTAGTTTGCAACAAAATACTGAGAGCTACATAAGTGAAAGGAAAACTTTTACATTAATCTACCACAGATCAGTGCACAGCAAATTGTAATGAGCATTTGCCCTGGCCTAAGTGACAAGTATATACGCCATAGCCTATATTATGTACGATAACATGAAAATAAAATAGTATTCCACCATCTGCAAAATGCTGCCAAATGTTCTATCTTCAATGAACATTGGTAGCCTACATCAAAAATAAATTTAACGATTGCACTACAGTATGTGAAATGTACTCAAAATTCAAAAATAACAACAGGCCTATCAAACATATTGGAAAGACAGTGCTCGAGTGGAAACACGAACATACATATGTAGCCAGCGAGACCAACAGCATTTTAGATGCAAAAAGACTTACATATCGGGAAAGGGAATACTCCCCTCCCTAATGTGTTTTCTATAGAGCTTGCGTAATACCAGACCGTTAAAACGAAAACTGCCGTTACGCTGGCCTGCAATACATTTTTCAAAGCACAAAATAAGACGTTGCATATACCACTGCTAAGGTTATAATGTGCTCTATTGGATAAAAGAGCCAACAATTAAACCAGAATGAACTGTAATGAATGAGACGGGCTTGCAGGGCATAGGGGGTATTACGAGTCGATGTTTCAGATAGTGTAATAGCGGTATAAAGTGTTGTATATTTCTCAAACGGATTGTACCAGACAATAAATGACCACTGAATTTTGAAAGGAACATTTCTATCAGTAAAACCAATGGTAGGATGTATATTTATTTCATATTTAGTAGCAGATATTCATTGTAGAATACTTGGTACAATGAGACAATAATTTCACGTTTATTTTGCATTTGAGCGAGCATGGCTTTTCACAGCGTTTTTGGCATACGATCAGGCTATTGTTGGGTTTATCTTGTTGATATGATGGAATTCAAATTTTATATGATGCATAAATATATTTAGGAACTCACACAATTGTCACGCTATTGTCCACTATGTCATGCATGGTTAGGTATAAACTGGGTGGGGGGGTGCTTGTTAAATGGACTTGCTACGGGAAAATAGTGACACTTAGAAACTCTCTATTCAGCAGAGTTGTCACAAATAGTCTACCAATAAAGTTAAAACAGAGTTTGTGGTTTCCACTAATAGTTTGGCTGCAGGAGCAACGAATGTCTCAGTTGAGCAAAATGGTGCGCTGGCGCCATTATCACTATGCATCTACGCAAAGGGGTTAAAGAGGAGTGCAGCAGTGGAGGAGTCTTAAAGAGGACAGTGGAGGCGTCTTAAAGAAGAGAACAGTGGAGGAATCTTAAAGAGGAGTGCAGTGGAGGAGTCTTAAAAATGAGTGCAGCAGTGGAGACGTCTAAAGAGGAGAACAGTGGAGGAGTATTAAACTCAGTGTTCTTCATATACCCTGTCGGTAACGGAAAGATGAAATTTGACCACTGTGCACACTACGACTCTCCATCCCCGTCTCGCACAAGCATGCGCTTGTACTGAACCGAACATTGCAGAGGTATGAAATTCAACATGTGGCACCTATGTTCAAAGGGCCAATAACGCCACTCAGAAAATCTTCCTGCATTATTCACCGTGGGAAGCAGTCCGAAATATGTCAAGCTGTTATGCCATAAATCATTCAAACGGTGTTGACCACATACCTGCAAAATAAGTGGGCTCATGTGACAATTGGTTTATCTCCATAACAATTTGATAATGGGAGATTGTACACTGGCTGTGTTCCATTATGCATATTTGCACTCTAGTCTTGTTTTGTTTGTCATTAGTGCGTTCCGAACCGCAAGTATGCAAATGTCATGTATATTCTAAAATCCCCGGATGTGGACTTCCAGACTTGACAAGACCCAGAATTTCAAGTGTGCATCGATGCACACTTGTACAGGTTTTTTTCGTTCCCAGAGATCATTGCACTAACCATAGACTGTAGAAAAATAGGGTAACACGGCATGTAACCAAAACTGTCTTATGAGAGAGAGACAGCTTCGCTCAGTTAAAATGTAAAACACCGCGACCAAAATTGCTGCGGTAACCTAACTACAGTGCATCCGGAAAGTATTCACAGCGCTTCACTTTTTCCACATTTTGTTCTGTTACAGCCTTATTCCAAAATTGATTAAATTCATTTTTTTCCCTCAAAATTCTACACACAACACCCCATAATGACAATGTGAAAAAAGTTTTTTTGAGATTTTTGCAAATTTATTAAAAATAAACTAAAATTTCTCATTTACATAAGTATTCATACCCTTTGCTTTAACGTATTTTTAAAGTATCATATTTCATATTTGGTCGCATATCCTTTACATGCTGTTACTTCCTGAAGTCTGTGACCATCAACATCAAAAAACTGTCGATATCTTATTTTCAGGTACTGTTACAAGCGATACTATAACCTCTCTGCATTTGAATGGATCTCTATGGAAATTGGGGGGTGAGACTAGATTCAGCTGTAAAGTACACTGGTACAGTATGGAACACATGGCTGGCTAAATGGCTGTAAGTTATCAAGGGTCTGAGCTATCAAACGAGCCCCAAACCATCACTCTGTTGCCAGATATGGAGTAGATGTGGATGGATCACTTTAAGGGTTGTTTCTCCTGACTTTTTTCCCCATAGAGTTCTATAGGAAAATGAGTAGAAATAAACCCTTGCAGTGATCCATCCAAGTGTGCATAATGGAACACAGCCATAGTTACTTCCCTAACTACCTCAATAACCAAGACCAATAAGAAAATGATTACCAATTTATTTTGAGATAACATTATTGTTCTGTGCATCATAAACTTGCGCAGCATTTTTCAATATCCCCATTTAAGATAACATATTGTTAATATCTCATGCAAAGATTCTGCATTTTAAATGCTCAGTGAACTGTTTTGTAGATTTTCCTAAATTTTTAGCCTGAATTATGCGTTGCGCACAACGGTTTGAGACACATAAGAGGTTGTCCTCTTTAAATGTTTGCTTTGTAATGTTTAAATCGCTTTGACTAATTTGAGTGCCATCTTAAAATTAATTACATTCTTTTAACGCATTCAGATTATTGCCATCCTTGTTAAACAATCTCTAGTTGTAGTTATCTCTTTGTCATAGTCATTTCTTAGTCATTATACATACATAGCTACATATTGGACTTGATTATTCAGCAAATTAATTGTTTGATTGTTACTCAAGCTAAATAAACGTAAACAAGTAATGCTTTACACCCCACTTTTTCCAGCGCATCACCCGTCACTACAAAGTGCTACACATTTTATGACACAAAGAAAAATGCTAGCATGGAAAAACTTGCTATATTTTTATTTGTTATTCAGTTAATTAATTGCTTGATTGATAATTAAGAACTATAAACAGAAACAGGTTGAGAGTAAGAAAGTATAAAGGTAAGGTTACAGAAGGCCTATTTTACAGCTGATGTTATGCCACTGGTACCCAGTGACTTTGTGAAAGTGGGGCTATGGACACAGGGATTAAAGGCAAAAAATCTTAACATATAATTACTGACATCCAAGGAGATTGTATGACTATACAACTCAGCTACCTATCAACTGGTAGCGCGATTCCTAAGTCCCGTAACACCCCCCTCCCCCCGCTTTTTTCCCTTTGGATCTACACTGATCTCATACATGGCCTCTCTGGAATCCAATTGACGGAAATCCGTCGTAGCAACGGAGAACTTTAATCCCTGTGGACACTAAAATCAGACTACAGCGCAGAGATGGGAACAGGTGGGGTTGAAACCCCACACTTCGCTGTATTTGGAGTGAATAAGTCTGGATTAGTCTCCTCTATCTGCTGCCTGCGGATTCATCACAGAGGGTGCGTCCCAATAGTCGAAAAATGCACCCTCCCTACCTCCACTACCACCTCCTCTACTCCGTGCCCCGGAAACGGATCTTTGTGTTTTAATCTAATGTTGCTGATTACATCTTAATTACGTATTAATGGTTACATATTAATTCATGTCTCGCCGCAAACCGCAATGTCAGGTACATTGTATACTGTACATACAAATACTTGTACTCGAAACATTCAGGCAGTTTTGCATATTTCCGAGTAGGAGAGGAGTGGTAGTTGTGGAGTGGAGGAAGGGAGGTGGGGAGTGAAGAATATTGGGACGCACCCAGGCAGTTTCTCTTATGTCAGGCATCAGCTCAGTGAAACGGTAGGAATTGCGCCATCTAGAGGAACCGTGGATGAACAGTGGAGACACTGAAATTCTTCCTCCCCCAACATTTCAGATTGTTCAACTGAGGTCAGGAACTCAGGCTAGCACAAGTAACTAATCTACATATACACAGTAACATTTAAACTCAGGATACCACAAGTTACTGATCTACATATACACGTGAACATTTAACTCAAATGTTTGTGAGTTCAGTACATAGTATCATCCATAGCTATAGGTAATCATAATTGCATAATTAAACAGAAATAACTATTAGTTGGTCAGAAATAACCAAACAGGCTTGTTTTTGTTTGTGTAAATAGCTTGAGACCCTGAACATAATAAGCAGAATGAGCATTTTTCAAAATGGACATTAGTTCACTGCACTGGTGTGACACCACAATGCCCCCTGGTGTTTACATCCAGTTAAGGTTAAGTTTGACACTTGCAAATGAGGCACCAAATTTACATTTCCCACATAGTTCAAACCCAACTGACTGGATTCACATTTAAATGACCAAAGCATACTGAGTTTGTTATTAAACTCAACATACTCCAGAAATAGTGAATGGTTAGGAAGTGACCCAAAGTTTATGTTAAAGGGATAGTTCGGAATTTTGGACATAATGTCTCAATTACGACTTACCCGTGGTGTAGTTGATTGTTGGAAAACATTTTCAGCTAATTCCATGCTGTCCCTTCTTTTGGACATAAACACGTTGCTAATGCTAGCGCAACTCTACGGTAACCGTAGCATCCACTACCAAATGCACTTAAACACTCCACAGTGCACCCAAAGCAAATAAAATACGACGACAGTCTATCGGGGTTATTTTGAGTGTTTATATCATCATTTTTGAAGTCAAACTATCGTTGAATCCTTTACTTTGTGCTGACCTATATTCTGTGGAAGTACGGCGGCGGAGCGATACTTTACATTGCCTACGAATTTAGTGCCGGCACTGTTCGACTACAACAACAAAGAAGAGCAACAAGTTGCAATGGCCACGTTCGCTCCGCTGCCGTACTTCCACAGAGAATATAGGTCAGCACAAAGTAAAGGATTCAACGATAGTTTGACTTAAAAAATGATGGTATAAACACTCAAAATAACCCCGATAGACTGTCGTCGTATTTTATTTGCTTTGGGTGCACTGTGGAGTGTTTAAGTGCATTTGGTAGTGGATGCTACCGGTTACCATAGAGTTGCGCTAGCATTAGCACCGTGTGTATGTCCAAAAGAAGGGACAGCATGGAATTAGCTGAAAATGGTTTCCATCAATCAACTACATCATGGGTAAGCCGTAATTGAGACATTATGTCCAAAATGCCGAAGTATTGCTTTAAGTTTACTGTCGGAGAGATGGTTCCTTTAATATTGCTCTTCTGTTTTCCTTACAGATAAGTCCTGTACTTGCCTGAGCGAGTGTGGGCACGCCCTTGTGCTATTTTCCTGCGCCCCATTGGCTGTGGAGGAGACTGGCAGGCCATCCTATCCTGCTGTGTGGAATCCACTGCTACAGCAGGCTGAGACACACAACAGGCACTCCTGCACAATATTCATATTTAGAGCACAATATTAATATTTCAAAGACCTGACAATTACCAAAATTATTCATGTTATTGGTCTCAAAAACGAATTGTGTACAATTCATGTTTCTTTTTTCAATTGTGTCAGGGTTCAATAATGTGACACATAACTTAGAGTACACATGGTGCCTAATGGACTCGTAGAGACTGTTACAGGTGAGAAAACACTATGAATCTTGCTGGTTTTGGGCTTAAGGAATCATCAAACACTTTTTTTAAATAATGGACGAATGAGAGTATAATCAAACCATTAGTCTATACGAAACAAACATACTGTATTGCTAGCCATGACGGTTTGTGTGTTTTACACATTGGCCAACTACGTTAAACTCTTAAGTCCAGACATGGGTTGTTGACCACCCCTCATGAAACCCTCCCTTTATAGACAAATGTGAGAATGTGAGTCTACTTAGATTGTGTGGTTTGGATTGTGTGTTTAGAGTGCTCTGGGTTACCTGGTTTGGATTGTGTGTACAGACTGTGGTTTGTGTTACCTGGTTTGTATTGTGTGTACAGACTGTGGTTTGTGTTACCTGGTTTGGATTGTGTGTACAGACTGTGATTTGTGCTACCTGGTTTGGATTGTGTGTACAGACTGTGGTTTGTGGGCGGGTTCTCCTCCCCTCAGGATGGCACTGCTCCGCGCTGACGGGACGCTGCTCAGGGTCTCTTTCTCAGAGAAGCTTCTAGAACGGAAGCTCGGCCCAGACTCTTGCTCTGCTTCCAGCGGGCGGCTGGCTGAACAAGTGACCCCCACCTGCGCTCTCCGCTCTCTCCCGTTCCCTCCTTTTCCCTGTGAGCTGTGGAGCGTCACACGGCGGGCCGGCGGCGTGGTGAGACGGTCACTGGGTAACTTTCCCTCATAGGAAGGGGGGGCACATCCCGGACGGGCCGTTACTGAGGACGGTTCACTAACAGGGGGACTCCTTTGAGCCGTTACTGAGGACGGGTCACTAAGAGGGGGACTCCTTTGAGCCGTTACTGAGGACGGGTCACTAAGAGGGGGACTCCTTTGAGCCGTTACTGAGGACGGGTCACTAAGAGGGGGACTCCTTTGAGCCGTTACTGAGGACGGGTCACTAAGAGGGGGACTCCTTTGAGCCGTTACTGAGGACGGTTCACTAACAGGGGGACTCCTTTGAGCCGTGACTGAGAACTGTTCAATAACAGGGGGACTCCTTTGAGCCGTTACTGAGGACGGTTCACTAACAGGGGGACTCCTTTGAGCCATGACTGAGGACTGTTCAATAACAGGGGGACTCCTTTGAGCCATTACTGAGGACGGTTCACTAACAGGGGGAGTCCTTTGAGGTTGATCCGTGGCTGCACAGCCCACAACATCACAAATCCCCACAGTCTGGCTTTGTGCTTCCTGTGTTACCTTGAATTCCACAAAAGGGTTTACAGGCTCTTGCTCACCCAATGGATACTGTTTAAATACAGAAACAAACATACACGTGACACTCATTCCAAAAGATCTTTTGTAACATTTTCTCTTTGCTCACTAAAAAAGGAATTATCCCGTATTTAAATAAATTAGTAGTATGTTCTAGGGCAGTGCCCGTGCCCGATTGCTTGGGCCCCAGTATTGATGCTTGCAGCTTTCTGGAGAACCGCTCATTCAATCAACTTCACAGTCGACACTGCATTTCCTTGGGTCCCGAGCAATACAGCTAGCGAATTTCAACTTCATACAGTGCCCGGTTGTCGAGCAAAGCGAAATACAGACAGACAGAAGGACAGAGAGGATTTCTTCCTTTATAGTTAGATTACTGTAATAAGTGCAGTAATAAAAGGGTAACTGCATTCATCTGAACTCACCATTTGCTCTGATTTAGTTTTTCCCATTATTCCATTCCTGGCATGTTTGTTAAATCCCTCACAATGCACAGCTGTGTAATCAAACATAAAGGGCTGTATTCAATTATATCAAGATATTGGAAAAAACCAATGAGAACATGACCTATATGTCCAATGAACTTGTGAGTGCGTGAGTGTAGAAACTAATCCCCTGGGAGAAGTTACTATCTGCAGAATATACAACAAAATCAAACTAGAAAAGTTCAGGTTGATTTAAAGGTATACATAAAAAAAAAAAACACACACTCTCAGGTAATACTGGAAATGCAGGACTATACATTGCAAACATGGGTTCCACGTTTGCAATGAAAAAGTCCCTACAGTCAGTATCATAACTATAGCACCAAGCTCGCATCTGTTTTTCCAGTAAGCGCCACAGAGTGGCAGTAGTAGCTAACTATTCACTGACTAATATTTTCAATCACAGATGGTGGCCAAACAATGAGTTGCAAATCAAGTGGATTCCAGTTTTTACACCTGTAATAATTGTGTAAATAATTCTGCAGTTACCTGTGCACCCTATCTCCTGCTGAAGGGTAAGACAGCCTTCCTCATCGCAAGCGAGCACCTCTTCAGAACTACCACTTACAAAAAATAAGCACAACTTTCATTTGTGACAGAGCAACAGATACAGTATACTTATGTCATATCACCCGTATTGACATTATGTCATAGCAAATAATTCAGTGGTCACAATTCTTTCTTGATGAGACATTTAAAACACAGGCTACATTATGTTGAAAAACCAAAACACCCTAAATTTTTGAAAACATCAATGAGGGTAATACACACCTTGAAACAGATGTAGATCCCAAAGAATTTATCTGCATATAAAGAAAGACTTTGAAATACAATAGGAATATATCATATATATATATAAATAGAAAAATAGCTGAAAGTTACATAGGACATACATGGTCATGAGGGAAACTATGAAACAATATTATTTGGATCACCTGGCATTATTTTACCTTTCCTGAAATTAGTGCTGTTTTGTCCACTTCAGTCAGTCTTCTGTAAGCCAGTGTTTCTATCTCTGGGGAACATTCTGGCAAATAAATGGACAAATTGCACTTTATATGAATATTTAGACCCAAGTTAATTAATTTTAAATATTTTATAAAGGTTGCTACAGTTTGTGTGTTGAGAAGATGCCCTGTTGAAATTAATTAAACTAGACAGAGAACAAAAATATATTGAGCATATTTTTCATCCTTTGCAATATTTAGTGAAACCACACTGCAGAGTGCGAGTTAATGTACAAATAACTAAAAAACATACAAAAGAAAATAAATACAGCTGCACAGATCAACTGAATGGGATAAATACAGAGGTCAGAGTGAGAAGACAATAATCTCTGCCATTAAACTGCGGTCATCTGTAATTACATTCAGGCTTTAGGTATTTCCATATTTGAAAATATTCAAATATATAGAACCACTAAATGCGATGAAAACCAGGAGCCTTCTGGCAACAAACCAAGCTCCATAACTACCAAATCACTTAGCAACCCATTCCCAGATACCATATGCCACAGAAGTACACCGTGTGTGTGCCCTTCAATCTTTAAATGTACTATGTGACCTAATAAGACATGATATGCCATTGAAACTGACTGCATTACCAAAGAAAACTGAATTTCTGTTCAATCGAAAGAAATGCTTTACAACTGACATCCTAAAACAGCAATCATGTGAACGTAAGGTACAAACTTAGAATTAACAAATCTGAGAAAAAACACCTAAAGATCAGATATACAAAAGGTTCACCAACTATTAAGCTGCGCCGTCCAGCGTGGTGTGCATTTGTTTCTGGACAAGCCCGTGCTGGCCACTGGCATGGGCGTGGCATCTACCTAACTTTACGTTAACGTTACAGCGACAGCATTTGGTACAATAATCCATATTTCATAAACGAATAAGTCCGTTTCACAACTGGACCAGGATTTTAGAGGATTTTAGGCTAGCCAGAGACATTTCAGTTTACATTTAAAAATCAAATACTACGACTTGCAATTTTAGTAGTTTATCAATATAGCTAACGTTAATATGATTTAGGCCTAACGTTACGTTACAGCAGTCAGCTTATCGTTTGCAATTAGCTATATAGCTAACGCAGGTTAGGCAACTCTTACCAATGGCCCAAAAAGATACCTTCAACGAGGGTGTCAATGAAAAGGAATCTGCACACATTAACCTGTAAAATAAATATAACGTTACGTTGTTTTAAAAAGGTTCATTAATTTGTTTCAATGTCGGCCAACGTTAGCATCAGCTAAATTGACTAACTGGGAGTTGGAGTTGCTAGCTAACGTTAAGTTACTCAGGGGGAAGAAGATGCCCCTAAGGACTTAACCCTAGTAGCTAACGTTAGATAAATCAATTAACTTATACACACAATTATACAACTATTAGACGTCTTTAGACGGATTTTGTGTTGCTTACTATTATTATTAACGTTGTAAGATAGCTTTGCAACCGTCCTCACCTGTTAGTGTATAAATTATCATCTGTATCACTCTCCGAATCCGCTACTACCGACATCCCTTCACTATCTGAAGTATCCATGGCATGCTCTTCAAATGGAACAATAAATGCCACCAATTATTGTTATGTAGCAATTCCTGAGGGAACACCCTTATATGGGACACACCCAATCACCTTATTTTAATAGAAGGTTCAGTCTGGATTCAGCTTTGAGCCGCCTACAGCCCTGGGGGGGGGGGGGGGGGGGGGTGGCTACAGTTTCGCGCTCTTCGAGAAGAGTCTTCCTGCAGACATCCACCGTTAAGCCCCACGTCCACCGCCAGGCCCCTCGGGGCCTGAACATGGACCTGGAAGTTGCGTCATGTGCCCTGGCGTCACTTCCGACCACGTGCATGGACCTTTTCGTTACTTCCCCATTCTGTTTGCAGAACACACTAAACGAGCCGGACGTGTCTTCACAATCGTTACACTCCAGTAATACACAGTAAATATAACACGTGTACATTATTACAGGGAAGCCAGGCCAGAGAAGGGATCAGCTATTCTTTTGTTAAAGTGGACAGTGATACAATTTGCAGCAGGTTGTGCATCTGTCAAGTTGTAAATTTGAATTTCCCTGTAGAATGGAATGATGCATCTGTAAAAAAAAAAAAAAAACATAACAGAATAAGTACAATAACTTAACACGTTCGTACAAATAATGATTGCCAATAATAACATTACACGTTGGCTATCTGTTACATACATAACGTTAACGTTACATTAGCAACACACATAAAACTGTTTGTAAAGCAAACAATATATAAAGTATGTTTTCACAATGCTGCCGCCTACCGGCCGAAAAGGCAATATACAAACCCCAATTCCAAAAAAGTTGGGACAGTATGATAAAATGCATATAAAAGCAGAAAGCAGTGATTTGTAAACTCACTTTTAATTTTATTGATTTTTTAAAAATATAAGCTACGCGAATTCCGAATTTGATGCCTGCAACACGTTCCAAAAAAGTTGGGACAAAGGCAAAAAAAAAAAAAAAAAAGACTGGGAAGTTCAATAAACACCTGTTTGGAACATTCCACAGGTAAACAGGTGATGCTATCATGACTGGGTATAAAATGATATCAAAAGATTCTTGATATCTTATTTTCAGGTACTCTTACAAGTGATACTATAACCTCTCTGCAGTTGAATGGATCTCCATGGGAATTGGGGGGTGGGACTAGATTAAGCTGTAAATTACACGGGGATAGTATGGAACCCATGGTTGGCTAAATGTCTGTAAATTGTTTCTCCTGACTCATTTTCCTATTAAATTCAATGGAAAAATAAGTCATGAGAAACAACCCTTAAAGTGATCCATCCATATCTACT
Source organism: Synaphobranchus kaupii (assembly GCA_029718625.1). Taxonomy (NCBI): domain Eukaryota; kingdom Metazoa; phylum Chordata; class Actinopteri; order Anguilliformes; family Synaphobranchidae; genus Synaphobranchus; species Synaphobranchus kaupii. The sequence goes on from CM056376.1 coordinate 32,384,156, forward strand.
GCATATCTGGCAGCAGAGTGATGGTTTGAGGCTTGTTTGATACCTCAGACCCTTGCTGACTTACAGCCATTTAGCCAACCATGGGTTCCATACTATTCCCATGTAATTTACAGCTTAATCTAGTCCCACCCCCCAGTTCTCATAAAGATCCATTCAAATGCAGAGAGGTTATAGTATCGCTTGTAAGAGTACCTGGAAATAAGGCATGAAGAGTTTTTTGATATCCTTTTATACCCAGTCATGATAGCATCACCTATTTACCTGTGGAATGTTCCAAACAGGTGTTTTTTTTTTTAACTTGCCAGTCTTTTTTGTGCCCCTGTCCCAACTTTTTTGGAACGTGTTGCATGCATCAAATTCGGAATTAGCATAGCCTATATTTACAAAAATCTATAAAGATAATAAGGTAAAACATTAAATATCTTTTCTTTGTACTGTTTTCAATTAAGGGCCCATCAACAGTAAAGAAATGCATGCAAATTTCCCATAGACTTCAATGTAAAATGGTGCTACAGCAAAACAAATGGAACTCTGTCATGCTTTAATGGATTTTCATGAAACTTCATTAGGTGGTACATCAGTAAATTCCGCATTGAACCATAGAGCAAATTTTGATTAATCTGTTGCCATGGCAATGGCCGCAGCCAATCAAAAAAACAGTAGGCTGTAATTTAAAAAGTATGCAAGATAGCAAAGAATGGCTCTATGGTTTATGAAACATAGAGCATAGAGTATCTCTGCAAAATTTCCAATTCTGATGTTTGGTTATGGAGATACATTTGTTTTGCTGCGGCAGGTTATGCAAATTTGACATTTTGAGAAAACGGCCTTTAAAGTTACACATAATAATTCACATGGCATCACAACCATTTGATAAGTGTTATGCACTACTCAATTGTTATAATTCCATTTCCTTGTAATACTATGACAATGATACATGTATGAGTCTACATGTAGTCATTTGCAATAAATGTTTGTTTAAATTAGTCATCTGGAGGTTGTTCTGGTAACATTAAATGATCGAGAAATAAAGATCGAAATTGATATTACGTGAAAAAATAAAAATAAAAAACATTTAAAATCATCTGTACATGTATACAGTACATGTAATTTCTTGCATGTAAATTGCATTCAAAATAGACAGAATTATGCAATTCAATAGACAGAATTATGCAATTTCAATTATGAAAATGATATAATGAAATATGATTGGGGGGGGGGGGGGGGATTACCTCCAACCACGATACAATGCATTGAAGTCTATGGTAAATTTGCATGCATTTCTTTACTATTGATGGGCCCTTAAATATATGTAATAGAGAATTTAAAAATCACTGCTTTCTGCTTTTATGTGAATTTTACATACTGTCCCAACTTTTTTGGAATTCAGAAGAAATTATCTTTTGTATGCTATTAAAGGATTTTTCATGTAATGATAAACAGAAAATACGCACGTTTGCCTTTTGGAAAAAACTCTTTTTTATTGAAAAATATATGACCAGACAAGCTGTTTGTGGTCAGCGTCACACAAAGATATTACCTCAGCATCACGCTCATACAAATTAATTTTGGTGTAGACAGGGAGACCGGGATTAGGATACACTTTGTTCAAGCTTTGTCCAAGTTTTGTGCAATTGTAATTTTGAAAAGACTGGTAATGCATTCATATTCCTTTATTTGAGATGGAAAGGTATGTGTAAACGTACCCAGTTTATAGCACAGAATACAAGGCATTGGTGCCTGATACAGAAATATACAGTACAGTACTGTACACTAGTACAGTAATTCAGAAATGTATCTTTTACTTAATTCATCTAATTGTCTCATTAGTTTTCCCCAGTAGCCTTTGTGCACTGTGTGTTGAGTCCTGACAAAAAAAGACTTAATTTCTTCTCTGTCATGAATGGTTGATTGTGATCTTAGATGATAGTTGGAATTGTCTGCACATCATCAAATGCAGTTGGTTTGTAGGTGTCAGTGAGGTCAGAGTTATGATAACGGTAAATTTGGCTATTATGACTATGGAGCAAACATACCGAGGTTTGATGTTGTGTTTTAATATCTCAGATGGCTGTGCTGATTTTTAGTTCTGGTGTAAGATAAGTTTTTCCATTCCTGTGTGGCCAATGTATAATCTAGAAACTGCTGGTGCAGAGAAAAACTACTGATGAGAAAGTTAGAAGTAATTGAAATGTGAAGTAATTTTCAGTGACATTGTGAGGTATTTCAAACATTAATGTGGATAGATACATACATAATTAATAATTAATAGTAGCAAAGGCTTTTTAAGGTTTTTTAGGTTAGGTTTTCAAATTAAATGCATGCATTCGTACTGAGGGAAACAGTGCGCGGTTTTTACAGGTGAGCACAAGTTGAACTTCATGCGATTGGTAAAGCATTATTTGCTGCTTAGCCAATGGTACATTACAGTGTCAATGTTCCTTCTCCGAAATTGGCTCAAACTGCAGTGGTGAGATCACGCGTCCGCCACCCAGCCACACCTCCATGGTCGTCGGCGTGGTAACGAAGCATGACTACAGCTGATGGAGGCGGTCTCAAGATGCGATTGGCTCAGCTATCGGACCATGGTCCCTCGCCATTTTTTTCATTTGAATGACATTAGGAGGCGACCGACGACCGGTCTCTGTTTGAGAGACGGACTCTCAAACAAAGCAATGCTCCAGACCATCCGTAATTATTTAAACAGACTTGTGACCACACATGTCTGCCTACTTTTACACTAACTAACATAACCACTACATACGTAGCTAGCTGGCTTACTTCAGATTTGACATTGCTGTCAACGAATAACGTTCAGGCACTGAACAAGACGGACCGAGGAGTCACAGTGAGGACCTGATTATTTTTCGACTCACAGGTTGGTGGCTAAAGCTAATCTTAGCTTCGAAGTTCGTGGCTCACTGCCGTGCAGCTGTGTTGCGTGTTTATTAATCGGCGTGTATGTTATATTTTTATAAGGGATTTGACATCGAATGGTAATACCTTGTGTATTGTTAAATGTTCTTCCTTTAAGCAAACCAACTAACAGTTGATAAGCTTAACTAACGTTACTCCTTAATGCTAACTAGCTATCCAGTGCTGAAGATGGGCGTAAACAGGAAGTTTTGTTGCTAACGTTGGCAGGCTAGGTAACGTTACCTTATAGCTATCTATGTGACTAACATTTTTCAGTTTAGGTAACTTAACTATAAATGTAACAATCTTAGCTAACGTAACGTTAGGCTTAGCTAACCTCTAACGTTAGACAGCTTTTGGCGATCCACTAACGTTAGCTAGCTCGGAAACCAGCAGTAAGTCATCCTCTTTTTAACACTATTTGATAACTTCGCTACATCACTGCAGCGGTTTTCTGAATTAATTGGCCAAATGAGGTATTCATGTAATTTGGTGGGCTAACCAAATCATTAACATTAGCAGGTAGCTAAACGAATTTAAATTTGCGAGCGTTGTCTGACGTTAGCTCGCTACAGCCATCCTACTGTATACGTTATACAGTAGGAAAGCCACAAAGAGGTGACAAGTAAGGTTGAAAACGCTGACCTGTTATCGCTTACTACTTGAATAAAATGAACATCGTTAGTCTTTATTCTGACGAATGTTTTTAATCGTGTGCTTGCCTAGTGCCTACTAAGAGATCAGTATTATGATACCCAGCTACAGAACTTGCATTCACAGAATACAGTGAACTTGACCATCAGCGTATTTGGACTATCGGTTTCTATTTCCCATAAGTGGAGGTGTAACGTTAACCTTAATCCTCTATTGGAGTGGTTAGATCGGTTAAAATATACGGTATGTCATTAATAATTGTAGATTGATTAAACGCTGCATCTCTCCGTGTGTTTTTGTCAGTGAGGGAGTGGTTTTGCGACTCCTATGGCTTTTATGATTGCTTGGGTATTGCACATATAATTATGGCTCCTGTGTGAGCGTTGTGTGTGTATATATATATATATATATATATATATATATATATATATATATATATATATATATATATATATATATATAATGCACACACACACACACTGCTAAATATCGGAAAATGCTTTAATATAATAATTTTATTCACCATGTTTTCTGCTAAAGTTTAAACATATGTATTTTATTATATACTTTGACCACAATGACTGTCTGTTGCTAGATTGAGGCTGGAACGTCTGTCTTAAGTCAACACAGCAATTTCTGATTATCCATTTGACATATTCTTTAATGAAATTACAAAATGCTTCTGTCAAGCTCTATCGAATTGTGAGCTTTTGTGTGGTGAGCTCCTCAACACCTTGTTCCTCCTCTACTGAAATATTAAGCAAAGCAACAGGACCACATTTGACAGCAAACATTTTTGTCCCATTGTGATCGGACAGGATAATAAAGCACCCTGGCATGAGCAGCACAGAGCAAGAATGACTTGGTATCATTTGAATTGGGTGGAATTTACCCACAGCAGTTGCATCTTTGCATTCCGCAGATAAATGTCCTCACTGCTCGGTACAACCTGTTCCTTTTGCAGGAATGCAATTTGCTGCAACACCTGCCTCCTTTTCCTCTAGTGATATTTCCATTCTCATTGAATGGGCAACAGAAGAGCCCTTCATTGAGTGGATGGAATCGATCCCTAACTTGGAGTTGTATTGGTTTTTAAATAGTAGGCTAACTATTTGTCAGGAACAGCTACAGACCAGTGTGAATGGAGATGTTTTGAAAGCATTGATCTAAGGTTTGAATCGTGTGATAGGGGTGGAACCTTACCTTGGTTTTACCTTGGTGTTTTCCTTACCTTGGCGGTTGACATTGCCTCCTGTGTCCTAGGAAACCCGCCGCACAGAACCGCCATGTTGACCCGGTTGTTCCGCATACATGGCCTCTTTGTGGCCTCCCACCCATGGGAGGTGATTGTGGGGACAGTGACGCTCACCATCTGCATGATGTCCATGAACATGTTCACCGGCAACGACCAAATCTGCGGCTGGAACTATGAGTGCCCCCTACTGGAGGAGGTACTAATCAGTGCCTAGTCATGTGCATAGAAATACCAAGTGATGAAATGCAGTCGTGTAGTCTTAATCACATATTGAGCATCAACAGATAATATTGATCATTTTGTTTTTACATTGCAGCAAATACTAAGCAGTGACATCATCATCCTAACCATCACCCGATGCATAGCCATCGTGTACATCTATTTCCAATTCCAAAATCTACGGCAGCTTGGTTCAAAATATATTCTGGGTAGGTTGTGTGACCCTCTGGAATTGATTTCTGGAAGCGGGTGTGTGTGTTTTTAAATGGAATGTCCTTATGCTTAATGTAATGTGTTTTTATCCACAGGCATTGCTGGACTTTTCACCATATTCTCCAGTTTTGTATTCAGCACGGTCGTCATTCATTTCTTAGATAAAGAACTCACGGGCCTTAAGTGAGTACTGTATTATGTATGATATTCGAATCACCTGAACATTATTTCTCTTTCTTGTTCCACGTTTAAGGGGAAATTTTAATAGAATGTCTTTTCTTTTTTTGTTTTGCAGTGAAGCTTTGCCTTTCTTTTTGCTTCTGATTGATCTCTCCAAAGCCTGTGCTCTTGCCAAGTTTGCTCTGAGCTCCAACTCTCAGGTATGACTTCACAGTGTGTGCGGAAGATTTTAATGTGTACGTCAACAATTAACAAACGGTCCAAGTTAGCTGCCATCGCATCAATGAAAAACAACTTTGTTGTACTGTAGGATGAAGTGAGAGACAATATTTCTCGTGGAATGGCCATTCTGGGACCTACATTTACTCTTGATGCCCTTGTGGAGTGCCTGGTGATTGGTGTTGGCACCATGTCAGGTGAGTAGTTTGTTTAAGGCCTGTGTATTCATTTTGTAGGCCTATTTCTTTGAAATCGCTGGATGTGGTAGCCTTAATGTGGCATGAAGCAATATGCAATAGAGATATTTTTGAAGTTTACTGAGGTATTTTGTGACAAAAATTTGCTAATTTTGAGGTTCCTAGATATCGGACACGTTGGCCTGTTCCCAAGTGAGTGTGCCCACAATCCCTCACTTCCTGTTTCATCCTGCTTCGGCCCCAGGTGTGCGTCAGCTGGAGATCATGTGCTGCTTCGGGTGCATGTCCGTCCTGGCCAACTACTTTGTCTTCATGACCTTCTTCCCTGCTTGCGTCTCCCTGGTTCTGGAGGTGAGTCGTTCTGGAGAGTTTCTCTCTAGATTAGCACATGCGCTGGGTGCCTTGGATCTGAGCTGACACAATGCCCTCCCCCTCCAAACAGCTGTCCCGGGAGAGCCGAGAGGGGCACCCCATTTGGCAGCTGAGCCACTTTGCTCGTGTTCTGGAGGAGGAGGAAGACAACAAGCCCAACCCCGTAACCCAGAGAGTGAAGATGATTATGGTAAGGATGGGAGGCTCTCGTGATCACTGCCTTTTGTCTTTACAAAAGTGGAATGGGTGTGCTCTGAGGTGGGGTTTGCTCCAGTAGTTTTCCAAACTATAGTTTGCAGGGGAAGAGCCCATAGAGGCTCAGGAAGCTGCATTTACCCCTTCCGTAGAGTAAACAAACATTGACTCGTCTTCATGCTGTTTCTTCAAAATATTCTTTATTCCGTATTGGATAGAATTTTCTTCAGGGTTGCATATCTCAAAAGTGAATTTGTTCATGAAGGGTTGTGGGCTTGGGAAAAGTTTGGGAACGCTGCTTTTAAGCATAATATTGCTGTTCAACAGAAGCGGTAATGAAGGGAAACCATTCAGAGGCTTAATTTGAATAATTATGATGGTCTGTCCCTCCAGTCTCTGGGCCTGGTTCTGGTCCACGCTCATAGCCGCTGGATTGCCGAGCCGGCCTCCAGCAACAGCACAGCTGATATGTCCAGAATGGGCCTGAGCCTGGACGACAACATGCCCAAGAGGATCGACCCAGGGAAGCCCCTGTGGCAGTTCTACCTGTCCAGGTACCATTCTCTCAACCCTGTATGGAGAAGACCTCACGCAAACTGCAATCCACATGCACCTTTACCAGGTTTCCTCTACCATAGATATTAGTGGGCGGGCTGTCCACTAATAATGACTAGCCGCCCACCAATTCATATATTTCCAGTACCAACAAGAAATGTCCAGAAAGCTTTCCTTTAATAAGAACATTGACACCGTATTTTCTTGCCTAGTTTTGTCGCACGTTTTGTCACCGCGTGAAAGCTCTCAGATTGATGTTTACTGAGAATTAGATGCGGTCTGAATCGAGCTGATAACGCGGATGCTACACGGTTTTCACTGTCAAGTGTTTATATCTTAGGCTACATGATTTTGCATTGTTACAGACTGCTGCTGGAGTATGTTAGTTCATGGTCGTAAAGTTAACATTTGACTTTATTTTATGAAATGTTCCTCACATTGAGACAAAATGACACCGTTTCTCTTCCATTCTTCACGAAGCATTTCGAGGAATGTCAGTTAGATTTTCACCATGCGTGTAAGCAGACTGCAACATTATTACTTTGAGAGTTGTTCAGGGAACATTTTTCCCATGTCTATATCACCTCACGCAATTGTCAAAGCCGACAACCAGATCAGCCTACGACAATCACAGTGAGAATAGGACACTAAAAGAAAATGGTTATAAAATAATAATTGATAGGACTTTTTTTGATTGGATTTTTATTAAGCTGAGATGTAACCTTAAATAATGTAGACTAATGTAGTTGAATTAAATTTTTAGTGTGCAACACACTTAAAGCAGGTTTTTGTTGTGTTTCGTTGTATTATATAATTACAGATCCTTTCCAAAAAATTAGAATATCATGGAAAGGTTTTTTTTTTTTCCATAATTCCATTCAAAAAGTGAAACTTTCATAGATTATAGATTAATTACACACAAAGTTAAATATTTCTAGCCTTTATTTGTTTCATTTTTCATAAGTTTGGCTTACAGCTCCAGAAAACCCCCAAAACAGTATTTCAAGAAATTAGAATAGTGTGTCGAAAATCAGCATTTACTTCAGTTATTTCAGAGAATGAGTGGAGTGGCTTGACTCGAGGAATCCGACAGTTGTAGCCCATGTCCCGGATACGTCTGTACGTGATGGTTTTTGAAGCACTGACTCCAGCCTCAGTCCACTCCCTCTGCATCTCCGCCAAATTTTGGATCGTCTTTGCTTGACAATCCGCTGAAGCCTACGGTCATCTCTTTTGCTTGTGCACCTTCTCCTGCCACATTTTTCCCTTCCACTAAACTTTCTATTGATATGCTTGGACACTGCACTCTGTGAACAGCCAGCCTCCTTAGCGATGACCTTTTGTGGCTTACCCATCTTCTGGAGGGTGTCAATGATGGTCTTCTGGCCAATTGTCAAGTCTGCAGTCTTCCCCATACTGAACCAAACTGAGAAAAACTTTGCAGGTGTTTTGAGTAAATTAGATGATAGTGTGACACTCAGTCTAAAACATTCATTCTCTGAAATAACTGAAGTAAATGCTGATTTTCGACACACTATTCTAATTTCTTGAACTACTGTTTTGGGGGTTTTCTGGAGCTGTAAGCCAAAATTATGAAAAATGAAACAAATAAAGGCTAGAAATATTTCACTTTGTGTGTAATGAATCTATAATCTATGAAAGTTTCACTTTTTGAATGGAATTATGGAAAAAAAAAAACTTTTCCATGATATTCTAATTTTTTGGAAAGGATCTGTATATAAAATTTTCTAGGGGAAACACTGGACCCCCTAATGATTGGCAGACTTATTGATTTAAGGAACTCCTTAAATCAATCACCGTATTTTGAACATACGTTTCTGTTTTCCACCTCAGAAGACAAAGACTGCAAACGGGTATTTAAAGCCATACAGTTCACAGATTAACTCCGCTGAATCCAGAATACACTTCATTTTCTGTATTTCTGAACTGCTGTTCCTGGAAATTAACATAATTTTCACCAAGTTCGAGAGACGTTCTTTTTTTTTTTGGCAACTCCTGTGTGGAGAAGCGGTTCTATTTTTGGTAGTTATGAAGTTCTACCTTCTTTTATGCAGGATGATCAGCATGGACATTGAGCAGGTCATCACTCTTGGGTTGGCTCTCTTCCTGGCCATCAAGTACATCTTCTTCGAGCAGGCGGAGACAGAGTCTTCACTGTCCCTCAAGAACCCAATCACTAGCCACACGCTGATCCAGAGGCGGGGCCAAGACGAGTGCTGCAAAAAAGAGCCCGCCCCGCCCAGGTCCCCCCAAAAGAGCGCCCCGCAGACCGTGGAAGCCACCAAAGAGGAGAAAGGTAGGCGCGACCACGTCTGATCACCGCTTCCCTAAACGAGCAGGCCATCTCTTTTTCTGGCCTTAAATCGACGCCAATTTCACCGTGCCTTTGTCTCCCCCATTCGCAGCCGAAGTGATCCGTCCTCTGCCGTCTGTGAAAGAGCCAAAGAGCATCTTCGTGTTGGGAGGTGAAGATGCAGCGTTTGAGCCTCCCTCAGAGTCCCTGCCGAAGATACCCACGGAACCGCGGCCCGTCGAAGAGTGCGTGTCCATCCTGAGGAACCCGGAGGTGCGTTCTATTGCCGCTATCATGCTAGCACTATTATTGGAATTGCTGTCTTCTGTTGATTAGTCTAGCCCATTCTGCTCAGCACTGTTATATGGGGTTAATAATGCACTGTAAATGGTCTCATTACTGTGACTGAAACACTATCCTGAATGCAGAGCCTGTTGTTATCATGCAGTCTTGATCGGTGTGTCGGTTGACAGGGATTTTGTGGGTTAACGCTCACTGTGACCTGTCATTGCCATACAGATGGGTGCCAGGTACCTGAGTGACATGGAGGTGATCTCACTGGTGAACACCAAGCACATCCCAGGGTACAAGCTGGAGGCTGTGATGGAGACCCCGGAACGTGGGGTGGTCGTCCGCAGGAAGATGCTCGCCTCCAAGCTGCCCAGCACCTCGGCTCTCTTCTGCCTGCCCTACAAGGACTATGACTACACCTTGGTGAGGGTGCACAGTAAGCTAAGATACAGGTCACATTATCTGTAATGGGTTGAACTTGCCACAAGGACAATAATCTGAAATTGTAAGGCCTGTGCATAGCATGTAGTAGAGTGTCCGAAGTGCTCTACAAGTGCAAGAACTTTGCATGAAAGTTGGAGACAAAGTCGATTGTTGACTGATTTAAATTGGTATTTGTAAGCCGATGCTTTAGGTGGTAACTAAGTCAAGTGGCGGAGAGGGTTTGTTTTCAGTGAAGGGTCATTGTGACTTCTTGTCCACCAGGTGATGGGCACCTGCTGTGAGAATGTGATTGGCTACATGCCTGTCCCAGTGGGAGTGGCAGGACCACTGCTTCTGGATGGGAAGCAGTTCCAGGTTCCCATGGCAACGACTGAGGGCTGTTTGGTAGCCAGTACCAACCGAGGGTGTCGAGCCATTGCTGTACGTACGGGCCAAATTTATGCCAGTAATACCACTTTCATCATTACAGTTTGAATTGTTCCAATGACCATCGCTGACCCAGGTGTCGCGTGTCCTCCACAGTTGGGCGGTGGAGCCAGCAGCCGGATCCTGGCCGACGGAATGACCCGCGGGCCCGTTGTACAGCTGCCCTCTGCGTGCAAGGCAGCTGAGGTCAGGGCGTGGCTGGAAAGTGAGGAGGGCTTCAGCATCATCAAAGAGGCCTTCGACAACACCAGCAGGTCAGGGCCCAGCCCAGAAAGCTCCTGCCCTCTTCCACACGGTACTCTCTGAATAGAACCAGGGGAATGAATGGATCTTCTCGCTCTTAACAGGTTCGCACGCTTACAGAACCTGCTGATCGGACTCGCAGGACGGAACCTGTACATTCGCTTCCAGTCCAGAACCGGAGACGCCATGGGGATGAACATGATCTCTAAGGTTAGTGTTGAAACAGTCCTCAAGAATTCCTCAGTGTTCAGGCGTCATTATGCCTGCTGTACTTATAAACATTTTTACTTTAAAAAATTTCAAAATGTAAAACATTTTGGTGCGAGTTAAACCTTGCAAATCATCCTTTTTAATGAATAACTTACACAATTGTGCAAAAGAGGATGTTCTCTCTAATTCAGATGGGCTTCTTTTCAATGCTGAGAACAATAAATTTGACTAAACATGTTTTGGTGAGGGTAAAAAAGTAATATAGACTGTTTTTACAAATGAAAGTTCTCTAGTTATTCGGATATAAATCAGTATTTTGGGCAAGTCTTAACTGGTACCTTTTGGTGTTTTGCCATATTTTTATTCTACACTTCAATTTTACATAGTAGGGTTTTTAGTTGGAAAAACTCCTTAAGACGAGGCTGCAAAAATATCCTTTTATTAAACCATGTTGGAAATAGTGTATAAAGTGCTCAGTGCACAAAGGTGCTGACAAATCACCTGAAGATCATCATCAGTGTCAATGAATCAACAGACAGACACACCTTTACTTGTAGGTTACAGGGATATACACAGGTGGTGCTGATTAGTCATTGGTGGCTGAGTCTCTGCAAAGGAGGATAGAAATAGATCGCACCGAGACTCTGGGGATTATCCACCAATGACCTAACAAGGTATTTTTTTGCAGCCTCGTTTTAAGGATTATCTATTGCGACTTCCTCACCTGCGACTAATCTACGTAAAAAGGTACAGAGCAAGGCGCAGCAGCATACCCAACGCAGGGTTTTTAGTTGCACATGGCTGGCCTTGCTGGATAAGAAAACATAATGAATTGGGGTCTACCTTTCTTTTCACCAGTATATCCTATTAGAGAACCCTGGGATTAATCCGCTTGTATTCCACAGGGGACAGAAAAGGCCCTTTCCCGGCTACAAGAGGAGTTCCCCGAGCTGCATGTCCTGGCGGTGAGCGGGAACTTCTGCACCGACAAGAAGCCCGCCGCCATCAACTGGATCGAGGGTCGGGGGAAGTCCGCTGTGTGCGAGGCGACCATCCCAGCTAAAGTGGTGAAAGAGGTGCGTTCATGGAGTCATCAGTTTCACTGTCCCCCGCTGAGAACTGAAATGGGATTGGGCAGGAAGAGCAGTGTGAGATTCCAGTAGCTGCTTCTCACCAACAAACAACTCCGCCTGAATGATTTCTCATCATTCGTTTTCAAGGTTCTGAAGACCAGCACAGCCGCTCTTGTGGACGTCAACATCAACAAGAACCTGGTGGGGTCCGCGATGGCCGGCAGTATTGGGGGCTACAACGCACACGCGGCCAACATCGTTGCTGCCATTTACATCGCCTGCGGCCAGGTGAGGAAACGCCCTGCTTTCTCTATTCTCAGTGAGAACATGGATTTTCATCTTTACAGAAAGGAAATCACTTGGAAGGTTTGAGGTGCTGAACTGAACCTGGTGTTCCTCACAGGATCCGGCTCAGACAGTCAGCAGCTCCAACTGCATCACCCTGATGGAGGCGACCGGCCCCACTGGAGAGGACCTCTACATCAGCTGCACCATGCCCTCCATCGAGCTGGGAACTGTAGGCGGGGGCACCAACCTGCTCCCCCAGCAGTCCTGTCTGCGGGTACTTACCTGCATTACTTACCGCCTGGGTCACCCCATCACCCTCCCACCCACTCGTCCGGCACATGCTTTGCTGTATTTGTCCTTGGTCGGCGTATGTTGGCGTAACGTTGAGCGACGCTGCTTTTCAGATGCTGGGCGTGCAGGGGCCGTGCCAGGAGTCACCAGGAGAGAACGCCCGTCAGCTGGCGCGCGTGGTGTCCGGCACCGTGCTCGCCGGAGAGCTCTCCCTGATGGCCGCACTCGCCGCCGGGCATCTGGTCAAAAGTCACATGACACACAACAGGTAGGAACGTCATCCTCCACGAGCAGGGCTTCACTCTGCACAGGAATGCACATCCTGGTCATTAGAAATAAATACAATTACATAGCAAATTTACCTCAAAGGTTAGAATAGTGATGATATAGAAAACTGCAGTTCCAAATTCGACGCAACTCAGATGCTAGATTTGAAAATTAAAGCACGTGAAAAATGTAAATACAGCTATGCTGTGAGAAGAGAGAATTAAAGTTCATCAAACAGCTGACGATATAGAATATCTATTTTTTCCTCACCCCCCCTCCCACCTGTAAAATAAGTTGTAAATATGTATTTATTTATTCACAGGTCAAAAGTTAACTTGCAGGAAGCTGTGGGAACATGCACCAAGAAAGCATCGTGAAGTGACTGTTGGATTCTGAAAGTTCTCCATGGCCTATGAGAGGAAGGAAGACTGTAACGCAAGCTTGTTTAAGCCTGGTTTTAACCTTACATTCCAACCTGCTTTACCAAGTGGGAAAACATCCAATCTGGCCACCCTATATAAGCTGCAATGATAAACTGTACCATTATTATGGCTTCTCTGGATGATTTTCTGCTACCTGAATGTGGTTTTGTCAGCATTATTTATGCAGTCGAAAGAACGACCATTTTTGGAATCTGCCTTTCCCAGAATATACCTTGATTTTTTTTTTTGGTGAACAGGGTCCAGATGGTGTTTTTTTTATTTTTAATATTATTTAAGCCAACTAACTGACATGCCTTTTTTTTATTTTTTTTTTTACAAACCTGGCACTGTAATACGGTTGACCAATTTGAATTACGATGTTTGTAACTGAACAGAACCTAGAGTTCTGCAGTTAATGAATATACAGATAATGCAGCATGGCTTGCTTAAATTAAGTTGTATCAACTGGAAGTATGGTACGAAAATAAGATGAAAAAATACTCTGGTATAATTTTTTTTTAATGCTGGAGTTATTTTTTAAAGGGAGTGTAGAAATGATAGTACGTTCGATCGTGAAAATTAATCTTCAGGTATCATTGTCGCAAGTTTTGTGCTTGCCAAATACAGCCGGTACATCTGGAGAGGAAAATGAAGTGATTGTTAAGAATGAGGGGAAAAAATGGGATTATTAAAACTACGCATTCAATTTATGTTTGCCTTTCAAGAGCTAGAAGTAACATGGCAGTAACGTGAAAATGTTTCAAGAGAAAATACTTTGATCTTAAAATAGGTAAAATGTTTGTAAGCACAAATGATTTCAAAAAGGTGCTAAAATTAGGTTGCAGACTTGGTTTGCTTTCTCTTCCTCCTGCTTAGCATATAATGGTGTGTTTTACACTGCAGAATTACAGCCATATCCAATACAAACCCAGCTGCTGCTTTAGAAACCTTGAATGGGTGTCACTAACTGGTTTGGCTGTAACAGTCTTTTAGCAGGTGCCGCTCTGTCACTTCCTGGAAGTGCTTGCCCATGACCCCATCATCAAACATTGCATTCTGCTTTGGCTTGTCAGAAGTGGTGGAAGGGGGCATCAGTGACAGTTACATACACCCATATTTATTTAAAAACACCTATGACGGCACTGGATATGTGCTGAGATCCGAGGAAAAATGGTCACATCACTGTCTCTCAAAAGATGTCAGCCTTTGTAAACATTTTTTTTTGTAATGAAACGAAAAGGGAATTTGCAATAAACATCGACATAACATTTTTCTGGTGTATTGTTTTTTTTGCCTGTTTGCTACACATTCAAATTAATTACTATTTTGGTTATTACAGATTCCACAGAAAGGAATTTTCCATCAACTTAGACACTCCTTCTCTAACAGTTGTACTGTAAACTGGCAATTAGAAAATTATGTGAAGCAATTCAAGCATACCCTGTGTCTCAATGTTATTGATTAAACAAGAACACCTTTCGATAAAAGGTAAGAACAATAAAGTCTTACCTTGGTGAATGCGTGAGATTCAGTAAAGCATCCACTCAATGTTCCAAGTCTGGATTAAAACAGGTGGTGGAGCCAGTGACGGCCCCAGGAACTTTTCTCTCCCTGGGCTAAGGGTGGGCTAGGTCAATACATGGGGGTGCTAAGGTTAGCTGTGTTTCCCCCAGGATGGGGGAGGGAGAGGGGGGGGGCAGAGCATCCATACAACAGTCAGAATTGGCTTCATCAATACGAGTACTTAAAAATATCAGACATCAAAGAAAATAATACACCGGAAAATAATGAAAAAGGATATGAGAAGAGAGGATAAATTATCAGTGTAACGTTATGTCAAAAAAGATGGCTAAAATGTCGTTGTTTAACCGCTGCTCTGTGATTGGGACATTTAGGAGTCTCATTATCTAACGAAGATCGCAAACTTTACTTATGAGTTTACGCTCCTTGGCGTGTTTCATAAACTGCACCGTAACGTTTGCGTTGGTTTCTGTATTATCAGAACAGCTTCCACTGTCACAATTCTCCCCCATTTAATTTAGGCTTAGCTTATAGGCTACATTTAGCTACATGGAAGAAATATGAAATCTTTAACGTTACCTGACCATTTTTTGGAGGCAAGCTCTTCTTATTAGCTGAAGTCGAGATGACGAAGATTGAAAATGATCATTTAGCTAATTTAGGTTAGTTATTCGCTTTCCAAATCTACTCATCTATGCATGGCCAAGCAGCCAATGTTGTGAGATTAGTCTACCGCCAATCAAAACACTGTAGTTTCCACACATTCCACAAATCTGTTGAGTAGTTGATAATTTCCGAAGACAGATCACATGGAGAGCTTATGCGAACACATTTTCTATTGATTTTAAAATGATAGTAAATTAGTTTTCAAACAATGATGTTTCCATTTAATATTTTTTAACGTGGTGGCGAACTCTGTAGGCCTGATGTATATTGTAGGCTATGGGAAACACTGGTTTGCTAACGTTAGAAATCAGTTTACGTTCTTGTCATTTGCGTGAGCTCCCTACACACACCCCCACATCCGTAGCCTACGTCATAGCATAGGCTACATACGCTGCGTAGCCAGGGTAAATATCAGAAAGGGATTAGAATTGTTGATTTACTTTTATATATATTTTTATTATAATTATAAAAATGTTATTAAAATGCCTGGGGGGGCTAAACTGGGGCTAAGCAAATTTGTGACGGGGCTATAGCCCACCCTTGCCCCGGTGTAGCGCCGTCCATGGGTGGAGCTTTCACATCACTTAACCTAAAGAATGCCCTTCCAAAGATTGTACCAGAAGAGAAATTTTTTAGGTCTTCAAAACTTTACTCATGCCATCTAGTCTGTTGTTCAACACCTGTAATTCACTCTGATAATGATTTCATCTTAAACTATCCTAAGGGGAAATGTATTTTATCGGTAACCTTCCACCTTTATTGTTTATAATGGACAAAAAGTATTCTATTCATTTTATGGTTTTGGACCCATTGGTATCTATCCCCCTATACTGATTAAAAGATAGTAATTACTACTTGAAAATGATGCAAAAGTGAGTTTCATGAGCCAAAACAGGTGATTTGTAGTTGAACACATGATTATTTTATGATTACCACTTAACAGCAGTGCACAATTTAGCCATTTTGGATAGATTTGGAGACACTAAGGGACAACAGGGTACACTGCTTACATTTTGCATCATAGATCTCTAGTAGTTCTGCATATCACCCTTTGCAGATTTTGCACACTTGTAGACAAGGGCCGTGTCCAAATCAGCACTCTTCCACACTATGGAGTTGCCTTGGTGAGTAGCCTAGATGGGACGAGAAAGTCATTGAATAGGCGAAAAATGTTCAAATGGCAGTATTCTTGAAACACCCTGATGACACTTACTTCCGGGGTTTCGCTGAGTATATTCGGGAGCACACTTTTAAAGAAATACACAAACATTTTGGTCGCATGCATATGTCAGCTTCATTTTAAAAAATGAGGCGCAGCTTCGCAGACGTTTTCCTTCAAATACAACAAAAACAGCACATGACATGGCCGCGCAAGGGTGCGACGTCTTACGACACTTCCATAGTATGGTTGGAAAATAGTATAGTTATAGTATATAGTATAGTGTAGTTATAAAGGCTTAAATAGAACACCCACGAAATAGGTGAGAATTGACCAAATTTGGCATCTGCGCAAAGGGGTTAATCCAAACACACCGATCTTAGCACTCAGTCAGGACACTACACTACACAACCAGCACAAAGTAGATTTCAATCTCAGAATTTGCAGGAAATATGTTCATCCGTAAATTATTTTGTCATTTTGAACCCTGTTACTACCATCTTTGTCAGGAGTCTAACTTGCTTTTTAAGGGAGTTTAGGAATCATTTTCTGCCCCCCCCCCCCCCCCCCCCCCCCCCAAACACTTGTTGACGTTTTTATTCCAGAATAATCAGTCTATAAAGCATATTACTAATCGCATTTTGCTAATTGCTTTTCACATTTTCACATATTTCATTGTTTTAATTAGCAACAAACACCAGTTTTCTGTCCAAAATAGATTTTTCTTTTAACCTTGTATCTATCCATGATTGTCATTTGGACCTCACACACTCATACAAACTTGTATTAGTTATGGATTTTTACACTGGCTCACATAGGAAAATCTTGTTCACATGAGCTGCTGATACATTTTTTCATTTTGGCTGAATTGTACAGTATGCTTTGGACCGGTGTGAACCAACTGCTATTTCAAAGATGAAATGCCTTTTTCACTCTCGCTAGGGTTAGAATTACGAATGTAAATCACAACCATTAACCGTTGTGTCTTTGGATCTCTAGGAAATTAAATAGTGTAAGGAGTCCTATTAAAAAAAGAGCATGTGGAAGCCTGGTTCTTAATACTGTCGGTCCTGTTTGTGTGTGTGTGTGTGTGTGGGGGAGGGGGGTGGGTGTGTGCACATAGGGCAGCCTCAGCATTCGAGAATCCCTCCTGAAGTGACATCACCATGGTCTGCCGTCACCAGAGTGAGGGCCAGCCACTCAGCTGCGCCTGCATCACATCTCACCAGCCGTGCAGCTGCTGATTGGTTAACTCTGGCAGGTCTCAGTTGGCCCAGCCACACCCACTGCAATGCTCATTGCTGGTGAAGCTGGACCGGCTCAACCAGAGAGAATACACTACTCCCCCACCCCACACCCCCATATCCCAACCATAGAGACAAGGTGCTGTGCTCTTCATCAAATCTCCATTTTCATCACCTCTCAGTACACTTCTTACTTTGGAAGGCAAGCAAGAGCGATTCAAACATTACAGGAAAATGTTAAGGTAAACGAATGGTTTTAAAATAACAATACCTTAAAATGCACCAAACACTATTTAAGATACTAGAATAATCCAAGTCTACCTCAATACAAATAATTATGCATCAAATACTGTACTTTCGATACATATCTGTTGCCTTTCTTTTTTTAACTTGACTCCCTGCATATTAGTACAAACTCTTTTAAAAGAACAAAGAACACCAATGGCCAGTCAATTTTTAATACCCTTTAATTTTAAATACTGTTCAATTAGAGAACAAAGAGCTAAAAGCTCACAAAAATCTATTTTGTTATTATACAATGTTTTGATTCAGATTATCTTTTTTTGTACAGATCAATACCGTCACAAAACACGTTTTGTACAGAATTCAATTGAGAATTTAATATATCTTATCTATAAAACATTACAGTCTATACACTCCCCAAAAACGTACTTCCATTCAATCTGTACGTCAGAAAGCCAAAGGCAAGGAAAGAGCTGTCTGGAAGGGGACAAACAGTGCTGCAAAACTCAGGAACAAAAGATTAGGGCCATCTGTTTCAAAGGAAAGAGGACTGTGGAGCGATAGCTTGGAATAAGCGGACTCAAACGTCCGTTCTCGGAGGACCGGGGGCACGTGCGTAAGAAAGACAAACGCATGGACGAGCCCGCTGATAGGGTAGTGTCCCGTCTAATCGAACGGAAGCCCTACAGTACCACATTTTCACAGTACGGTCTATTTTAGTGTGATTATTTTAATTACATGACATTTCCTAATTACACGTAGTGCAAATGCAAATAATGATGACACTAGAAACACAGGCAACTCAAATTCACACAGCTTGCCATATGTTTATTGTTTTTGGTTTTTGATTGTATTGTTCAATGTCAGGTTTTGGAAATCCTTGTCTGATCAGTGACACATCAGTATTTTCTTTCCTCCTTCAGATTAGAAGCGGACTGCTGCTATAAGACTTTCTCGCAACTATGTGAGCTCTACAGTTACATAGACTCTCTCATGCTGATTGCAAAATCACAATGTTGAATGGAAAATCTGCCTTGAGGTAAGAAATCAATGAAATGTTACCCCCCACCACCTTCAAATAATTTTATAAATGCAAATTCAAACAAAGTCATAAAAGCTTTTTCCTTCCAGACTGACAGACAGTACCCAGTTTCAGATCATATGCCCTAGGACAAACACTGAGGCACTTCTCTTGCAATTTGAACAGGTTTTCATGAACACCCTGTATATTCAGCTCTCTAAGGCATACGAAGTGTGAACAGTCCCACAAAAACATTTACAGAATCTATACACATAGATGCGAGTGTTTTATAAAACAATATGCAAATCAGACAATCCTCAAACGGTTCCCGGCCCTTCCCAAAATAATTCCGCCAACAGGGAGGAATGCCAGCTGTCTGTAAAATTCTGTACATGTCAGTTAAATAGCCAAAGATTAGCTGGCAATATGTCAGGTGGCTACAGTGGCGCTGTGCTCACAACTGTGAAATGGCGACAGAAAACACGAGCGGGAATTACAGCCACACTCTGGAGCCGTGACGCTCCGCACAGGGGCAGGTTTCCACACCCTGTTCCAAAGGGCAGTGTTGCCAATTTCTTACTTGTATTCTCTGCAGCCTATTCAATTATTTCCTTTCAGTTTCTCAAATCACCTATTTATAACACATTTACAACTCAAACAAGGTAGAAATATAGATCATTCTGAAAGAATGTAGAAAGCTTTTCAAACTCTCTCTCTCCATCAGAACCAGTGACTGGTCTTCACCAGAAAGAAGGAGATGAAAAGACAAAGTCATAGGTCATAGCTCAACAAGAGCCCTCAACAATTAGCAAGATGATTCCTTAAGCAAAAGGCAAACAACCGCTTTTTTTCTTCTAATTTTTAGAAACTTCAGCAGCATTAATATAAGCCATGGGATCAGTGATTAAAGCAAACTAACAGACGAAACAAGAATCATTAAAAATAATAATTATTACAATCATACATTTACAAAAATGAAGGGCTTAGATTTTATCTCCAAAGAATAGCTGTATAAAGTTTAAACAGGAGACAAAACCAAACAATCAGAAAAAAAAACCCAAATGATGTTTGGCTCTATAAGCCAAAAACACTTTTGGCCATCAAAACCAAATCTGTTTGGCCATCATTGCGGGATTACAGCAATAACTTGTGTGCTACTGATGAAGTCGGCCTCAAAGCCACATTTCTTTCCAGCTCCAAACTAGCATTGGGGGTGTGGTCTGTATGAGTTTGTTTTAAGCACATTGGTAGTGTTGGTTGCTATGGCAGCGCAAGCCTGAACAGTCTGGGGGAAGGGCAGAGGGATGGGGAGGGGCAGAGGGATGGGGAAGGGGCGGGGCAGGGATAGCAGGGCAGAGCCTTTGCCACTCCGGGAGCTCCCAGGGCCTCTGGAATGTGTGCTCAGCCTCGACTCTCTCGATCTCCGTGTGGCGGGATGTCGGCCGTCCAGCCGCTGGTGCTGGGATGCTGAGGGAAAAGGAGAGGGGGTAGCGCCCCCCCAGACATTAAGCATCACCCCACCAAATACCATTGTGCCCAAACAACAAATTTAAGCTTCTTTAGATTAACATCCTACATTAATGCCCTCATTCATTCATGCGTCTCACAGTTTGTGTCTGCAGAGGAGTCCTTATGCATGTACTGTCTTAATGTATCTGTAGCTGTGATGTGCAGGGCACCATGAAACATAAGGAGCGTGTGCGTCATGCTGCCATTTTGGGAACATCGGTGCAGTACCATGTAGCATGTGACAAAGGCTTCATTAAATACCATGTAGCATGTGACAAAGGCTTCATTAAATACCATGTAGCATGTGACAATAGCCACCTTATCTTGTGCCTACAAATGCTGTCTCATATCTTGCGCCTACAAATGCTGGGTTCATATTTCCACTTTTGGGTTGAAAGCATGTGAGTTTACCGCTTTATGGCCGTCCCGCTCAATAATTAACCACTGAAGGTAAACGAAGCAGATGAGTCAGGATTCCACCCCCAGAATCTTTCTGTGAAGAAAAAAAAACTGTCTGCACGAGCTTACCTGTGCATTACCTGTACGGCTCAGAAAAGGATGGGCTTGCCAGCAGTCTTCTCCTGGACGTAGGAGGTGAAGCGCTTGAGGAATTTGGGGTACTCCCTTTTGGCCACTGCGCGCAGGACAGAGGCGGGGGCCCAGCCGCCCGGATTCACTGGACACAGGAGGACATGACTTTAATTAACACATTACTAATTAACACTCTCCCACTTCATTACACACTTATCACCTCCATGTTTACACTGTGGATGTGTTTATACTGTAGCCATTTTTACACTGTGGTCATGTTTACACTGTGGCTGTGTTTACACTGTAGTCATGTTTACACTATGACCATGTTTACACTGGGTTCATGTTTACGCTGTAGTCGTGTTTACACCGTGGCCATGTTTACACCATGGTCATGTTTACACTGTGGCCGTGTTTACACTGTAGTCGTGTTTACACTGTAGTCATGTTTACACTGTGACCATGTTTACACGGTGACCGTGTTTACACTGTGGTCATGTTTACACTGTAGTCGTGTTTACACTGTAGTCATGTTTAACACTGTGACCATGTTTACACTGGGTTCATGTTTACACTGTAGTCGTGTTTACACTGTGGCCGTGTTTACACCATGGTCATGTTTACACTGTGGCCGTGTTTACACTGTGTCCATGTTTACACTGTAGTCGTGTTTACACTGTGGCCATGTTTACACTGTGTTCATGTTTACACTGTAGTCGTGTTTACACTGTGGCCGTGTTTACACTGTGTTCATGTTTACACTGTAGTCGTGTTTACACTGTGGCCGTATTTACACTGTGTTCATGTTTACACTGTAGTCGTGTTTACACTGTGAGACTCGCCTTTTCCCAAGTCTAATTCCATACATTTCCAGTCTAAAGACACCTGTAGACAGTGTGCTGATAGCAAAGGACGGCTTACCGTTAGCAACGTAGGTGATTTTGCAGAGGATGTTGTCTCTGCTGATCTCTTTATCGCCCTCTGGTGGACTGACAAGGGTCTGGCAGATCATGGCCACATTGATTTTGGCACGGACGCACCTGTGTGTGGGCTAGGATGAAAAAACAAAACAATAAGCAAAATAATGAAAGTGAGCACAGAAAGTTTAGAGCGCAGATGAGACTACACTTCCTTTTAGAGCATATTAGAGAGTCTGTAGGACTATCACAGACAATTTATTTTGTCTTACAAAGAAACAGGAATCCTGAGGTAAGCACAAGGTACACAATTTAAGCACATTACTTACAACGGCACTGTCATGATCTACAGAAAAGTTGCAGACCAGCCAAGTATCAGGGTCATTCTCATTGTTGGCCAGGATCTTGCGGATTGCTGATAAGTAGAGAACGTCCCTCTGGGAGGCAGGCCACACTCTCTGCAAGAGAAGCAGCCGCTGTGGTTCAAAGACACGCTCACCTCCAGCACTTGGTTTCAGCCTGAACACGCTCACCTCCAGCACTTGGTTTCAGCCTTAACACACTCACCTCCAGCACACAGGTTCAGCCTGAACACGTTCACCTCCAGCACACAGGTTCAGCCTTAACACACTCACCTCCAGCACACAGGTTCAGCCTTAACACGCTCACCTCCAGCACACAGGTTCAGCCTTAACACACTCACCTCCAGCACACAGGTTCAGGCTTAACACACTCACCTCCAGCACACAGGTTCAGCCTTAACACACTCACCTCCAGCACACAGGTTCAGCCTTAACACACTCACCTCCAGCACACAGGTTCAGCCTTAACACACTCACCTCCAGCACACAGGTTCAGCCTTAACACACTCACCTCCAGCACACAGGTTCAGCCTTAACACACTCACCTCCAGCACACAGGTTCAGCCTTAACACACTCACCTCCAGCACACAGGTTCAGCCTTAACACACTCACCTCCAGCACACAGGTTCAGCCTTAACACACTCACCTCCAGCACACAGGTTCAGCCTTAACACACTCACCTCCAGCACACAGTTTCAGCCTTAACACGTTCACCTCCAGCACACAGGTTCAGCCTTAACACACTCACCTCCAGCACTTGGTTTCAGCCTGAACACGCTCACCTCCAGCACACAGGTTCAGCCTTAACACACTCACCTCCAGCACACAGGTTCAGCCTTAACACACTCACCTCCAGCACACAGGTTCAGCCTTAACACACTCACCTCCAGCACACAGGTTCAGCCTGAACACACTCACCTCCAGCACACAGGTTCAGCATGAACACGTTCACCTCCAGCACACGGGTTCAGCCTGAACACGTTCACCTCCAGCACACGGATTCAGTCTGAACACGTTCACCTCGAGCACACGGGTTCAGCCTGAACACGTTCACCTCCAGCACACGGGTTCAGCCTGAACACGCTCACCTCCGGCGCACAGGTTCAGCCTGAACACGTTCACCTCCAGCACACGGGTTCAGCCTGAACACGCTCACCTCCGGCGCACAGGTTCAGCCTGAACACGCTCACCTCCAGCACACAGGTACAGCCTGAACACATTCACCACCAGCACACAGGTTCAGCCTGAACACGTTCACCTCCAGCGCACGGTTTCAGCGTGAACACGTTCACCTCCAGCGCACGGGTTCAGCCTGAACACATTCACCACCAGCACACAGGTTCAGCCTGAACACATTCACCACCAGCACACAGGTTCAGCCTGAACACGCTCACCTCCAGCACACAGGTACAGCCTGAACACATTCACCACCAGCACACGGGTTCAGCCTGAACACGTTCACCTCCAGCGCACGGGTTCAGCCTGAACACGTTCACCACCAGCACACGGGTTCAGCCTGAACACGTTCACCTCCAGCACACGGATTCAGTCTGAACACGTTCACCTCGAGCACACGGGTTCAGCCTGAACACGTTCACCTCCAGCACACGGGTTCAGCCTGAACACGTTCACCTCCAGCACACGGGTTCAGCCTGAACACGTTCACCTCGAGCACACGGGTTCAGTCTGAACACACTCACTTCCAGCACTCGGGTTGAGCCTGAACACGCTCACCTCTAGCGCACGGGTTCAGCCTGAACACGCTCAGATTAGCCGCCTGACAATAACAAACACAGAGCTCTTATCACCTACACACGCTCCGTTTATGAACGCTGTCTCTGCCAGGATATCAGGCAAGCCTCTGAGAAAGCGACCATTCATTACCTTGTGTGTCTGGTAGACGATGATGGCGTTGTCGGATAGTGTCTCCACCACGTTGAAGTTTTCGATGGTCGCTGGAAAAGGGTAAAATTGCATGGTGAGGAAAGGTTATTTGGTGAATGCAGTGGACCTTCGGAGTCCTTAAAGCCAAGACGTCGCTTGGGCGCGAGGAGGCGGACTCACTCTCCCAGTCGTTCCGGACCTCGGTGTTCCAGAAGTAGTGGCACACCTCGTGGCCTGTCACTCCCTTGACCGAGTGAGTGGCTTTCAGGGGGTCCAGAACGATCCCATTCTCCTCAACCTCTCTCCTGTACACCTGAAACGCACCGTCCTCAGTGTTATGCTGTCGCAATGAACACTTTCTTCCTTCCCAACTCGGCAGAAAAGAGAACCAAATGCTCAATGCGCCGTGAAGTCACGATTTTTAATGGTTATTGCTCATGTATTTATGCAAATCAGTCTAGGAGCACAATCTAGAGGCATACAAGAAAGGTTAAATCATACATTTTTTATGTATAATGCACTATTGCTAATGTATTAATTTGACCCCCAATACATATGCAATAAAAATTCAGCAACTACTGTCTAGGAATGCCATCTAGTGGCACAGAAAGGAACTGCACTGTTGTGCTGTAAAAGCATTTTGCTTCACAGGTCAGCTCTCATATTGTTACCAGTTAACTGAAGTAGCAGGTCCCTGACAACCTTTGGATCGGTGGCGTTGTTGTGAATGAGCTGTGTGATTAAATTTGACCTTCTTTTTTTCAGGACCTTTCAGTGTAGGCAGCTACATAATGGGATTCAGCATCAGCATTACTGCTACAGCGTATGTCTCTGACAGGCCAGGGCAGCGCTGAACGGCAGCTCACCTTCATCTCACCCTCCTCCACCACCAGCTGCCAGTTAGCGTCTCCGCCCACATCCTGCAGACCGTAGGTCATGTGATTCTGCACCATCTCCTCAACCTGCAAGACACACCAACAGTACATTCACCTCAATGCGCGCATGCGTTAAAGGAAAAAAAATCGTTACACGCCTGCTTTCAATGTAAGCGTGTAACTTTGCTGACCAGTTGTGTGACATGGCCTCCCTTGTTTAGCTAGCCGTGCATCTGGTGACAAGCATGAGCTGACGTGGAATAATTCTCCAGGGACAGTCTCTACATTCAGGGAGGAATGCTGCTCGTTATCCCCAGAGAAACAGCTTCTGTGGCCTGACTGAGTGGGTCAATCACCTGCTGATTCTCATTACTTGCCATTTATAGCACTCACTCTCCTTCTCTTACTTTATTTTTAATTTGCACCCCATTTATTGTTTTTATTTGCACTCTGCACAGCTGACACTAAGATCCAGATGGCAGAGCGCTCCAGATGTTTTTTACACTGTCGACAAATGTTGATTGGTTTTTAATGTCATTGCGAATCCAAAGGCAAATTTCCACATTGCACGGACAATAAAGTTTCTATTATTATTAGTATTCTCTCATTTCCCTCTCTCCCACACTTTCTCTCTTACGCACACTCTTTCCTCTCCCTCCTGTTATTTATACACACATGCATGCAAGCACACACACACACACACACACACACACACACACACGCACAAACATACACACATGCACACGCACAAATATATACAGCATTGCAGAGCTTTCCGTTTACAGCCTGCATATCACTGGCACACTGTCATGCCTGGAAGGGGCTGGTAAACAGGGCTGATAGACGTTCTCTTCCGTTTAAAAATTGAACAAAACAAGGGAAGTTATGGATGACTGTGAATGTGCATCCTGCTCTGCTCTGTGCCTGCCACTGGTAAGTGGTAATGTTATGTACAAGGCCCAATTTTAACTGAACTGAAATGGAACTGGTAAAGTTATATACAAGGCCCAATTTTACCTGAACTGAAATGGAGCTGGTAACGTGATGTGAAAGGCCCAATTTTAACTGAACTGAAATGGTACTGGTAACGTTACGTACAAGGCCCAATTTTAACTCAACTGAAATGGTACTGGTAATGTTATGTACTTAGGCCGAATTAAATTAAATTGAAATGGAACTGGTAACGTTATATACAAGGCCCAATTTGAACTGAACTGAAATGGAACTTGTAACGTTACGTACAAGGCCCAATTTTAACTGAACTGAAATGGTACTGGTAATGTTATGTACTTAGGCCGAATTAAATTAAACTGAAATGGCACTGGTAACGTTCTGTACAAGGCCCAATTTTAACTGCACTGAAATGGCACTGGTAACATTATGTAGGAGGCCCATAACTCAACTGAAATGGCACTGGTAAAATTATGTACAAGGCCCAATTTTAACTGAACTGAAATGGTACTGGTAACGTTATGTACAAGGCCAAATTAAACTAAACTGAAATGGCACCATCCAAGAAAAGTAACATAAAATCACATTGGAGGGTAAACAGAATGAGCAAGAGAAATCTTTGAAGGGAAGTTGGTTAATGTATATGCTCAGGCATGTGTATTGCTTATGTTGGCCTAAGGAGGATATCCAGCCCTTCTTTAAACAACTGAAACAGGGAGAAGTTAAGGAGCAGTTAGACTGGTTCAATAAAGGAAGTGCCTGTAAAACAGAAAGCTCTTAGACTGTGGACCTCTGAACATGACTGGCCACCCCTGGCATAACAAACAGACACTAAAGCACCAAGAGCTTCATATGAAACTGTCCCTGCTGGACAGTGCATATTCAGTGATTATACACATTACACAAAAGGCATCTCTCTACAGTTAAAAGGAACCAAGCCATTAATTGGAAGAAACAAGTTAAAATAGAACTGGAGCCACAGCAAACTTCATGCTGGTAAAGTTGTTTGCCCGCGCACATCCGCGTGTTAACAGAGCCGCATGCAGTTACAGGGGCGGGGAGAGGGGCTAGGCCGGGAGGCTGGCCACCCTGGCGGGGAGGGTGCAGTATGGCCTCCAGGCAGCAGGGGGCGCACTGCATGCATACGGTACCTGTGCGCTGAATCTGTGAGCCTCAGAGACACTGACTAGATCAATGGAAGACACGGAGGGAGAGCGACTGTGGGGCTGAACCACAGGGAGAGAACAAACAAAATGACCCCCGAGTGAGAAACAAGAGCCTCACAAGAGCTCGGACAAACCTCCCATTCCACCACAGACACAATATGACAGATTTCCCCTTATTTAACAGATTTAACAGAAATAACCTGTGTCTTATGAACTAGCGGCCTGTGTCTTATGAACTGTCCCAGCAGTGAGCCCATTATACAAATACAACACAATATATGGTTGTAATACAGTACACTGTTGCTATCTCATATCCATTATAATAACAGACCCAAGTAACTCATGAAGTAGTGAATGCACACTCTGGACTGGTCTGTATTTTGGTGTGAGCTCGCTGTGGTAGTCTTCGCCACACACTAAAGAGAGACTCATCAGAGTGGCATAAAAGTCTGAAGAATGAGGAGACAGACAGATAGACAGACAGCAGCAGAGAGGAGGAGGAGGAGGAGAGGAGGTGGTACCTTCTGGGCGAAGCGGTGAGTGCCGACGGTGGAGTACACGTCTCCCGAGGGTGTGGGGGCAGGCCGGTGTATCCGGGACTTCTCTGACTGGGTCTGAGGTGGGGGGGGGGGGTTTTGAACAGTGTCTATGACATCAACAAAGGTTTCCTGCACACATATCATGCAAATTTTGCCAAACGTTGGGTTGGGTAATAGCAGCAAGTCTTTGGCAACAAATCCTCTTAAGAATGTTCCTTTTAGTGTATTCCCCTATTACCCTATGACCTGCAGATGAGAGCATGCCTTAAGAACTTGGGATTTGCTAAAGGATTGCGACTGCTTTTCTGACGCTAAAGCAGTCGCTACAAGGTCGCAATATCTACGCCGGATTTACTAAACGGTCGCACTGGGTCAAAATCGCTATTAGGATGTAATTTGCAAGGATTACATCACTCTGCGACTTTCCTTTTGATGCATAGTAGCACAAATACAGGCAGTAAAAATACCATTACCTGTTCCTCAATCTTGTCTTGTCTGTCGAGGGCAGCCTCAACAGCGTCAAAGAACTCGTCTTCATTGATAAGGCTGTTTGGACCTTCCTGTTAATCGGATTCAAAATAATCTTCATTAAGACACATGCCTGTGTTTAAAAAAAAAAAATAAATAAAATAAAAATAAAAAACCCTCAAATTTAGGAAAACCGCTGATTTGGATTTCTATCAATGGAACAGCTTAATGATGCTCATCAGATAGGCTGATGCTAGAACAGGACAAACATGCAGATCCATCAGCCAGGAGATGAGGTTCACTGCATTCAGTCCAGTCTCTGCACAGTAAAGTAGCACACACACAGTCTTTGCGCAGTAAAGTAGCACACACACAGTCTCTGCACAGTAAAGTAGCACACACACACACACACACACACACAGTCTCTGCACAGTAAAGTAGCACACACACACACACGCACACGCACACACTCTCTGCACAGTAAAGTAGCACACACACACACGCACGCACGCACGCACGCACAGTCTCTGCACAGTAAAGTAGCACACACACACACATGCACACACGCACAGGCACACACACGCACACAGTCTCTGCACAGTAAAGTAGCACATACACACAGTCTCTGCACAGTAAAGTAGCACACACACACACACACACACACACAGTCTGTGTACAGTAAAGTAGCACACACACACACACACACACACACACACACACACACACACACACACACACACACACCTACCTCATAATCAGGGCCTCCAAAATGAGATTTCTTTTTCAATTCGGCCACAGCAGTCTTATAGGCATCCTCCACTCTTCTCCTCTTCTCCATTTCCTTCAGAGAGAGATAATGAGAGAGAGAAAGAATGAGAGAGAATGAGATGTTAAACATTACATTCATTCAGCTGCCTCAAAAAACAACACTTGCAACAACACTCCAAAAAATTATTAAAGTGTGATGAGGACAGAGGGGCTGAGGATAATCTAATTTTTAACTATTTCATTTTCATCCTGTTCCAGAGACACATGATCAAATGCATCTCCACTGTACATCAGCATAGAAATATGAATACGCACATGCACACTCTCAGTTTTCAACCTGTGCAGCAGCATAACACAAGTGCTTATGCGCGTGTCTTAGCACAGACGTATGCTCATAATTCACAATTTAAGCTTTTCCATTAGGGTAAACATTAGTACACTCTACAACCCGCACTTTTCCATTAGGGTAAATGTTAGTATACCCAACAAGACCGTGAGTATGGAGAGCCACAGTTTGATGCTTTTTTGCTTTTGTCTTTACACCATAATTCAGTAATTAATGTACCTGAGAATCCAGGTGGGGTGAGTTTCAGCTCCTTTAATTGATCAAATGCTGAGTTACAACTAAAGCCATCAAACCATACAGCTCAGCAGAACCAGGGTTGAGGAACCCTGTCCTAAATGTTACCTCCCATATTACACAGCCATTACCTACTATATTACAGTACATTACCTCCCATATTGCACCATTACCTCCCATATTACACTACCATTACCTCCTATATTACACCACCATTACCACCCATATTACACTACCATTACCTCCTATATTAAAATGAATTACTCCCTATATTACACTGCCATTACCGACTATATTACAGTGCATTACATCGTACATTACACTGCCATTACCTCCAATATTACAATGAATTACTCCCTATATTACACTGCCATTACCTACTATATTACAGTGCATTACATCCTACATTACACTGCCATTACCTCCCATATTGCACCAACATTACCTCCAATATTACACTGCCAGTACCTCCTATATTACAGTGCCATTACCTCCTATATTACACTGCCATTACCTCCCATATTACACTGCATTACCTCTTATATTACACTGCCATTACCTCCCATATTACACTGCCAGTAACCCCCATATTACACTGCCATTACCTCATATTACACTGCCATTACCTCCCATATTACACTGCCATTACCTTCCATATTACACTGCCATTACCTCCCATATTACACTGCCATTACCTCCCATATTACACTGCCATTATCTTCCATATTACACTGCCATTACCTCATATTACACTGCCATTACATCCTATATTACACTGCCATTACCTCCTATATTACACTGCCATTACCTCCTATATTACACTGGCATTACCTCCCATATTACACTGCCATTACCTCCCATATTACACTGCCATTACCTCCCATATTACACTGCCATTACATCCCACATTACACTGCCATTAACCCCCATATTACACTGGCATTATCTCCTATATTACACTATACCTCCCATATTACACTGGCATTACCCCCATATTACACTGCCATTACCTCCTATATTACACTGCCATTACCTCCTATATTACACTGCCATTACCTCCCATATTACACTGCATTACCTCCTATATTACACTGCCATTACCTCCCATATTTCACTGCCATTACCTTCCATATTACACTGCCATTACCTTCCATATTACACTGCCATTACCTCCCATATTACACTGGCATTACCTCCTATATTACGCTGCCATTACCTCCTATATTACGCTGCCATTACCTTCCATATTACACTGGCATTACCTCCCATATTACACTGGCATTACCTCCTATATTACGCTGCCAGTACCTTCCATATTACACTGCCATTACCTCCCATATTACCCTGCCATTACCTCCTATATTACACGGGAAATATCTCCCATATTACACTGCCATTACCTCCCATATTACACTGCCATTACCTCCTATATTACACTGCCATTACATCCTATATTACAGTGCCATTAACCCCCATATTACACTGCCATTACCTCCCATATTACACTGCATTACCTCCTATATTACA
Source organism: Synaphobranchus kaupii (assembly GCA_029718625.1). Taxonomy (NCBI): domain Eukaryota; kingdom Metazoa; phylum Chordata; class Actinopteri; order Anguilliformes; family Synaphobranchidae; genus Synaphobranchus; species Synaphobranchus kaupii. The sequence goes on from CM056376.1 coordinate 32,415,332, forward strand.
CTGCCATTACCTTTCATGTTACACTGTCATTACCTCCCATATTACACTTCCATTACCTCCCAAGTTTCCATATATAACATTTAACAACAGTTTAAAATCATTCTTCCCCTTAGAATGAGAAATCCAGGAAACACAGGCAGGCAGATATTTGAGAGGACAAGAAGCTGCACATTAGGAAACTTTTCACCAGTTTACTGTACACCGTAGAGCTCAAACACCCAGTGGCACCGAAACAGCAGGAAAAAGCTGAACCACTCCCACTCTTCCCGGCGCCCAGCGGTGGAGGGAGCCGTAGGCCGGAGGGCGTTAGCGGGAACCTACAGCACAGAAGCCGTTCTTGGCGCGGAGTGGAATCCACTTCTTGTCGCTCTCCCCCGGCTCTGCCGCCCAGTACAGCCGGGGCCTCCACAGGGCCAGCCTGTACACCGACCAACCCGCCGACCAGGAAGTCATCCTCTCGCTCGTGTGCGGACAGACCGTCGGAGACGCGTTCTGCCCGTCTGAGCTCCTGCTGCCTCTGCTGCTCTCCTCGGTTCTCACACTCCGCTGGCAGCTCCTCTACGGTTTCAATGAACAGGCACTTCCTGTCTACCTTTCAGGCTTTCAACATTTACTCCAAAAAAAACTGAAGAACTGGTTTTGCAACCGAGGAGCGAATGAGGTGAATGAGCGAACGGTGGTTTCGCAATTAGCACATTGAGACGGGGGTTAAGAAAGCCTCTTGGAAAAAATACCTCAGGCAAGATCTACCGAAACCGCTGAAGAATTCATGACTTGTTTAATTATGGGACGTCTGAATCTTGCGCCTTCTTGGTAATCCTGACAAGCTGGCCTTCCGCATTTTCTGAGATTTTCGAAGAAGGTGCATTATTTCAAAACACTAGTGGGTTAGATGTGCATGCCCTTTTTTGGGTGTACACACCTGTACTAGAGGCCGAAAAGAAGATGAGACCACAAGATAGCATTATTCAGAAAAGCCACCTTTTCAAGTGCTGATAAAAATGTCTAAACACAGCCCGACTTGAAATTTGAAGTGTACAGTTATTTATGACAGGTTTTACAAGATCAAATTGCTGGTTAAGCACTCAGTGAAATTTGTGTGATAAATTTAGTGTCCTAGTATAGTATAATGTGGATTCTGCAATGAATTCTGTGACCACTGAATTTTGGAATTCTGGGGGGACTGTAGAGCATTTGAAACAAGGTCCAATAATACATTTAGCAATAATATAGCAAGACGTAGGCTGTCTATAACTTTCAGCTACTTTCCACAACCTGTCCTCACCCGACTGCTTCAACCTCCCCGTCTGCTGGCTGTCTTTTCAACCTTAAACACTCTGTTGTCCATTTAGAACATGTGAAATCAAGTGAGTAAACAAGAATATTTGTATTACGCATAAACCAAATAACTACAATGTTTAGTTGGTACGTCATATAGCGTCATCGTGTGGGTGTGTTCGTTGGAATTGCGTTTCAGCTGTACTGCTCAATGCCACACAGTGGCTGCTCAGCCCCTTCAAATCAGGGAGGACATTTGTTCCAAAGAAACTCTTTAGAACATCAATCTAGCTAAGGTTGTTCCAAAAAACAAAAAAAAATTATATTTGCACATAATTAAAACAACAATTAAAGAATGTTAAGAAACTAAGAACAAGGCTACCCAGCAGCACAGCTAGTTTCCACTGTCTTTACAATACCCTATTGGCACATAATCTGTTATAATACTCTAATGGCACATAATAACCTGCATTATAGCTAGGGACTGTCCATTAAAAACCAGACTGAAGCTGGAAGTGGTCTTGCGCAGTGATGTGAATGCAATGCAAGGGCGAGACGTTCCCAAACCCCTAAGGTTATGAAAAAAATGCTGATCAGCGACTTCGTTGAACCAAACAAAAGATCCAGACCTCCTTGGCAAAACAGTACAATTGGTGCAAAGCTGAGAGTCGCTAATAACACATGCTGGCCCCGCCCATTTAGGGGCGTGGCCCCAGGTGAGCTGTACCTTGTCCAGGCGTTTCTGCCAGTTGTCCTCTCTCTTCACCATGAGCTCGATGCAGTGGGACAGTGTGGAGAGGATCCCTGCTGTGGTGGCCTTGAAGGTGATGGCCTCTCCTTTGAAGTCGATCCCATTGATTCCTTTGAGGTTCACGGATGGGAACACTGAATCATTAAGGAAAGGAACACATGACTTTGGGCCAATTCCCATCTTTACAGAAATAATGACCCTAACCGATATACGAATGACCCGAACTGCAGGATGCAACCGAAGGGAAATGTAATTCTGACAAATTCAGTTTTATTACAAAATAGAGCCACTCAGTGATTCAAAGAGGTTGTGAGGCTTGCTTTTGAAATTATGCCATATGAATAATTTAAATGTTGGATACAATTTATTCTTTATATTGTAGGTTAGCACATCAGAATATGAAAGTACATGTTTCTTTTAGACAATTTCATTAAGAGCTATTACGAAGTTTACCATTTCATACAGTTTCAGAGTGATTTAAAGGCATACTGAAGTTTGTTAGAACATAATGTTGTAGGCACCGATATTAGTCATGATATGCACTCTCACCTTCATGAAATAGGTCTCAAAAGCACACTTTTAGCACATAAACGAATGCAAACAACGCGGATTATGCAGATATAGAAAATCACAACATCCAGAACAGGGCGTTTTAAATTTTTTTTAACATATTTTACACTTTTTCCAAACAAAGGTTTGGAAGAAGATCTGGTCGTTAGCTTATTAACTTCTTTGTTTCTTTCATGCGCCCTAATGATCCCACTCACTTCCTGAAGCATGCGTCACTAAACAAAGTGAACAGCAAAGAAGCTAGCAAGTTTCTAGTTCTCAGAAAATAGTTCTTCAAAATAAAATCTATCAAAAATTGGTTCGAAAGTTTCAAATGTTCGGTTCCGGATGTCGTGATTTTCTGTATCAGCATAATTTGCATTGTTTGCATTCGTTTATGTGCTAAAAGTGTGCTTTTGAGACCTACTGTGACGACCGCATTCCCATCCTACTGTTTCCCGTGTTTTACCTCTCTCCCTGTGTCATGATCGTCTCTCCTTAGTCCGTCTTTCCCCGTGCTGCAGGTTGGGCGTGGTTTCCTAATTGTTTTACCCTGTTTCACGCCACTCCTTTCAGCCTATCCCACTTCCCTGCTTTCGCATGCATTCCACACTCTATCCGCGAATCACTCCTGCATACATTCGCACGCGGCACATAATTGATATCAATTAAATGTTGTATTTAGTCACCCGGTGTTCTCTGTCCTGTGCCAGTTCGTTAACGTTGTTGTCTGTGAACCTCTGGTCCTGCCTTGAGTCCTAGTAACCAGTCTAGTAATATTCCTGAGTCTTGGCTGTACAGGTGTTAATTCGCCTTACCGCCTATGTAAATCCTGAGTCTGCTCCAGCCTGGAACAGCACGTCTGCTGTTCATTGTTCCCGTCTTGTCGAACTAAACTCTGCTTCAATTCGCCTAACTGCAGTTGTTGGTCGTCCCTGCCTGTGTCGCGGTCTACAGCCTCCCTCCTGACGTGTGTGCAAGCTGTTTGGGTTTCTGCTCCTCCACACTGCAGTTGTTCCTGCGTCCGGCCGTTGCCACATCTACTGCCACGGTTACGGTTGCGCTCACTGCTGCTGCCCTGCTGGTACGGATGCTATCATCCCGATCCACGGTCCTGATCTTCCGCTCCCGCTCATCCCCTGCTCATTCTAACCGGTTGTCTGTTTCCACTGCCTCCCCTGCTCTCTCCTAACTCTCTCATTCCCCGCAGCCTCAAACCCGGACTGTCTGTATTAATTGTCGCTCCCTACTCTTCAGGAGAATGCCTTTGATTGAAGTTTAAATTATTGGATGCTTAGCGCTCCCACAACTGTCTGTCGTGAGTCCAGTCCAGTCCAGCCCTGTCAAGTCCAGTTCCGGTCTGGAACGAGCGTTGCCCGGTTGCCAAGTCCAGTTCCGGCTTGGAACAAGTGCCGCCCGTCTGTCCAGTCCCGTTCGGGCCTGGAACGAAGTCCAGTCCGGTTGTCAAGTCCAGTTCCGGCTTGGAACAAGTCTACCCGGTCCAAGAATCTTGTGTGTGCATTGTAACCTGTCTTGCCTTTCTCCCCTTGCTACAGGACTGCCCTGTTAAGCAATAAACATCTGAGAATTGGCAATCTCTTGTCTGAGTCGTGCATTTGGGTTCAGTCCGCTGTCTGGGTCATAACACCTGTTTCGCCATGCAATGGGAGTGAATGGAGAGAGAGAAAAAGTCATTCTTCGTTGGTCAGTTGCTGACCACTGGAGCAACTCATGAAGGTGAGAGTGCATATTATGACTAATATCGGTGCCAGGTAGCTATACAACATTATGTTCTAACAAACTTCAGTATGCCTTTAAATCACTCTGAAACTGTATGAAATGGTAAACTTCGTAATAGCTCTTAATGAAATTGTCTAAAAGAAACATGTACTTTCATATTCTGATGTGCTAACCTACAATATAAAGAATAAATTGTATATATACAACGAACTGCAACCCTGACGACGAAAGAAACCAGTTCCAGGGACCCAAGATGAGGCGGACCGGTTCCCCTATCTATCGCAACCCTGCGAACTTGCAACCACAGGGTCGGGTGACCGGCTTTCCCCTTTTCATTGTGAATGTGCAATCCGACGAAGGAAACTATTCAAAGGACTTAACTGAAGTAAGGCTGTAACACTGGGCATAGCATATTAGTTAGCAACTGCGACATGTTTGTGATTGGATGTATGCAACTGCTATTGATTGGTTATTGTGTGTTATAAAAGTTTGTTTTACCATTTTCTTTTGGATGGCTCCAAGCCATCCACCGTGCTGCGTATATATACATCACACACAGAAAATATCATGCATGTGACCTATATTAAATACTAACCAGTCATAACATTGCACGCTGATCTCGACGCACACACACCGATAACCTTACGGTTGTCCTTATGCGTTTGGTATGGTCCACGTGCCATTGTTAACTAGCTCCAGCTAAAGCTAGGTTCAAACCTCCCTCCATTTTAGTTTCTTTGTTCTCTCTGAACACGTGTCCCAGGCAACCCCCCATACGCAGGAGAACATAAACCCTCACACGTACGCACGCACAAACGCACATAGTTTGTTGTACATTATAGTAGTGAATCGTGCTTTGCTCTGTTTGGTACTTTGTGTTCAATAAACTATTACATTTTCCAAGATTGTCTATTAATGTTACTCTTGTTGAGTCAGCCACTGATAATTGCAGGGATTCCCCCAAATGTCTTTGCCTTTTAGCTGAATCATTTATATTAATTCGCTATCATAATATGGTGATTTTGCTAAGATAATTATTAATGTGTAATTTTATTGATAATTAAATTTAGTTATTAATTTAAGTTGCCCATTTTTAGTTAGTATATTCTCTTTTGAGAATAGTATATAAAATTTTATGAGACTGATTTATTATGCGAAAACTATGCCATCAGTTGTATAAGGATGATGGTAGAGGCGTGTCCCCTACATTCCTGGTGTTGCCCATGTGAGGACTCTAATGATTCAAAAATCATATTACTAATCATCTTGCTCACTGCTACCAGATTTGTACGTATTCCCTACAGTGTGCACGCGTTGTGCCTATGTAGACGCACTTATATTACACTGTTAAAATAACGACGTGACTTTAGAGCAGGTTTGTGGGGTTTTAGCGCAAGCGCAATCTGCTGGCTCAAGATAGCAATACGCCAAAAATTAGCCCTGGCCACACCTCATCTTAAGACCAACCCGCCTAGTTCACTTGCTCTGGGCGCAAGATCACTTGGTATTTAAACGACATAAGCGCTGGGCGCTAAAATGACACCCATATAGTTTTACTGCCGGCTTTATGTGTGGCCTGCATTAACTCACTGTTTACAGCAACGCTTATTTTACATTTTAGAATAACTTGTAGTCAGCAATCAGTCCTTTCACTGCAAGCACCCACAGCTGTCTGATAATTTGGTGGAAGGTGGTTATACTGTATCCATCAAAATGTAAGAATAAACCTCTGCAAGAAAGTAAAAGGTTAGGTCTTAGGTATCCCTACTATACCAATCTCATCCAACTCACGTTTCTCCTTGCTGTCGTTGTTGTTGTGAAAATGGTCGCCGTCCGGACGAGTGTTTGGAAAGCCGTCCACATCGTCTTCCACAACTGGAAAAAAAAAAAAGATAAATTAACTTAATGGACTCTAGATTTCTTGAGGCTTTAAAACTATGAGTCAAAGGCCAGCTAGCTCTGTGGTGGGTACAGCCTGGGCCGCTGATACACAATGGATGCGCAGTAACCAGGCCAGATAACTCTACTGTGTGGCTACTGCTAACAAAAGCTGCTCTTCTTCTATGGGAACAAGAGTACTGCATTCATCCAGTCAATCCACAGGCTGAACGTTCCCTCAGCTAAATCGATTCACCGAGTCAGGCTATATCAATTATTGGATCCTCGGATTGGTGGTTACAGCAAGGGAGAAGTGGACTGAGTGAGACACAATCCTGCAAAGTGTTTTTACTGCGTCAGTGTCATAGTGCGTCATTCCATGAAACAGCGTTCACATTTTCAAATCAGGCAGAATTAGAACAATTCTTAGTTCTTAGAACAATTTTCTTAGTAAAATTAAACAGAGAACTGAAAAAACATTGATTCTTTTAATTAAAAATAATACTTATTTCATTTTGAATGAATCTGATAGATCAACACATCAATGTTGTGCCATTTGTGAAACAGATTATTAAGGAATTGACCAGAGTTGAAGAATTAAATTTGTTAATAGCAGTGGTGGGGCTGTCTAGACTTTCTGTAGCGTTACGGTTTTCTCACTTACACAAGTAACAGTTTTATTCAAAGGAGACTTAAAGAACTTCACTGAGAAATCTCAGAATAACCCGAGAAACTTTCTGCTCTTGAGTTACCTTTATCCCTCTGGAATTCATCTTTGGACACGCCATCAGCACAGTTACCTTTATCCCTCTGGAATTCATCTTTGGACACGCCATCAGCACAGTTACCTTTATCCCTCTGGAATTCATCTTTGGACATGCCATCAGCACAGTTACCTTTATCCCTCTGGAATTCATCTTTGGACATGCCATCAGCACAGTTACCTTTATCCCTCTGGAATTCATCTTTGGACACGCCGTTAGCACAGTTACCTTTATCCCTCTGGAATTCATCTTTGGACACGCCATCAGCACAGTTACCTTTATCCCTCTGGAATTCATCTTTGGACACGCCGTTAGCACAGTTACCTTTATCCCTCTGGAATTCATCTTTGGACATGCCATCAGCACAGTTACCTTTATCCCTCTGGAATTCATCTTTGGACACGCCGTTAGCACAGTTACCTTTATCCCTCTGGAATTCATCTTTGGACACGCCATCAGCACAGTTACCTTTATCCCTCTGGAATTCATCTTTGGACACGCCGTTAGCACAGTTACCTTTATCCCTCTGGAATTCATCTTTGGACACGCCATTAGCACAGTTACCTTTATCCCTCTGGAATTCATCTTTGGACACGCCGTTAGCACAGTTACCTTTATCCCTCTGGAATTCATCTTTGGACATGCCGTTAGCACAGTTACCTTTATCCCTCTGGAATTCATCTTTGGACACGCCGTTAGCACAGTTACCTTTATCCCTCTGGAATTCATCTTTGGACATGCCGTTAGCACAGTTACCTTTATCCCTCTGGAATTCATCTTTGGACACGCCGTTAGCACAGTTACCTTTATCCCTCTGGAATTCATCTTTGGACATGCCGTTAGCACAGTTACCTTTATCCCTCTGGAATTCATCTTTGGACATGCCATCAGCACAGTTACCTTTATCCCTCTGGAATTCATCTTTGGACACGCCGTTAGCACAGTTACCTTTATCCCTCTGGAATTCATCTTTGGACATGCCGTTAGCACAGTTACCTTTATCCCTCTGGAATTCATCTTTGGACATGCCATCAGCACAGTTACCTTTATCCCTCTGGAATTCATCTTTGGACATGCCATCAGCACAGTTACCTTTATCCCTCTGGAATTCATCTTTGGACATGCCATCAGCACAGTTACCTTTATCCCTCTGGAATTCATCTTTGGACATGCCATCAGCACAGTTACCTTTATCCCTCTGGAATTCATCTTTGGACATGCCATCAGCACAGTTACCTTTATCCCTCTGGAATTCATCTTTGGACATGCCATCAGCACAGTTACCTTTATCCCTCTGGAATTCATCTTTGGACATGCCATCAGCACAGTTACCTTTATCCCTCTGGAATTCATCTTTGGACATGCCATCAGCACAGTTACCTTTATCCCTCTGGAATTCATCTTTGGACATGCCATCAGCACAGTTACCTTTATCCCTCTGGAATTCATCTTTGGACACGCCATCAGCACAGGCATCAAAGTACTTCTGCAGGGTGTCCACCTGTCTGCACAGAATGTCCCGGAATGTCTCCATCTCCGATAGCTTCTCCCGTAAACTGTGCCCTTTCTGGGAACGACACAGACAAGACAGCTGTACTCTCCTCCGCCGCCGTTTGGTAACTCTCTCCAACGACATTTTCCACCATGTGAAGCTGATTAGACCCAGAGGAAAGAGACAGCGACTTGACCAGCGGTTGTCTGTGGAGGATAGTGAACTGCACAGGGGAGGGGAGATTCTGCTCCCAACGTATAATCGAGTTCACTGAACACATGCACCCGTGTCCCGTCAATATCAACTCCAGGAAGACAACTCTACAGCGGCTGAGATACGGCATAAAGCCAATTTGCATTCAGTCTCTAATAAGACTAGTATTTATCAGGTCAAAGTATGGAAGTCCAACCTCCTTTCCTCCATTACCGCACTACCACACCCCTCCTACCCGGAAGTGTGCAAAACTGCCTGAACGTTTCCAGTACAAGTATTTGCATGTACAGTATACAATGTACCTAACATTACAGTTTGCATCGAGACATTCACTAATATGTAACCATTAATACATAATTAAGATGTAATCAGCAACATTAGATTAAAACACAAAGATCCAGCGAATTAGTCACTGTTTACAAGTTTATAACTTCATAATAAATGAAAAGCAATTTTATTTTTTGCATTTCTATTTTTCCGCTGTACCGAAAACATACCGAACCTTGACTTCAAAACCGAGGTACATACCGAACCGTGACTTGTGTACCGCTACACCCCTAACGTATGACTAACCAGCTATAGATAACAATAAACTTTTCTTAGTGAGCTCTCCTACATAAAGTCCTGTCGAGCACTTTTAATGCAGCCCTGGCTGCAGATTTGAAGGTTAAAGGACTTATATTTGGCTCTGATTTTTAAAAATCTTTGAATATGGAATATGTTTTACACTGAACACAAATTTGTAAAGATAGACACAATAGTTCACGTCATAGGAAAACCATTTATATGAATTGAGTTATGCGCTATACATGTGGATAAAATCTACCAAACTACAGAATGTAAATAAAGGCATGTGTTGCCATGACAACCCACAGGCCCTCACCTTAAAAGAGGATGTTGAGGTAGCGGAGTAACCACTCGCTGCTGATGTGAGGGACAGCATGGAGCCATGGCGGCGTAGGCTGGACTCAGAGCCATAGCCCGATTCCGCCTGTAAGAACACACATAGTCCTGAGTAGAGCACAGCCCGATTCCGCCTGTAAGAACACACATAGTCCTGAGTAGAGCACAGCCCGATTCCGCCTGTAAGAACACACATAGTCCTGAGTAGAGCACAGCCCGATTCCGCCTATAAGAACACACACAGTCCTAAGTAGACCACAGCCCGATTCCGCCTGTAAGAACACACACAGTCCTAAGTAGAGCACAGCCCGATTCCGCCTGTAAGAACACACATAGTCCTGAGTAGAGCACAGCCGGATTCCGCCTGTAAGAACACACACAGTCCTGAGTAAAGCACAGCCCGATTCTGCCTGTAAGAACACACACAGTCCTGAGTAGAGCACAGCCCGATTCCGCCTGTAAGAACACACACAGTCCTGAGTAGAGCACAGCCCGATTCCGCCTGTAAGAACACACACAGTCATGAGTACAGCACAGCCTGATTCCGCCTGTAAAAACACACAGTCCTGAGTAGAGCACAGCCCGATTCCGCCTGTAAGAACACACATAGTCCTGAGTAGAGCACAGCCCGATTCTGCCTGTAAGAACACACAGTCCTGAGTAGAGCACAGCCCAATTCTGCCTGTAAGAACACACACAGTCCTGAGTAAAGCACAGCCCGATTCCGCCTGTAAGAACACATAGTCCTGAGTAGAGCACAGCCCGATTCCGCCTGTAAGAACACACACAGTCCTGAGTAGAGCACAGCCCGATTCCGCCTGTAAGAACACACACAGTCCTGAGTAGAGCACAGCCCGATTCCGCCTGTAAGAACACACACAGTCCTAAGTAGAGCACAGCCCGATTCCGCCTGTAAGAACACACATAGTCCTGAGTAGAGCACAGCCCGATTCCGCCTGTAAGAACACACACAGGCCTGAGTAAAGCACAGCCCGATTCCGCCTGTAAGAACACACACAGTCCTGAGTAGAGCACAGCCCGATTCCGCCTGTAAGAACACACACAGTCCTGAGTAGAGCACAGCCCGATTCCGCCTGTAAGAACACACATAGTCCTGAGTAGAGCACAGCCCGATTCCGCCTGTAAGAACACACACAGTCCTGAGTAGAGCACAGCCCGATTCCGCCTGTAAGAACACACATAGTCCTGAGTAGAGCACAGCCCGATTCCGCCTGTAAGAACACACACAGTCCTGAGTAGAGCACAGCCCGATTCCGCCTGTAAGAACACACATAGTCCTGAGTAGAGCACAGCCCGATTCTGCCGATAATCTTTTTGGAATGAAAGGCTACAGACTTTTGACAAGCTGAATGTTATGAATGGGCGAATGATATTTTAAGACTGGTAAAATGATGCTCCACAGAGATTACTCGGTTAGTTTAATCTCAGAGTCAGTTTGACTATAAGCGACAAATATATGATATCTAAAAATATCATGGCAATGTCATCATTGTTTAAAAACGAACTTATAATCATTTAAAAATCAACAGAAAATTTGTCAGGGTAAACGACCCGTCTTCAGAGATTATCAATGTTTCAATACATTTGCGGAGTTTGTAGACTCTCCTCGGTTAGTGACAAACGGCAAGTATGAAATGACAGTGTTTTGATTTGCGGTAATCTCACTACGATTGGCTGAGTGGTCATGCGCAGAAGAGTAGATTTGTTTAGGTTACATTAACCCAGTAGAGCGAATAACTAATGATGAGTTCACAGTTTTGCCCTGTAAGCATAGTTAGACATGTCTGTGTTAATCAAAGAGAGGATTTAGAGCAAATATCCCAATCACAGAGCAACGTTTTAACATCGCTATTTTAGTCAATGTTTTTTTTTTTTACATAACGTTAAGGTGATTTTGTAATAACGTTTTTATAATGTTAAACTGAATACTTTATCCTCTCTTCTCGTGTCCTTTTTCATTATTTTCTGGTTTCTTGTTAGACAACACAAGCAGACAGTGGAGAGGCAGGGCAGAAAGGAGTTTTATTGAGGTGCCTACTCTGTACACTGTACACAGAGTGAAAAAACTAAACATAGGGAAATAGGAGTAACATTACACAGCTTTACTCCCATTTCCATCCGTCTGGGGGGCAAACCGAAGGAAGAAAAGATAATAAAATGGATACGGCCTAACCCTAACCCTAACCCCCCCGCAAGATATCGACTACTGTATGTAGGTCTATGTTTTTCAAGTAAAAATGAGGACCAGAACAAAACAAAAAAAAACACAAAAAAGCAAACAGGGCTTAGCATTCCACTGACTGATGGACAACCTTTGGCAAACACAGCAGTCTAAAGATAAATGGTTGGGAATATTTTGTTTGCCAATTTCCAAGGCTTGCTGCTGCCTGTTAATCACTGGTTGCTAATAGTTAACCAGATGAAGAGCCTCCTGCTGATTTAACGGAATGAGTGGACAGTCTCTCTCCCTCAGAGGGACAAACAGAACCAAACCTAGGAAGGAGCGAGAGAGCGAGGCTGAACAGACCAAGGGGTTAAACAGCAGAGAGAGAGAGAGATGAGCTACAGGACAGTCACAAAATGATGAGCTCCTGAAAAACTTACCGTTTTATTATAGATCAATGAAATAAACTACAAATAAAACACAGAAACTTATAATTTATAAATCTAAAAGTAATTATGACTAAATTCAGTTATTTCTAAGTTCTTTTTTCTTTTTTTCAATACTCAAATGATTAATGGAAAGTTCCTAAAATGCTAAATGTTAAACAACAGTAAGGGGAAGTAAAATCAGAATTTGGACAAGGACAAAATAACAAAAAAGTCAAGAAAGACACAAAATAAGAAGAGAAGTTAACAAAAAAGGACTCAAGAACAGAAAAGGAAATTCAACATTTATGAAAAGAAAAGGGAACCGACAAGGAAGACAAAAGAAAGGTAAGCCTTTCTAATTAAGGAACAAAAGACAAGAAAAGTGAACCTTTATTACAAAGAGTGGATAAGAGAGGGAAAATAATAATATATATTATTGTTTTTATTTTTTAAACTGAGGGGGCCGGGGAAAGCCCAAAAAAATTGCTCATAACTGGATTACAGTACGTAGCATTAGCCACCTAGCTGTACATTCCACTAAAAAAGTGGCAGTTGGAAAGTGAGAGTTGGAAGCAGTTTTGATTTACAGGACAGTACAGCGCAGAACACTAAACATGGCTACATGTAACAGTTTGGGCCAGGCTGGACAATCAGTGCTGCAGCAGGCTGGGCAGAACTCCTTCCGATACCCAGAGAACACCAGAAGTGCTAAAGCCAGGAAAACCTTCAAAAATACAGTCATGCAAGACTGTCCAGAGACCCTGATAGTAGACTACACAACAACAGGAAACAGACCGGTGATGACAAACTTAATTTTTTTCACAGAAAAAACAGAAACCTGGCATCGCACACTATGTCAGGAATTTATCCACATAAAAAAGAATGGGATCTCTAAAGGCAGACAGATAAACATAGGTGAGGAAGAGGACTCAGACTGTTACCCCCTCACCGTAAATGTCTACCACAATGGCACAGTCCTAGTGCAGGGAAATGAGGACACCCTTTTGGACTTTGAGAAAAGGTTTCCCATATTAAAAGAAAAGGCTGGAATCACAGCTCCTCCAGAAAAAAAAAAAACATAACCAGTGACCCTCCAAGCCTCTTGGTCCCCAGTACCCCAGACCCTGGTCTAGCCAGCAGAATGATGACTGACTCCCACCCAGCCCTCCTGCTCACCCAGAGTCACAAACGGCCTGCAGCAGCTGAGAGAGAGCCTGTCCCTACTAGAGCTCGAGTTTATCGAGTTCAGAGAGAACACCAGGACCAGCACTACAGAGCGACGCTCGGAAGAGCAGCTGAGAGAGGAGCTTCACCAGCTCAGGCAGGAGCACACGGCTGCACTGAAACACCTACAGGAGGAGGTGAGCACTCTAAAGGAGGAGAACCAGCAGCTGCACAAAGAGCTAGCCAGGATCAGAGAGGAGACGCCACACACGACCCCTTCAGACGACCTGGACCTGAACCAAGGAGCAACTGGGAAACAGCGAACCCCAATACCACCTACTGCCTCTGCAGCCACCACATACACAACACCCCCCTCCCTTAGAAAGACCATGCCCACTCCCTCCCCCAGACAAACCACGCCCACTCCTTCCCCCAGACAAACCATGCCCACCCCCTCCCCCAGAAAGGCCTCACCCACGCCCACCCCCAGACAGACAAAGCCTACCCCCTTCACCAGAAAGGCCACGACCACTCCCACCCCCACCCCTAGACGAGCTACAGCCACGCCCACACCTAGACATACCACTCACACTGTACCCCTCAGTCACACAACTCCACCCAGACGCACTGCCCCAGCCAGACACAGAACAACCCCGTCCACAGACACAGCCTTCCTGAGCGACTCCAACGGGAAACATGTAGACATGAGGCGCATGTTCCCTGGCAGGAGGGTGTGTAAGCTGTGGTGCCCCACGACCAAGTCTGCCCTACAGCTGCTTTCAGACAGCACCCTGGGAAACCCCGGCACCATCATCATCCACACCGGGACCAATGACCTGGCCTCTCAGTGGGAGGGGGTGGCTGGCTCTGTGATTGGAGTAGCTGAGAGAGCCACACAGCACTTCCCCAGGGCAAAAATAGTAATCTCCACCCTTCTGCCCCGTGCCGACGTACCCCAGCATACAATAAACACCATCAACAGCCAGCTGACCAGGGGATGTTCACATCTGGCAAACGTGCACCTCGTCCACCACCCCACTCTGAGGGCACAACACCTATGTGACCGTGTGCACCTTAATGAGCAGGGGGTCACAATATTTGCAAAGTCCCTGAAAGACACTGCTTTGGGTCGCCAGCCAGCCAGCCCCAGCCCCTTACCCAAGCACAGCCATCATGGGACACAGCGGAGTAATGTGCCCTGGAGAAATAGCCCCCCACATGACCCCCAGCCCACCCTGCACGCCCGACCCCCCCACAATCCAGTGCACAGCGTCGCAGTCCAGCCCCCCCAGCCTGGACTCAGCTACGCTGCAGCTACACAGGGCCGAGCAGGCTCTGACATGAGAGAGATCTGCCACCTCCTAGGCTTGTTTTGCAATGAGTTAATGACCCAGAGGAGAGTAAGTTTTTATATATATATATATATATATATATATATATATATATATAAATAATAATAATTACTATAAATATGTGAGTGATTATCTATGAGGTTTCAAAACATGTTTGTAATTTGTAGTTTATTTCATGTATCTATAAATTCACATAAAATAAGATGACGTTAAAAATCTGTAGCTGGAACATTCAGGGTCTGTGGTCTTCATCGTTCGGGCTGAAGAGCACAGATCTTGAATTTGTAAATAGTTTAAAGAATATGGATATTGTGATACTTAGTGAAACCTGGTGTCGTGCTGATGTGTCCTCAGAATGCCCATCAAACTTTAGAGAATTAATTCTCCCATCCCTTAAACACGCGCATACAAATCGTGGCAGAGACTCTGGAGGAATTGTTGTGTGGTACAAAGAAGAACTAAACAAATTAATTGACCCAGTGAAAATAGGTGAGTCTTACCTTTGGCTTAAAATTAGCAGAAAAATTATTGCATCTAGAAAATATATTTATTTATGTGCAATATACATCCCCCCATCAGATTTTCCCTATTTTAATGAAAGCATTTTTAATGATCTGCACACAGAGATCTGCCACTTCCAGGCCCAGGGAAGTGTGCTGCTCTGTGGAGACCTAAATGCCAGGACAGGTAATCTCCCTGATTTCCTCACAAGAGAAGGAAACAAACATATCTTTGGCCAATCTCCTATGTACCACACTCCAATCACAAAAACCAGAAACAGCCACGATAATATAATTAATAAAAATGGTAGACAGGTAGTATATCTCTGTCAAACCTTAGGTCTGTATATCATTAATGGTAGGACCAGAGGGGACTCCTTTGGAAGGTTCACTTACAGCTCAGCTCATGGGAATAGTGTTGTAGATTATGCCATTACAGATGTGGACCCCTCCTCCATAAATGCATTCACTGTCAGGCAACAAACCCCCCTATCAGACCATAACCAAATTGTTATATATATATAAACAGAACAAATGAGCCAGATAACATACAGACACAGCCCAGTAAGCTGTACGATCTAAAACACACATACAGATGGGCTCCAAACAGTGCAGAAGAATTCGGCAAAGCTATTAACTCACCTGAAATCACTAACCTAACTAACACGTTCCTTAACACACAATACGAACCTAATAAGACAGGCCTAAATCTGGCAGTTAACCATATTCAGGATATATTTGATGAAGCAGCCAAAATATCAAACCTGAAACTAAATAAGAAACGCAACCCAAAGAACAAATACAAAGAGAAATGGTTTGATGACGAATGTAACTCAATTCGGAAAAAACTACGGAAATTGTCTAATCAAAAACATCATCAGCCTCAAAACCCAGATTTACGCTTGGAGTATTGTGAAACATTAAAACAATACAAGAACACCCTAAAACAAAAAAAGGAGAATCACCTTAACAAATCTCTCACAGACATAGAAAAATCAATTGATCAAAATAAATTCTGGGAAATGTGGAATAATTTCAGTTCGGCACAAAAACCTGCATTAGCTTTAAAAAATGGTTCAATTTGGAAACAATATTTTGAAAACTTATATAGGGACATTGAACAAGACAAATTAACAAAAGACCAAAATGAAATCCAAGAAAAACTAACATTACTAGAACAATCAATCAAAGACAACCAGAACCCAATTGACACACCAATTACAATGCAGGAATTAACAGAACATCTCAGAACACTAAAACCAAGGAAGGCCTGTGGTTTTGACAACATAAATAACGAGATGTTGAAAAGCAGCAACCAGCTATTACTAGAAGCCCTACTGAAATTATTCAACCTGTCACTACATACTGGCTGCTTCCCTGACACCTGGAACCATGGGCTTATATCCCCGATTTACAAGAGTGGAGACAAATTCGACCCCAATAACTACCGAGGCATCTGTGTAAGCAGTAATCTGGGGAAGTTATTTAGCAGTATCCTTAATTCAAGAATTATAAACTTCCTTATCGAGTACAATGTCTTGAGTACGAGTCAAATTGGCTTCCTCCCAAAACACCGCACAACTGATCATATTTACACCCTATACACCCTTATAGATAAACATGTTCACCAAATGAAAAAAGGCAAAATCTTTGCATGCTTTATTGACTTTAAGAAAGCATTTGACTCTATCTGGCACCAGGGATTAAACTATAAAATACTTCAAAGTGGTATAGGGGGCAAAGTATATGACATTATTAAATCAATGTATTCAGAAAACAAATGTGCGGTGAAAATTGACAATCAAAGAACAGAATTCTTCACTCAGGGTCGTGGAGTGAGACAGGGCTGCAGCTTGAGTCCAACACTATTTAATATTTACATTAATGAATTGGCCACAATGCTGGAACGATCTGCAGCTCCTGGACTCGCTCTACATGACACCGATATTAAATTTTTATTATACGCAGACGACCTGGTTCTGCTGTCACCTACAGAACAAGGGCTACAGCAGAACCTGGCCGTCTTAGAAGAATTCTGCCAGTCCTGGGCCCTGGCAGTAAACTTCAAAAAGACCAAAATAATGATTTTCCAGAAAAAGGACAGGTCTCAGAGAAGCAGATACAGTTTCACCCTCTGTAACACAATTTTGGAACACACCACAAATTACACATATCTAGGTCTGAAAATCAATGCATTAGGGAGCTTTAACCTAGCAGTGAATGCACTAAAAGACAAAGCCAAAAGGGCTTTTATGCAATTAAAAGAAAGTTTTACAACATTAAAATTCCTGTAAGAATTTGGTTAAGAATAATTGACAGCGTATTACAGCCGATTGTGCTATATGGAAGTGAGGTATGGGGTCCACTTAGCCATCAAGACTATTTACAATGGGACAAAAACCCAGTGGAAACCCTACATGCTGAATTCTACAAAAACATACTCCAGGTCCACCGAAACACACCAAACAATGCATGCAGGGCAGAATTAGGCCGTTATCCTTTAATTATTAACATTCAAAAAAGAGCAATACAATTTTGGACTCATCTAAAACAAAGCAAACCAGATTCCCTCCAATATAAGGCCTTCCTATCCCATGAGCTAAGCCCCAATAGAAGTCCTCTCAGTCAGCTGGCCCTGAAACTAACAAACCAAATAAAAACTAACAATACTAATTATGACCCGTTTCAGACCAGCACTGCTTCAATTAAAATCAACCAATTAATAAATCAAACTAAAGACTCTTATTTGGAACATTGGAAGACAGTGACAAAATTGCAAAACAAACTAAATTGTTATAATATGCTAAAAAGAAATTACAAATTGGCAGAATATCTCTCCACTGTCAGAGATATAAAGCAGAGACAGATCCTTACCAAATACAGACTAAGTGATCACAGCCTGGCCATTGAAACAGGAAGACACAAACAAACCTGGCGCCCCAAAGAGGAGAGGACATGTGATCACTGTGAGACAGGTGAGGTTGAGACAGAGATACACTTCCTTCTACACTGCAATAAATATAAGGAAATTCGGAATGAATTTTTAAAAAAAAACAGCAACAATATTTCCAAATTTTGCCACACTTCCAGACCAAGAAAAACTTCCCATTCTACTGGGTGAAGGACACACAGCCCCACTCGCTGCTTAATATGTAGCAACCTGTCATCTACACAGGAACAGGATAACCGACAACACCTGCAGTTAAGACATTTGTGATTAATAGGTTGTTGAATTCATTTGTATTTATTGAATATTGTTTTTATTGTTATTATTATTATCATTATTATTATTATTATTATTATTATTATTATTATTATTATTACTGTTGTTATTATTATTATTACTGTTGTTGTTGTTTGTAACATTTGCTTTGGCAACACATTTTGTCATGCCAATAAAGCACCTTGAAATTGAAATTGAATTGAGAGAGAGAGAGAGAGAGAGAGAGAGAGAGAGAGAGAGAGAGGCTGAACAGACCAAGGGGTTAAACAGCACAGAGAGAGAGAGAGAGAGAGAGAGAGAGAGAGAGAGAGAGAGAGAGAGAGAGAGAGAGAGAGAGAGAGAGAGAGAGAGAGAGAGAGAGAGAGAGAGAGAGAGAGAGAGAGAGAGAGAGAGAGAGGCTGAACAGACCAAGGGGGTTAAACAGCACAGAGAGAGAGAGAGAGAGAGAGAGAGGCTGAACAGACCAAGGGGTTAAACAGCACAGAGAGAGAGAGATGGAGAGAATGAGAGGCTGAACCAAGCGGCCAAGACTGGGCTTTCATTTTGAAGCTCATTTCCTGGTTGGGCTGGGAGCGGCAATTGTGCCGTTGCTCACTAGCGCCACTGCGATTGGCTCCAGTATAGGTCTATCACCATGTAAGTCAATGGTAGCAATGTGGTCAAAATACTTAGTCAATAAATTTTTCCCACAAAAAAATGTAATTGCAATAGGTGCCTTTCCTTCATCTAATGCCTCTGCATGTGCTGATTTTTTTAAATATTGTGTCGTTTGGACAGGGTATTAACATTTGTTCAGGACCAATCAGAGGGACAGGTTGAGTCCTCTTCGGCTCCACGGAGCAGACGCAGTTTGTACAAACCGGCGGCAAAAAATGTATCCGGAGCTTCAGTTCGGTTTTTATGAGGCCGTGGGAAGGCAATGGGTGACGTCACAGTGACTTTGTCCATATTTTTATACAGTCTATGGGCTGAACAGACCAAGGGGTTAAACAGCACAGAGAGAGAGCAAGTGAGGGAGAGAGATTGAGAGGTTGAACAGACCAAGGGGTTAAACAGAAAGAGAGAGAGATAGAGAAACTGAACAGGCCAGCCTGAGGGTTAAATAGAAAGAGAGAGAGAGATAGAGAAACTGAACAGGCCAGCCTGAGGGTTAAATAGAAAGAGAGAGAGAGATAGAGAAACTGAACAGGCCAGCCTGAGGGTTAAATAGAAAGAGAGAGAGAGATAGAGAAACTGAACAGGCCAGCCTGAGGGTTAAATAGAAAGAGAGAGAGAGATAGAGAAACTGAACAGGCCAGCCTGAGGGTTAAATAGAAAGAGAGAGAGAGATAGAGAAACTGAACAGGCCAGCCTGAGGGTTAAATAGAAAGAGAGAGAGAGATAGAGAAACTGAACAGGCCAGCCTGAGGGTTAAATAGAAAGAGAGAGAGATAGAGAAACTGAACAGGCCAGCCTGAGGGTTAAATAGAAAGAGAGAGAGAGATAGAGAAACTGAACAGGCCAGCCTGAGGGTTAAATAGAAAGAGAGAGAGAGATAGAGAAACTGAACAGGCCAGCCTGAGGGTTAAATAGAAAGAGAGAGAGAGATAGAGAAACTGAACAGGCCAGCCTGAGGGTTAAATAGAAAGAGAGAGAGATAGAGAAACTGAACAGGCCAGCCTGAGGGTTAAATAGAAAGAGAGAGAGAGATAGAGAAACTGAACAGGCCAGCCTGAGGGTTAAATAGAAAGAGAGAGAGATAGAGAAACTGAACAGGCCAGCCTGAGGGTTAAATAGAAAGAGAGAGAGAGATAGAGAAACTGAACAGGCCAGCCTGAGGGTTAAATAGAAAGAGAGAGAGAGATAGAGAAACTGAACAGGCCAGCCTGAGGGTTAAATAGAAAGAGAGAGAGAGATAGAGAAACTGAACAGGCCAGCCTGAGGGTTAAATAGAAAGAGAGAGAGAGAGATAGAGAAACTGAACAGGCCAGCCTGAGGGTTAAATAGAAAGAGAGAGAGAGATAGAGAAACTGAACAGGCCAGCCTGAGGGTTAAATAGAAAGAGAGAGAGAGAGATAGAGAAACTGAACAGGCCAGCCTGAGGGTTAAATAGAAAGAGAGAGAGAGATAGAGAAACTGAACAGGCCAGCCTGAGGGTTAAATAGAAAGAGAGAGAGAGATAGAGAAACTGAACAGGCCAGCCTGAGGGTTAAATAGAAAGAGAGAGAGAGATAGAGAAACTGAACAGGTCAGCCTGAGGGTTAAATAGAAAGAGAGAGAGAGAGATAGAGAAACTGAACAGGCCAGCCTGAGGGTTAAATAGAAAGAGAGAGAGAGATAGAGAAACTGAACAGGTCAGCCTGAGGGTTAAATAGAAAGAGAGAGAGAGAGATAGAGAAACTGAACAGGCCAGCCTGAGGGTTAAACGCAGCGCAATACGTGACAGTGACGAGCACCGAGAGGACAAACAGCTGAGACGTGCTGGGCAGATACGAGACAGCTCATGCGGTCACATTTTACTCCTTATGCAACAACAGTAAATCACTGGAATAGTGTAGGCTGTGAGTGGAGTATGGATGTCGTGTTGCTAAGAAATGCCTTAGTGGAATTAGGTGCAACACGGCTCAAATTTACCGTAACCGTCACATTGCAGAATGCAATTCTACACTTCCCACCAGAATTATTGGCTACCCTGGAAAACATGAGCAAAAAGGCTATTCAAAATGTCTTTGTTGTTTATCAGCAGGACCTTACACTAAAAATATGAGAAAAATCTAATCTTTCATTTTCTGTAAAATTATTCAAAGAAAAAAAAATATATAATTCTTCATAAAAAAATATTTTCTAAAAAAAAAACACAAAAAACAAACGTGTCAATTATTTGCAGCACTAGAAATAGTTACGAACAAAGCTTAACTGAAGTATATTTCCATTCATACATTTTTTAAACACACCTGAGTATTTAGGGACTGTTATGTGGCCATTTTCAACTTCCTGTTTCACTGGTGTATAAATATGAGGTGACATGCAGGCCAAAATCCCTTATTCACCCATCAACATGGGGAAGATCAGAGAACACACAAATTTAATGAGACAAAAGGTTGTTGAACTTCATAAATCAGGAAATGGATAGATAAAAATAGGTTAATAACTGAAACTACCTATTTCCAACATTGGGGCAATAATTAAGGTTAAAGCAACTGGACCTGCGATGAACCTGCCTGGAAGAGGATGCAAGTGTAGTTTGCCCCCATGCACGGTGAACATGATGGTTAAAAAATTTCTCTATGGATCACGGTCGGAGAATTGTTGGTATTGACAGAATTTGCTTAGTTCGCATTCGTATACGTGCCAGAAGTGTCATTTTGAGACCGTTTTAGCTGCGCTATAGAAGTGAATGGAGAGCGACAAATACCCTATTCTGATTTATTGAGAAAACCACTCTAAATGAAAAAAGTAAAATGAACAGTCCATCAAGATGCATTTCTGAGCTAGCATTAACACCAAAGTTATAGAACACCTGAAAAGTTTTTAATTCAAGAAAATGAAAATCTGGATGTGGCTGCATTTTAACAGCTTTTAATATGCTTTAAGTATTCCATTGGTTAAACCGATCACCGCGACAAGCCTAGTTAAAACATTTTTTTCTGCGTTGTAAAATGTCACATTTTCATTTAATTACAGTTGCGTTGCAAGTTTGGGCTCATGGAATGTCGAGATAGACGGAATTGATTACGCAGACGGAGGCAGAACGGATGATCGGTTCAGTTTAAAAATACAAACAACACAACTAGCATAAATACAATAATGATTTTGATAGCCAGTAAGTGACATTTCAAAATGGGACATAGGCTACTGATTCTAGCTGTTCCTGTGCTTTCTTTTAAAATAGGTTTTTACGTTCTGAAAAAGTGGCAAATTAAATTAAAGCGAGCAACATTAAAGGACGTGACGTTTGCATGCAAGATATTGAGATTTTTCATTTAACGTTTTGTTTCTTTTGCTCTCACAAGATTGACGTAGGCCTATATAAACAAGGCACACTGTTCGATTATAACGAGCACATTAAACATAGACTATAGGTTGATTATCCATAATTTCAGGGACTGCCGATTGAGTCACATGGCCGATCGAACGGCTCCATCCTTAATTATATATTTGAATGTTTTAATAAACAAAGAAACAATCTAATGCTTAATTCTGTAAAGTTCAGAAGAGGCATACAGACAGGTGGGCACCGAATCAAAGATTTCCCTGCTGCAATTTAATTATTTCCCGCATCCGAATATAAACTGGCAGCTTCGGATAGGAAAATATCCGTTTCCAACCCACTATCCGTGCACTTCCGGATTTCGGCTTCGGGCACACCCCTAATTTGTGGATCTGTTGGATTTCTTCGCAGATCTTGCTGTGTGGATTGTCTCGAAAATCCACAAATAAATGCATGCGATTCTACACACATCAAGAGTTGCGTAAGTGTGCAGTGATTCGTTCCGGAGTGCAAGAGCATATTTGTGAATCAGTAGCATATATTTGTGAATCAGTAGCATTTATATGTGAATTAGTAGCATTTATTTGTGGACCAGTTGCATTTATTTGTGGATCAGTAGCATTTATATATGAATCAGTAGCATTTAAATGTGAATCAATAGCATTTATTTGTGAACCAGTAGCATTTATTTGTGGATCAGTTGCATTTATTTGTGGATCAGTAGCATTTATATGTGAATAAGTAGCATTTATTTGTGAACCAGTAGCATTTATTTGTGGATCAATTGCATTTATTTGTGGATCAGTAGCATTTATCTTGGATCAGCTGTTTCTGCAACACTGACTAGGCTACATTACTCCACTTTTAAGATACAAAAAAAGCGAAAGAATTAAAAAAATAAAATAAAATAAAATTTAAAAAAATCACTGCACAACATTTAAGGTTATACTGATAAAGCAATTTCTATTTTTCCCATCTCCTGAAGTCGAATGCAGTAAGGTCGTATTGGTAGTGATCGTAATGACTGTAGCTACAAAATACAACATTAGCTCATGGAAATGGAAGAGTTACATTACAAATAATAATAATAATAAATAGCTATGCATGCCATGAAGAATAGAAGTCCTTTATTCTCATTGTGCTATATTGCATTACATAAAGAGAGTTAAAAATTTAACTGATCAAATTAAAGATTGAGGTAAGGATTTAGGAGCTTTTCCACCCTAGCTCCCCAGTGGTGGAATGAACTCCCCACTCTGCTGCGCTCAGCTGAAACACACTTTTTCAGACTCCACCTCGACTAAACTATAGGGCCATTCTATAGTATTCGCTTCCTGTTTTCTATTTAACTTGTCTTTTTGGTTATTCTATAGTTCAGAATGTATAGCTGACTGTGTGTACTTCTCATGTTTATTACTAGGGATAGCTCCTACGCTGTGAGAAAGCTGTGCTTTGTCGGATTTGCTTTGTAGTCGTGTCAATGACCTTCAATATGCACTTATTGTACATCGCTTTGGATAAAAGCGTCTGCCAAATGATTGTAATGTAATGTAATGTAAATCAGTTGGGTCCTAATTGCTTTGCAAATGATGCAGTCAAACCTGCATTTTATTAAGTTAACACATTGCAGGTGAGTACACATTCAAAAAAATCACCTGCCATTTTCAACATTTTACCAGCCACATTACCTTTTACAATATAACACAACCTGGTTGGTTACCTGCCAAAGCGGCTGCTAGAGTAACAAGACTAGGCAAGCCTAGCTCAGCCTGGGCGCCTGTATGCAGCCAATGAGGAACATGTGACAAGGCACGGCTGATAATGTTCTGGAGCATGCAGGTTGGATACCGAGTGCTTCTGATTCTCAAAGCGGTGTGTGGCAGAGTATGTGAGCGGGAGCGAGCGAGGAGGGGAAGTGGACGTTACCACTCCGCAAGCTCCAGTTTGCTCCGGTACTGCTCAGCCTAGAATGTCTTGCTTCTGCCAATAGTTCTAATTTCAACAGTGAAAGATGGAGTTTTTTTTTACAAAAGCTCAGCTTTCTGCCGATGAAAATATTATCTGTCTACTCCAAATATTAAGCGAGATATACTTATTTAAATCTCGACTGTCACCAAACCATGTTGTTTATTTCTTCAAATAAATTAGAAGTAGCGATCTGCCGAGTTCATTAAAGGCTACAAAACGTTAATTCAGACTAATATCAGCATAACCAGTTAGCCCACACGTTACCTTGGCAGAATTTAGGCATGTCGTTGTTTGTACCTTTGTGCAGAAAACTTGTCGATGTACCATTCAACGAACAGGAGGCTAAATGCTTTGAATTGCTGTTTGTTTATTTATTTATTTATTAGTCACTCGACAGGTCGCATATTTGCCGGGACCACAGTCAAAAAATAATCCGCTTTGAACTCAGCTTACTTTTCGTTAGTTGTTGCTCCTCTGACATTGAGTTTAAAACTTGGGCGATGCCTTCCTCTGGAGAGTGTAGCTATCTGGCTTAACTTCCCTGAAGTAAACAGTTGTGAGTAAAATTTCAATATCAATGAAGTCCCCCTCCCGCTGGTGAAACAATATTGACTGGGCGATAACGACTACGAAACAGATTATACATTTCAGCCAATTGACCTGTATCTTTTATATCCACAGTTGTTCATTCATGATTTTTAGGTGCTACAACTTGTACGGGGATGGGGAGTTAGACAGCAAACTTTTTACCGTAATTGCTAGAAATTTACCCATGCACTTTCAACATCGGGGGGATCAGGCAGGCAGCCAATCAGACAGCCAGCCAGCCAACCAACTAACCGTCCAGTCAGTCAGTCAGTCAGTTACCCACATTCACACGTTTAGGCCCGCACGCACTGTGTCCGGGCAAAAGCCTTACCAGCCACAATCAAAATGTTACCAGCATTTGGCTGGTGGCTGGTGTTTATTTCACACCCTGCTTCACATGCATCATCCTAGAATGTGTACAGAAATAGAGAATAGTTCAAATACGTCATACTGTACTGTGTTACAGTAAGACAGCACTGCACTGTTCCAAATGCATAAATACCAAATGCATATGGTTTTAACAGCTTTAATTGCACCAGTCTGATTGTACTGCACAAAAAATTAAACATACTTCTGAAACATGCATCATTAAATGTATGTTAATTTAATAGTCTGCTTCATATTCCAGAGAAATTCACCTGTGCTTACACTTTTATACCACTGGGTGGCGCCAGAAGAACATATTTATATTACAAAGGGGTTACTGTAGGTCAAAGACCAGGAGTAACCCTTAGAGAGTCCCGCACCCAGCTGGTAGCCTCCGTCCTGCCAAACCTCCAGCTCTAATCACATTCTCCCCCTGATATCCATCTATCAATATCCCTGCTATCAATGACATCAGCAAAAACACACTAAAACACACAGACCACAGCTTCTGTGCAGGAGCAGCACACAATGCCATTTAAAGCTCTGAAATTCAAAACAGCTTCACACAGTTTTGTCATTGTGTGCGATCAAACACTGGCCGTTTCATATTGCTGCTGTCCCAATTTTACTATAGAACCTCAGAGAGACACACACATCAGGAATGGGGGTTGTCTGCATCTCTGAAATGTTAAAAAATAAACCATTGTTAAGAAATATAGCTCACATTAGGCCTTCAGCCTTATTCTTTAAATGGGCTCTCATTTTTAAGCTGCAAGCCTTAGTATAAATTAGCAATTATTAAACCAGCAGTAATCAGGACCACTTTAGAACATTTTTTTTGTACGTTGAATTTATAGACAATATATCTCTCTGGTCCTTCTTTATATCAAACTTTCTTGATTTCCTCGATCCACATTATTTAGCCATTCCGCCATGACATGCCCCTTTGGTTAAAACTGTGGTAGTATTTCA